>CM075063.1:74669749-75184749 GCA_037428765.1 Rubia yunnanensis | reverse complement strand
TGCAAGGGGATTCATATCAGTTGGTATCAGAGCAAAGCGAAAGATCTACTGAGGCCAACAAAAAAAAGGGGTTTCGAGTTTTGCATTAATTTATTTTTGAATTTATATATATATAATCTTTCATGTCGTGTTTTAACTATGTTTGTTTGATCTTTCTTACCAGGAGGATTGAATCTAGAGTCGAAGGACATCGAAGGTTCCGAGAGTTAGAATAATTCGGTATTACTATCCGCCTTCACCTTCATCAATTGAGTCAAGAGGACGTCAAAGGGTCTGAGCGTTAACAAGTATTATCCGCCTTCACCTCCCGGTCAGTTTCGTAGTTTTTAGGTAGTTTAAACAGTTTATATGCTTGTGATATTTTCGTCATCTTTCTGAAAATTATTGCATGCTCATAATCCTATTTGTTTTCTTTATCGTTCTTTGATTCCGTGATCTAGAATTGTTCTTTGATTCTTGATTACACCTTATTAAAAAAAGAGTCTTGTGTCATTTTTCATATATATAGTGTCATATTCTTGATCCTTACGATCTTGAATACCTCGAATTCATTTGAATCAAGAGGAAGTTGTCGTAGTTTTCTTATTCCAAGTTTTGTATAAGTAATTCTTGTTCCAAAACTTTTTGAAAATAAAAAACAAAAGGTAGCAGATTTTTGTGTTTCAAAATTGGAATTTAGGATTTGAAATCTGAAATTTGGGTCAGATTTGCAATTTTCAAAAATTTGGGTGCAAATGTGCAATTTCCAAAATATTTTGGTAATTGTGACCGAAAATTTTACTTGGGGAATAAGATTCTGGTTGTGAGTTTTATAGTACAAAAAAATGAAAAAAAATTGAATTGTGGCTGAAAACAAAAAGGAAAGAAAAAGGAATCCAGTTTGAAAAAGGAAAAGAAAAGTCAAAATCCTAATCGGAAGAGAAAAAGGAAATAAAAGCCAATTGAGAGAGGGGTTTTAATCTAATTTTTGACTTGGGGGACAAGTAAGCCATTAAAATCCTTTACCACAAGGGATTTGGATTTGAGTTCCTATTCCAATTTGTTTTCGGAAAAGTTTCTTGAATTTTTGGAACCTATTTGTCGCATATATAAAGCCTTCTTGTTTTGGTCATAATTCATTCAATACAGCTCCGATTTGTGCCATTCAAATTGCGTTGTGTTCCTTATTCTTTTTATAATTTTTAATTCCAGATCATATAGCCCAATTTTGAGTTTACATATTTTTAAATTTTGAAATAAGTTATGCAGTACTCATCTCCATAGTTTGCGTTGAATTGTGGTGAATTGATTAGTTGCCCTCGTAGTAGCCTTCGTCTTGTGAGTTGTGAGTGTTATGCACTTGGTGAGTGACCTTTAAAAACAAAGGGAAGGGGGACGATTTTTTTAACTGACCGTTTGATTTTCTTAGTAGGTTAGCGAAGATGGGGACGAAAATCCATTCGTCCCACCTTTTGTTAGCAATCCTAAGAATTTTCCATTGAAGAACACCTCTAATGGAGGGCATGGTAGTCATCCACATGAAGAAGCTCCAGATATGGGAGCGACTGATAGCGGGCGGTCGTCGCACCCCTATGCAAAAGATAATTTGTAAACCCTTTTTGCTTACTTTCTACAACTAGGTAGATAGCGGCAAATCGGGGTCGTCCAAGGAGAAGAGGGATCTTCCTAAGCGCTTAAGCACAAATGGTTAATATTATGCAAGGATAAAATATATACACACACATAAAAGCAAGTAAAATGGGGGGTTGGTTGGTTGGTTTTCCTAAGTTACGAAAGTAAAAAGACAAGATAACTAGCAAAGTCAAGTGACTATGCTAATTATCAAACAAAACTAAGAAAAGGGGTTTTTAAACTACAAAGATAAAAAAGCCTTGGGGGCAAGGGATATCCACTTCCAAATCTAATGTAGGTCATTGAATCATTCACTCATTCTATCATATAGCATTACATGACTCAACATCAACATACCCATCTAGCAAGAATCACAACACGTTATGCACAAGAAGTTCTAAGTTCACGCTCATAGATTTTCATGCAAAGGAGCTACGGAATTCGTCACGTTCCTAACACCTAACCAATTCAATCATACAAGCACTCCCTATGCTCAAGCAACTCATGGCACAAATGAAGTGAGACACACTATCAAGAATACACAAATGCTAAATAACAAATGCTTCAAGGATGAATTAAAATCATCTATTCAATACTTCAACTACTTGTTGTGGAGACTAAACTCCTATCCTTCTTAGTTTGTAGTTTGCAAGAGTGAGTTCGACATCTCTCGTCAAACCTCACCAATGACTCCCGTTGTCGCGACCACGACTCAAGGTATCCCATTGGTGGCATTTAATCACGAAGAACCAACAAGCTTGGAAATGCTTATGACCACTACACCGTGACTAAGCATTTAACCAATTCATGCAATTACACGAGATTGGATGAACGTGCAACGCACATTCATCCAAGAGCATATAACTCTCTCGTTTGCTACACAAACGAACATGACGAAGAGTTCAACATCAATCACATTCATCTAGCACATTATCAATCCATCAACACAATCAAAAGCTCTAAATCATACTCATACATTCCTAACAAGAACAGGGGGGAAATTAACCCAAATCCCCCAAACCCTAGCTAGCAATTCATACAAGTATTTCATATGCTCAAGCTTTCAACAACATCAATGAAATCAACAATTAACATTCAAAGCACAATAAATGCACAATAGCAAAAATACCAAATAGATAGATAAAATGAGTTCTTACTACATAGAGATATGGAAGCTTCAATCCTTTGCTCCCAAGTACAAAAACTACTCTAGAACAAGAAAAGACATAGAAACTAAGAAAAGAAGAAGAGAAAACCTAGGGTTTTGGCCCAAAAATGGAAGAGAAAAGTGGCCAAAAGCTGTGGAGAATAAAGGGTGAAGAGGTATTTATAGTGGAAGAAAAAAGGGGAGAAAAACGCTGCTGCAGAGCTGGATTCGCGCTGTCGTCGCGACTCGCGACCAGTTCCATCGCGAGTCGCGACCAGCAGTGAAATCCAGCCCTGTTTTGTTTTTCTTCCTCCGGATGAACCGTTGATCCATTTCGGGAGTTCTTGTAGTCGATTTTATAGTGCTCAAGAAGACGAATCCAATGGTGCCACTCTTGAGGGCTGATTCTTCTTGGAAAATTCTGAGAACCCTGGATCATCATTCATCCGTTGCTTTCCTCTCCTTTCTTCATCTCTTCACTTCTTCAAATCTTCACAAAGCTCAAATGTAAAGGTCTTCAAATCCTCAAATCTTCAAAGATAAATCTTCAAAGTCTTCAAACAAATCACCTTGTCACAAAAAATCATCTAAAAAGTGATAAAAACGTCAAAGCCGCCTTTATCCCTCCTTAGATGATTTCAAGGCAAAATGCCACATGTAGAGCACAAAATTGCACAAAACCTTATCCTGAAAAGCCTAAAATAACCATCTAAAATGGACACATCAAACCTCCCCACACTTAAACCTTACTCGCCCTCGAGTAAGAAAAGATTCAAGCACACGGAGGAAATGACATATCCACATCCTAAAAACCCTAAAATAACTGCATAAAATGGCCCCATCAAACCTCCCCACACTTAAACCTTACTCGCCCTCGAGTAAGAAAAGATCCAAGCACACGGAGGAATTCATATGGCCATATCCTAAACTAATCCCCCAAACAAAGCCTCACAAAAACTCTCAATATCATAAATCCCAAAATAAAAGCTCACATGAGAATTTTTCACACACACATCCCCAATCCTAAATCTAACCAAACCTACCACTTATCAATTCACTACCCATAAAATTATTTCAAAGCCCAGAATTGATATTCCCAAAGTCCAATGACACAAGATGAAGTTAAAACCATTTAAGAGGTTTAAGCACATACTTCACCTAATGCCAATATATCCACCAAAATCCAATGACATAAAATGAAGCTAAAGCCATATAAGTGGTTCAAACACATGCTTCACTAAATGCCAATATATCAACCAAAAACGAAGTAGAAAGAGATAAGGAATTTCATAACCACACTTCGTTTCCTAACCCACTAAGCTACCCAATCCCAAGAGGTCTATAGATGTTGAGCTACCCGATCCATCCATGTGACAACCGCAACCTTATGACTCCAACGCCGACAAATGAGTGAAATCTTAGAATTTTTTTTCTCTCTTTTTCTCTCATTTTGCCTAGGAGCTCTTTCGAGTTTTCATCCTAGCCACACATCATGTTTCTTTAGCTCACATCTCACCTTTTTTCGCACATTTTAGCCTCTCATTTTTGCCTAGGCCACCCTTTCGGGTTTTCGACCTATCCGGGCCCCCAATGTTGCCTAAGTTACCCTCTTGGGTTTTCAACTTAGCGGGTTTTCTTTTTCTTTTTTTTCTATATTTTTTTTTGTTTTTCTATATTTTTTTTTCTTTTTGTTTTTCTATTTTTTTCTCATGTTTTTGCAATGCAAATTAGCAAAAAGCATTCCAAAACAAGCTAGCATGCATATGATTCCTCTAACCCCTCCCCACACTTAAAACATTACATTGCCCTCAATGTAAACATATAAGGCAAGAATAATAAAAATCAAGGTAAGGGGGTAGAATGACACCCGTGTCTCCGCAATTCGCCGGTGATATGGCACAATCCAAGCACTTGTATGGTCCCGAAATAGGTGTCGGAACCGGACGGGTGAGCAAAAATGCCGTAGAAGAACTCACCCCTCGAGAAAAGCATTGTCTCCATGGCGCCGTTTGATCAAGACTAACACCACGAAGAACACATTAAACTCACAAGTACATAAGGATATGTAATACTAGGTTTAGCATCAAGAGTTAATAACCATAGTATTTTCAAAGAACAACTAAATCACACTCAACCAACACTATAAGAATAATCATGAAAAATATCCAACATATATTGACATGTATACAAGCATCATTATAGGATATGCACTTACGATCACAATGATGTAGTCGGCATACTACAATCAACAAATGTACTATAAAGATGCAAGAATGTTCATATGCCAATATATGTAGGATGGTTGAGAATGAGTGGAGATGTGGTGGTTCTTGGGAGTGTTGGGTGGAGAAGAAGGAAGAATCATGCAATGTTTAAGATCAAATGAAAACTTGGAATTTTCATCGCGACTCGCGAAAAGTAGAGGCCGGGAGCATAATTTTTGGAAAATTTTTCTAATCACGTCGCGACTCGCGACCTCTTCGTCGCGACTCGCGATGGCCCATCGCGAGTCTGTCGCGACTCGCGGAAAGTTTGTTCTGAGAGCCCAAAAATTCTGAGCTCGTCGTGACTCGCGATGAAGCTCATCGCGACTCGCGACGAGCATCGCGAGGTCAACGTGACTCGCAAAAAGTTGGTGCTGGGAGTGGATTTTTCTCCCCTGTTCGTCGCGACTCGCGACGGCAGGGTATTCCAGGCTTAAAATTTTTTTGTTTTCTTACCAACTGTCCAAGCTTTCTTCCCTTGTTCATTGATCTCGTTCCTTCATCTCCTTCATTGCAATGCACTTCATGTTGCTACAAAATCACAGAAAAACATGCCATAAAAAGAACAAAACAAAACAACAACAAAAACAAACTAAGAAACACAAACTAAGAAACAAAAACTAAAAGAAATGCCGAATTTATTTAACGTCGTCGGCATGACGAAGCTCCGTATTTTTAAGGTCGTCGGCACGACCCTAATGTTATCCGTATGGTGAAGGCTTGAACCCCTTCACCATGAGCTTCCAAAAGTCGAGAGGTGGGGGTGCAAAACTTTCAAGAGGAAAGTTTTATGGAGGTGGAGATGGTTCAAAGGGAATTGAGTGGTTAGGGAGCTTGGGATAATCTTTCGGCTCCTCTCTCGTTTCCCTCAAAACTTCCAAAAATGGTGGAGTTGGTTCACTAGGTGGGAGAAGGGGTGACGATGCTAATGGATGTAGCACTATCACCTCTTCCTCCATTTTTCTATCCTCTACAACCAACTCCTCATCCCTTTCAAACTCAAAATCATTTTTATTGGTGACCTCACTCACCGAGTCATCGAGTTCAAGTTGGGATGGTGTATTTTCAGAATCACGAGCTTCCATGCGGGCCAATACCTCTAATATGTTCCTCGCATGCCCCTCAATGGCCTCAACACTAGAGGAGAGCTGGGTATCCAGCTCCTCACTAGTAAAGGAGTTCAAGTTTGCTATGGTATTTAAGACATCCTCACGTGTCAAACTTGAACTTCCTTGTTGGGCTTGGTTTTGGGGTACGTTATAGGGTGGTGATGGCCAACTAGGTTGCTCGTAATGTTGGTTTTCCGGCTCATTCTCATACCACCAATCCAGACTACCACTCCATTCCGGATTGTTAGAGTTGTGGTATGGAAAACACTCTTGAACATTTTGCCCTTGAAAACCAACATCTCCAACCTCTTGATAGCACTCTTCATAGTACCCATGGTTTTGAAAACCAAGGGTTCTTTCTCGGTCATCGTGCTTTTCCCACAACAAAGGGCAAGATTCGGTAGGATGGTCGGAACGACACATCCTACAAAACCATGCTTGTTGAGCCTCTCTTCTCATCATGAGTTCTCTCAAGGTGAGATGCTCCATTAAATTTTTATTTTTTTTCAAAAGTTTGGAATCATAGTGCAAGGATTCTCGATAAAATAAATTACCAAGAACTCAAGCAATACCTACTCCGAACAAAAACAACCACCAAGTAGTGGAAAATAAAAACAACTAGCCAATACACAACCAAATACACCTAAATACTTAAAAATAAATGCCTCTTCCCCGGCAACGGCACCATTTTGATAGCGGGCGGTCGTCGCACCCCTATGCAAAAGATAATTTGTAAGCCCTTTTTGCTTACTTTCTACAACTAGGTAGATAGCGGCAAATCGGGGTCGTCCAAGGAGAAGAGGGATCTTCCTAAGCGCTTAAGCACAAATGGTTAATATTATGCTAGGATAAAATATATACACACACATAAAAGCAAGTAAAATGGGGGGTTGGTTGGTTGGTTTTCCTAAGTTACGAAAGTAAAAAGACAAGATAACTAGCAAAGTCAAGTGACTATGCTAATCATCAAACAAAACTAAGAAAAGGGGTTTTAAAACTACAAAGATAAAAAGCCTTGGGGGCAAGGGATATCCACTTCCAAATCTAATGTAGGTCATTGAATCATTCACTCATTCTATCATATAGCATTACATGACTCAACATCAACATACCCATCTAGCAAGAATCACAACACATTATGCACAAGAAGTTCTAAGTTCACGCTCATAGATTTTCATGCAAAGGAGCTACGGAATTCGTCACGTTCCTAACACCTAACCAATTCAATCATACAAGCACTCCCTATGCTCAAGCAACTCATGGCACAAATGAAGTGAGACACACTATCAAGAATACACAAATGCTAAATAACAAATGCTTCAAGGATGAATTAAAATCATCTATTCAATACTTCAACTACTTGTTGTGGTGACTAAACTCCTATCCTTCTTAGTTTGTAGTTTGCAAGAGTGAGTTCGACATCTCTCGTCAAACCTCACCAATGACTCCCGTTGTCGCGACCACGACTCAAGGTATCCCATTGGTGGCATTTAATCACGAAGAACCAACAAGCTTGGAAATGCTTATGACCACTACACCGTGACTAAGCATTTAACCAATTCATGCAATTACACGAGATTGGATGAACGTGCAACGCACATTCATCCAAGTGCATATAACTCTCTCGTTTGCTACACAAACGAACATGAAGAAGAGTTCAACATCAATCACATTCATCTAGCACATTATCAATCCATCAACACAATAAAAAGCTCTAAATCATACTCATACATTCCTAACAAGAACAGGGGGGAAATTAACCCAAATCCTCCAAACCCTAGCTAGAAATTCATACAAGTATTTCATATGCTCAAGCTTTCAACAACATCAATGAAATCAACAATTAACATTCAAAGCACAATAAATGCACAATAGCAAAAATACCAAATAGATAGATAAAATGAGTTCTTACTACATGGAGATATGGAAGTTTCAATCCTTTGCTCCCAAGTACAACAACTACTCTAGAACAAGAAAAGACATAGAAACTAAGAAAAGAAGAAGAGAAAACCTAGGTTTTTGGCCCAAAAATGGAAGAGAAAAGTGGCCAAAAGCTGTGGAGAAGAAGGGGTGAAGAGGTATTTATAGTGGAAGAAAAAAGGGTAGAAAAACGCTGCTGCAGAGCTGGATTCGCGCTGTCGTCGCGACTCGCGACCAGTTCCATCGCGAGTCGCGACCAGCAGTGAAATCCAGCCCTGTTTTGTTTTGCTTCCTCCGGGTGAACCGTTGATCCATTTCGGGAGTTCTTATAGTCGATTTTATAGTGCTCGAGAAGAGGAATCCAATGGTTCCACTCTTGAGGCCTGATTCTTCTCGGAAAATCTGAGAACCCTGGATCATCATTCATCTGTTGCTTTGCTCTCCTTTCTTCATCTCTTCACTTCTTCAAATCTTCACAAAGCTCAAATGTAAAGGTTTTCAAATATTTAAATATTCAAAGATAAATCTTCAAAGTCTTCAAACAAATCACTTGTCACACAAAATCATCTAAAAAGTGATAAAAACGTCAAAGCCGCATTTATCCCTCCTTAGATGATTTCAAGGCAAAATGCCACATGTAGAGCACAAAATTGCACAAAACCTAATCCTAAAAATCCTAAAATAACCATCTAAAATGGACACATCAGCGACATCGAATTAATCCAAATGAGGCTAATGATCCCGATCGGTTTGCTGTCGCAATAAATGTACTTATGAGTGAGGTGCAAAGGTTGGCTAGAAAAGTTGATAGCATGGCATCGCCTACACCTACATCATCGGTCAAGAGGGAAGAAACCAAGAAATATGTCCATCAATTCAATGGTTCTGGAAGTTCAGATGATTATTCTGATGATGGATCAGAAAGGAAATCACACTGAGGGTCTTCTAGAAGGCACCGCCACAGTAAACCTCATTCCCGAAGGAGAGTGAAGAGTAATTCAGGATCTGAGTCGGGTTCTGATGAAGCTCGAGACATTAAGGGTTTAGAATATGGCATCCCTCGATTTGATGGTCAACACAATCCAGTGAAGTATCTTGATTGGGAGCGACAGATTGAGAATCTATTTTATCTCAACAATTATCGGGAGAAGGAGAAAGTCAAAGTGGCACAGTATTCTTTCACTCACTATGCGGCTAAATGGAGGAAAAATAAAAAGGAGTCGCGATATCTTGCCGGAAAGAAACCTATCTATACATGGGAGAGATTGAGATCCGAGCTTCGCCAATATCATGTTCCGCCTACTTTCTTGATGGAACAACATTCTTATCTGTCCAACATGAAGCAAGGAAATTGCACAATTGATGAATACTGGTAAGATCTTGAGTTGACCATGAGAAGGGTTGAGATGAAACAAGATGACACAATCA
This sequence comes from Rubia yunnanensis, assembly GCA_037428765.1. Lineage (NCBI taxonomy): Eukaryota > Viridiplantae > Streptophyta > Magnoliopsida > Gentianales > Rubiaceae > Rubia > Rubia yunnanensis. The sequence goes on along the minus strand of CM075063.1, from coordinate 75,175,270 downwards.
TCAAAAATTGATTCATTGAAGGCTTGCGTGAAAACCTTCAAACGGCAGTCAAGCTTCAACATCACATATCTATGAATGATTTATTGGTGAAAGCAAGGTTGGTCATCGGCACGTCGAAGCTCCGTATTTTCAAGGTCATTGGCACGACCCTAATGTTATCCGTATGGTGAAGACTTGAACCCCTTCACCATGAGCTTCTAAAATAAGAGAGGTGGGGGTACAAAATTTTCAAGAGGAAAGTTTTGTTGAGGTGGAGATGGTTGGAGGAAAGTTGAGTGGTTAGGAGGCTTAAGATAGTCTTTTGGCTCCTCTCTTATCGCCCTCACAACTTTCGAAAATGGTGGAGTTGGTTCACTAAGCGGGAGAATGGGTGACCATGCTAATGAATGTAGCACTATCACCTCTTCCTCCATTTTGCTATCCTCTACAACCAACTCATCATCCCCTTTGAACTCAAAATCATTTTTATTGGTGACCTCACTCACCGAGTCATCGAGTTCAAGTTGGGATGGTGTGTTTTCAGAATCACGAGCTTCCATTCAGGCCAACGCTTCCCTTATACTCCTCACATGCCCCTCAATGGCCTCAACACTAGAGGAGAGCTGGGTATCCGGCTCCTCACTAGTAAAGGAGTTCAAGTTTGCTACGGTATTGAAGACATCCTCACGTGTCAAACTTGAACTTCCTTGTTGGGCTTGGTTTTGGGGTGTGGTATAGGGTGGTGATAGCCAACTAGGTTGCTCGTATGGTTGGTTTTCCGGCTCATTCTCATACCACCAATCCGGATTACCACTCCATTCCGGATTGTAAGAGTTGTGGTATGGATAGCATTCATAAGCTTCTTGCCCTTGAAAACCAACATCTCCTACCTCTTGGTAGCACTCTTCATAGTACCCATGGTTTTGAAAACCAAGGGTTCTTTCTCGGTCATAGTGCTCTTCCCACAACAAGGGGCAAGATTCGATAGGATGATCGGAATGACACATCCTACAAAACCTTGCTTGTTGAGCCTCTCTTCTCATCATGAGTTCCCTCAAGGTGAGACGCTCCATTAAAATTTTTTTTCCAAAAGTTTGGAATCATAGTGCAAGGATTCTCGATAAAATAAATTACCAAGAACTCAAGCAATTCCTACTCCGAACAAAAACAATCACCAAGTAGTGGAAAATAAAAACAACTAGCTAATATGCAAACAAATACACCTAAATACTTAAGAATAAACACCTCTTCCCCAGCAGCGGCGCCATTTTGGTAGCGGGCAGTCGTCGCACCCCTATTCAAAGATAATTTATAAGCCCTTTTTGCTTACTTTCTACAACTAGGTAGATAGCGGCAAGTTGGGGTCATCCACGAAGAAGAGGGATCTTCCTAAGCGTTTAGGCACAAAAGGTTGATATTAGGCTAGGAGTAAACATATATACATACATATAAAAGCATGTAAATGAGGGGGGTTGGTTGGTTGGTTTTCCTAAGTTACGAAAGTAAAAAGACAAGATAACTAGCAAAGTCAAGTGACTATGCTAATCATCAAACAAAACTAAGAAAAAGGGGTTTTAAAACTACAAAGATAAAAAGCCTTGGGGGAAAGGGGCATCCACTTCCAAATCTAATGTAGGTCATTGAACCATTCACTCATTCTATCATATAGCATTACATGACTCAACATTAACATACCCATCTAGCAAGAATCACAACACATTATGCACAAGAAGTTCTAAGTTCATGCTCGTAGATTTTCATGTAAAGGAGCTACGGAATTCATCACGTTCCTAACACCTAACCAATTCAATCATACAAGCACTCCCTGTGCTCAAACAACTCATGGCACAAATGAAGTGAAACACACCATCAAGAATACATAAATGCTAAATAACAAATGCTTCAAGGATGAATTAAAATAATCTATTCAATACTTTAACTACTTGTTGTGAAGAAAAATCTTCCATCCTTCTTAGTTCGTAGTTTCCAAGAGTGAATTCGACATCTCTTGTCAAACCTCACCAATGACTCCCCTATTGCTAGGAGTATCCCATTGATGGCATTTAATCACGAAGAACCAACAAGCTTGGCAATACTTATGACCACTACACCGTGACTAAGAATTTAACCAATTCATGCAATTACACGAGATTGGATGAACGTGCAACGCACATTCATCCAAGAGCATATAACTCTCTCGTTTGCTACACAAACGAACATGAAGAAGAGTTCAACATCAATCACATTCATCTAGCACATTATCAATCCATCAACACAATAAAAAGCTCTAAATCATACTCATACATTTCTAACAAGAAAAGGGGGGAAATCAACCCAAATCCCCCAAACCATAGCTAGAAATTCATACAAGTATTTCATATGCTCAAGCTTTCAACAACATCAATGAAATCAACAATTAACATTCAAAGCATAATAAATGCACAATAGCAAAAACACCAAATAGATAGATAAAATAATTCTTACTACATATAAGTGGAAGCTTCAATCCTTTGCTCCCAAGATAAAAACTACCCTAGATAAACAAAACTCATAACATAGTACAACAATCTACAAAGAAAGAAGAAGAAATGGAAGAAAATGGTGAAAAGTAGGGTTTTGGAGCCCCAAAGGCGGGCTTGGAAGCTGTGGAGAAGAAGGGGTGAAGAGGTATTTATAGGGGAAGAAAAAGGGGAGAAAAACTCTGCTGCAGGGCTGAATTCACGCTGTCGTCGTGACTCGCGACCAGATCAGTAAACTCCAGCCCTGCTTTGTTTTGCTTCCTCCGGGTGAACCGTTGATCTTTTTCGGGAGTTCTTGTAGTCGATTTTATAGTGCCTGAGAAGAGGAATACAATGGTACCACTCTTGAAGGCTGATTCTTCTCGGAAAATTATGAAAACCCTGGACCATCCTTCACCCGTTGCTTTGCTCTCCTTTCTTCACCTCTTCACTTCTTCAAATCTTCAAAAAGCCCAAGTGTAAGTCTTCAAATCTTCAAAGATATCTTTCAAAGTCTTCAAATCTTCAAAGTCTTCAAACAAATCACCTTGTCACACAAAATCATCTAAAAAGTGATAAAAACGTCAAAGTTGCTTTTATCCCTCCTTAAATGATTTCAAGGCAGAATGCCACATGTAGAGCACAAAATTATACAAAATCCAATCCTAAAAACCCTAATATAACCGCATAAAATGGCCTCATCAGGAAGTTTTAGAGGCACATAGACGTATGCGAGTCGATAAAGAGAAGTTTGCGACTGATGTGCAAATAGCTAACCAAAACCCTAGCAAGAGCTTGAAGGAGATCGGACACAAGGTGAAAAATGGAGGCAAAAACCTTGATAATTTCGACCAAATATCAAGGGAGGCCGTCCCAGGTAAGCCAGGTAAGTTTAAGAATGATTCTGATAAGTCGCGTAAAATCCTATCTTCACATCTTAGTCCTTTGCCATCAATTTACATGATGAGACATGAACTTCCTAATTATTCTAGTAGATCGTTTTATGCATCAATTAGGGATATGATTGTGCTTTTACTAATCATTCTTATGTGCTTATCATGAATTTTAAAGAGAGCTACTTTCCAGTGATGATATTCCTATGCATGTTCCTCCACGGTTTGCTCAGATGTTACAGAAATTTGAGGATGCCTTTCCGGAAGCCTTACCTGTGGGTTTACCACCCTTGCGAGGTATTGAACACCAAATTGACTTGATTCCAGGTTTGGTTATCCCAAACTGCCCGGCTTATAAAGTAAACCCTGAGGAAACAAAGGAACTACAATGACAAGTCAAGGAGTTACTTCAAAAAGGTTATGTGCGAGAATTCCTATCTCCTTGTGATGTGCCTGTCATTTTAGTTCCTAAGAAAGATAAAACTTGGCGTATGTGCATTGATTGTCGTGCTATTAATAAGATTACCATTAAGTATCGCCATCATATCCCTAGGTTAGATGATATGCTTGAAGATTTGCATGGATCTGGGATTTATACTAAAATTGATTTGACTCAGGGTTATCATCAGATTCGAATTAATGAGGGGGGTGAATGGAAAACTACATTTGAGACTGAGTTCAGGTTGTTATGCCTTTTGGTTTAACTAATGCACCTAGTACTTTTATGCGGTTGATGAATCATGTCTTAAGAAAGTTTATTGGTTAGTTTGTTGTGGTCTATTATGATGATATATTGATTTATTCTAAGTCGACTGATGAACATATTGAGCATGTTAAAATGGTTCTTGTTGCACTCCGTGAGTCTTGTTTGTATTCGAGCATCAAGAAGTGCACATTTTGCATTTCGGAAGTGGTGTTTCTTGGTTTTGTGGTCTCTAAGGAGGGCATAAAAGTCGACGACACCAAAATTGAGGCCATTAAGACCTAGCCGAGACCTACTAATGCCAACCAAGTACGTTCTTTTCGTGGTTTAGCTAGTTTATAGACGGTTTGTTCGTGATTTCTCATATACTGTTGCACCTCTAAATGAACTAGTTAAAAAGGATGTGAAATTTGTTTGGACTGAGAGTCAAGAGAATGCATTTAATGAATTGAAAGTACGATTATGTAATGCTCATGTTCTTGCTTTACCTGATTTTAATGGTATTTTTGAGATTCATTGTGATGTTTCTGGTGTTGGTATTGGTGCTGTTTTGATGCAAGAGAATCGACCTATAGCTTACGTCAGTGAAAAGCTGAAGGGCGGTGCTCTAAACTATCCTGTGTATGATAAAGAATTTTATGCAGCTGTGCGTGCATTAGAAACTTGGCAACATTATTTATTGCATAAAGAATTTGTCATTCATAGTGATCATGAATCCTTGAAATACTTGAAGAGTCAGATGAAGTTGAATAAGCGTCATGCTAAATGGTCTAGTTTCATTGAATCTTTTCCTTATGTGTTGCGTTACAAAAAGGGTAAAGAAAATGTTGTTGTTGATGCTTTGAGTCATAGACATGTTTTACTTACACGATTGGAATGCATTATGTTAGGGTTTTCATTCGTACGAGATTTATATGCGACTGATTCTGATTTTTCAACTATTTATGCTGCATGCGAAAATGGTGCTTATGAGGAGTTTTTTCGGCATGATGGTTTCTTGTTTATGAATAATAGGTTATGTATTCCTCAATGTTCTATGCGTGAATTACTTGTTAGAGAAGCTCATTCAGGTGGTTTAATGGGACATTTTGGTGCATTTAAAACTTATAATTTGTTGCGAGAACACTTCTATTGGCTGAAAATGGCACTTGCTATGGACAGGATTTGTAGGAATTGCCTTGATTGCTTGAAAGCTAAGTCTAAAACTAAGCATCATGGTCTTTATACTCCATTACCCATTCCTACACATCCTTAGGTTGATATTTCCATGGATTTTGTCCTAGGTTTGCCACGATCTCAGTCAGGTAATGATTCTATCTTTGTGGTTGTGGATAGATTTTTGAAAATGGCACATTTTATTCCTTGTAGGAAGACAGATAATGCAAAGCACGTTGCAGATCTATTTTTAAAGGAAGTAGTTCGGTTACATGGAATTCCTGCGTCTATTGTCTTTGATCGCGATGTTAAATTTTTATCCTACTGTTGGAATACCTTGTGGCACAAGTTAGGGACAAAGTTGCTATTTTCGACTACTAGTCATCCTCAAACTGATGGACAAACGGAAGTGACCAATCAAACCCTAGGGGCTCTCCTGCGTGCACTAGTTCAGAAGAACTTAAAGAATTGAGAAAAATGCATTCCGATTGCAGAGTTTGCTTACAATCGCACTATTCATTCTACTACTTCTTTATCTCCATTTGAAATTGTTTATGGTTTTCTACCTATTGCACCTCTTGATCTACTACCTTTGAATTTTAAACAGGTTAAAAACCTTGATGGAGAAAAGAAAGATGATTTTGTGAAGAAAATCCATGAGAAAGTGTGCATGAAAATTGAACGGACAAATGCACAGAATGCTGATAAAGCTAATCAAATCTGCAAGTTGATGAGGTTCAACGTGGGAGATTATGTTTAGGTTTATCGGTGGAAAGAGAGGTTTCCAAATGCTCGAAAATCTAAGTTGAGTCCACGTGGAGATGGTCCTTTTAGAGTGTTGGATCGTGTGAAGGACAATGCTTACAAGATTGAGTTACCAGATCATTATAGTGTTACTGCGACCTTCAATGTTGCTGATTTATCTCCATTTACATTTGAAGACGATTCAATTTCGAGGGCGAAACCTTTCGACCACGGGGGAAATGATGAAGATGCCAAGACAAATACCACCATATGAAGGCATTCCACGACTTGATCATACATCTAAGAGAAAAGTGCGGATATAACCCTATATAATTGAAGAAAGTGCTGATGTAACCCTGCGCTATTCGAACGTGCAAATATAACCCTATCTATTCGGGTTATGTGCAAATATAACCTTTTTAGCCGGTTTGAGCCTGGAATACAGTGAAATGACTGATTTGCCCCTGATGATTTTTTAAAAAAACTGAAAAACCCCTTTTCTCAAATGACATTAATACCCCTTTTCTCTTTCCTTTTCTCTTTCCTTCCATTCTCCTTCCCTCTCTGCTGTTTCTTCTCTCCTTCCGCTTCATTCTCCTTCCTTTTCTCTTTCCTTTCTTCCTTTTCTCTTCTCTTTCCTTCCTTCCTTTGTGGCGTAGAAAGGAGAATGGGCGGAGATGGTGTTTTGTTCCTCTGTTTTTTCCACCGGCCTCTGTTTTCGCATTCCCATTTTTGTCTTCACCTTTGTGAACCACATATTTCTTTTTCGTATTCTGATTCCTAGAGAACCCGACTCGACCTGAGAATCCAAAGAACGACTGAGCGGCGAGAGGTGGTGTTCGTGGTGGCCAGTGGTGGCGGAGCATCGATCGATGGTGGAGCGTCGTTCGAATGGTGGCAATGGTGGGCTTTGATTGGGAAGGGGTCGGTGGTGTCGACGCTAGGGTTGGGCCACGGCGGAGGCGGACCGACTGAGCGGCGGGAGGTGGTGTTCGTGGTAGCCAAGGGTGGCGGAGCGTCGTTCGAATGGTGGTAGTGGTGGGCTTTGATTGGGAAGGGGTCGGTGGTGCCGGCGCTAGGGTTGGGCCACGGCGGAGGCGGATTTGGGTGGTGGTGGTGGAAGCCTAGTGGCGCTGGGGTTGGGCCACGACGGAAGTCAAAGCTTGGCATGTTGTGTCCCAAAATAAACGAAGATACCAGGTGTTTGTTGATATTTTAAACCTTCTTAAATTTTCTTAAATTGCTTAATTTGTGGAACTACTGAAATTTTCGTTCACTGTGGGCTAGGGCTGGTTGATGGAGGAGGCGGGGCTAGGGGATGGGTCTTGATTTTCGAGTAGAGGAATAGGCTCAGGTTGTGGCGGATTGGTGGTGGTGGTGGTGGCGGGGATGGGGTCAGGTGGTGGCGGCAGGGATGGGGTCAGGTGGTGGCGGTGGGGATGGGCCCTGGTGGTAGTGGCAAGGATGGGCTCAGGTGGTGATGGCGGGGATGGGCTCAGTTGGTGGCGGCCGGATTGGTGGTGGTGGTGGATTGGTGGTGGGGGTATTTTTGTCATCTAAAATTTTGTATTAGGTTAGAAGGGCATTTTGGTCATTTCTAGTAGGTCAATGCCGGAATAGTGGCTTTAGGGTTATATTTGCACATATGTGTAATAGATAGGGTTATATTTGCACTAAAAAACAACTCAGGGTTATATTTACACTTTTCTCAACATATAGGGTTATATCTGCATATTACCCTACATTTAAAGGATATGTTCGGGATCCTCTAAGTGACATGGCGGGACCTATGACTAGGTCAAGGACTAAGTTTAGGGATGCTGCTTTAAATGCTTTGATTGATCGCCTTTATGATGAAGAATTGAAGAAGGAGTCACCATCAACATCTTGGATTCATTATTCAAGATTGTCGATGAACTGAAGACATCATGAAGAACATTATACTCTTTTTCCCACTGGGTTTTTTAATGAGGTAGTGTGATCAATGTAAAATATTGTAAAATTATTTCATTTTTGGTTTATTTGACTGATAGCTCGACCATGTGGGCTTTGAAGAGCTGAATTTTGAAAATACAGTCCATTAAGGTTTAGTATATTCATTTTTATTCTGATTAGAATTAGATTTGGTAAGATTAGATAAGGTAATATTCTTCAAGGTTACTTCTTGAAGAATTCAACCAGATTACCTTAGATTACCATTTATTTTAGCTATTTTAGTTAGATATGATTTTAGCTTCTTAAAGTTGTCATAAGTTGATTCAGTTTCCATTTGTGATTAGGGTTTGAGGCAAGATTGTAACCCTATAAATAGGGAGGTCTTACGGACGAATTTTACACACTTTTTCAATCAAATATACAACCTTTTGAGTTCATACTCTTTACTTGCGAGTTATTCCATTATTGCTTAACCCCGAGGGCTAGTTAGGTATCAATAAACCTTGTAATCTGATCCCGATGGCTAGTTAGAGAGCGAGTCGAAATTGAGTGTACCCCAAGGGCTAGACCTTGAATTTTGAAAAAGGGATTCATATTATTTATATCAATACTAGTATAATCTTTATGCGGTAACGTATACATATCAATGTTTGCATAAATGTCAAGTTCTTTACAAGAGAAAAAAAACTTCTTTCAAAAAATTGAAAGTATACATTAAAAAAGTGACTAGTAAAATAATATATATATATATAATAGATTAGTTCAACGAAAATATATTTACAAAATTAATATATCTATATTTATTTGAACAAGGCCCCGATTGAATTTATTGGAATCCAACCAAATCCGACCCAAAAGAGAATGTACCCGAAAAGTACCGAAACCAAACTGACTCATACCAAACCCTATCCGAACCTGATTAAAAAAATGTAAAACAGAATTGTACCTGTAACCAAGTTGTACCTGTAACCGAAATAACCTGAACCAAATTTTATCTGAACCTGATTCAAAAAAATAATACCCGAATTGTATTGAAATTGAAACAACTAGAACCAAGCCCGGCCCGTTCAGATATTTTTCAAAACTACCGAAAGACAGCCGAACCTGAATACACCCAATCAAGATTCGATGCCCCAAGACAAAACAATCTACCGAATCATACCCGAACTGATTGGGTCTCACCCGTATCCGACCAAAGAGACCCGTTTGCCAGGTCTATTCATAGAGTATCATATTAAGAACAAAACAAGCTGGCTTTTTGGTTGTATATCTCATGGACAGAACAATCAAAAGATTCAAAAGCCAAAACCAAAATAAGAGGTGAATTGAGGTTTTAACAGGAGTCACTTTAGTCAGACAAGCAAAGTTTCACCTTTGTGACCAACTAATGATATAAACATCAGTCTGATGTAACCTGCAACTTTCAGTGCAATTAACAGTACAGGTAACAACCATGTTAACCTCTTTTAGCAGTTGCTGTGCTGACTATATCTCTTACAGACAAAGCTTCGTAGCTTGCTGCAGCGGCGCTTAAATTATACTAAAGACTGTGGCTTCTGCCTCATTGCAAAATCTAGAAACCTAACATGGTAATCTAAGCTAAGCTAACTATAACTAGCTCTATGTATGTAAAGAGAAGGAAAAATACTCCAAATAAGTGATTCATCAGATATTTGGATATGATCAGCACTTCACATCTCAGGTCCTTCATTGCCTTGATTCATCACAGAAGACTTCAGTATTGCAGACAGGGCACGTCTGACATAACAGAGTTGAACCGCTTACTACAAGAATAACTAGCGAAGAAGATTTAAGATGGCCTCAGCTACAAAACTTTGTTCATACCTTGTTGATGCTCAGCCATTTGGATCCACAATTAGCATGGTACACATGTTTGCAGGGCAAATTAATTTGCCGATCACCTCTTTTATATCTCATTTGGCAGATCACGCACCTGGTTCAATCAGAAGAAACAAATATAGCGGGATGGTAAAGACTTGCAGCAAATCAACAACAAATATATGAACACCATGTGTAGAGTAAGATGACTCAGTGATTTCCTTAGCCTTAAAAAAGTCTTCAGCTACTAAGCCTATTAAAAGCATTTTTCAGAAACATGAGCGCGTAATATAGCCTACTGTTCAGAGCAAAATTTACTTTGCTGATTCATCTCCCAAATAAAGACCATACTTGTATGTCCTAACATATTGGCCGGTGAAACTCTCATCACTTGCACATCTTTCCCTCCAATCATTATTTGAGGTAATGTTGAATGGAGAAGCCTATATACAGCAAAAGGATACTCTCCTATTCATCTTATTAGCTTTCTTGTTGGATCTAGAGATCATTGCAGTAGGTGGTTACCAGCAATGGCAACCCTCAATCAGCAAATAATAAGTACAACAGCTTACACCAGCTAGACAACTTATCCATCCTTACAAAGCAAAGGCTTCAGAAAATTGTAAGATTTGACACTGCTTAAATGAAATGAAGAATCAATACAGTAAATAGAATTGGTATGTGACTATGTGCTGCAGGTAAGGTGCAGCCAGTGGGCTGTAACAGTGAATCTTGTAGAGAACACTATTGGCACACTATTTTGTCATTATAAACAAGAGTGCAGATCTTGCACTTTGAGTGCCACATCTTGCATTCCAAATGATAAAATTATAAAACTAAAAGGATAATTCGAATAAAGACAGAAATATAACTGCATGTAGAGAGCAACTTGATTAGCTTAATACCTTTCCTCAGATTTTTTCCTAGAAAAAATTCCACCAGACTTGTGCTTCGAGGTAGGAAGCAAGTCAATCAGTTCCTGCGAGAGCCCTCTATTCTCAGTGCCAACAGCTTCACCTAAATCAAGTAATTCCTGCAACAAAATTCAACTCCAAATCTTGCAATCATGAGATAATTATATGCTTTCTTAAACAAAGATGAAAAAACTCTTCTGCTCCAAAACAAACAAAAAAAAATCACTGTGCAGCAAAGTCAGTTGCAATAGCTTATGTTACTCAGACTCCTCTAATTTCCTCACATAGTCGTGTCGGACTCGTTTCATGTCCAACACGGCACAACAGTTGGATACATCATTTCAAACCAGAAACTAGACGTTTTTCTACAAAACGGTCAAGTCTGACACCAGGACAAGCATATCTGAGTGGACACCAAATCCAAGTCAGCAACAACTAACCAATTTTATATATAATCTTTTTGAATGGTTATTGAGTATTTCATATGTTAGATGAACATGCATGAAAAATCAAAAGGTATTTCTCTCAATTCTGTCTAAGTTCATCTAAGGAAGTTGAAATTTGGTGCATCAGCATATCATAGTAATTGTGACTAGGCTTTGGAAGCAATTGACAACCACTTATCCAATAGTAACAGTTTATGAAAATATGCTATGTACTAATGCAATCTCGAATAAAGATCAATAATTTTGGTCATGCATCACTTCCAACAGAGCTTGTTTGCCAATAGATTGACCAGTTAAAATAAGTATTAAGGGGAACCAACAAACCATACAGAAATTGCACAAGGCAACACTAAAACTGAATGAAATAACATAACAAAATCAAAACTAATTCTTTAGTTGTTTTCATTCACATCACATGCTCATCTATAGTTGATTTCATGTACATTACATGCTCATCTTTTAGTTTTTTCTCATGCAAATCACATGCATACCTGTCAAGAGACTTACTGTAAACAAGTAACTAAAAATAAAACCAAAATCCAAGTACAACTTGTAATCTTTCTTAGTTTACCCAAATGATTCGGAGTTACAATGAAAATTGCATCAGCTATCAACTGATATAATCATGAACTTTGCTAGTGTTCAGTCAGACATAAGAAAATGTCATCTCAAATATGCATTTTGCAAGTGTAAAATGAAGACAAAAAAGGCCCAAGTAATCAAACCTCATATGTCATGTTGTCAGGATCTATATTATCTTCCCAAACAACCTGTAGCATGTAAGAAGCAGAAGAGCAGCTACATATCAGAAACTAGACAATCAGCAAGAGCAAGTTAAAGGTGGCCTTCTCTTATCCGACCCATATCTCAACAGATGGTCGGCATATTGGTGAACCAGGTGACAAACCTGAGAATTAGCAACATCTTCTTGATTATGTGCACTTTCAGGGCTATGAGCTGCATGAGAATTAGATAGCAAGAATTTTGGTAAGGTGATGCAAGAGGAAAGAAAACAACAAAAAAACACATATGACCTTAGAGACTTTACAATGATGTTTGGTTGTTGCAACATTGAAAAAAACATGAAGCACAGATAAAAATACCAAATTAGGTTTATGAACTCCATGCTCAATAAAAAATACCATGCAATGGGAATAGAACAGGAATTAGCAGGAATAAATTTAAGAAAGAAAAGCAGAAAATTGTGAAATGCTATTGTTCGTGTTCCTGTCCTATTTCATTAAAACACAAGGACCCAGAAACTGAATGAGAATTGGAGCTCACACTCTTCTGGAATAGCCTGCATAGTAGGGAATTCGATTTCTTCAGAGGGCATATCTACAACAGTAGTTTCTTCTACATTCATGACAGAAGGATATTCCCAAGTTCCTCTGTTGTAATCCATTCTCATGAATTCATTGTTCATAGTATAAGGGCCATAATAGCATGTATTCTCTGGAGCAGAGGTACCAAACCGGTAAGAATTCATATTCATTGACCAATATGCAGATCCCTGCACATGAACAGCAATGAAGCACATCCATCAATACCATCAGAGAGAATATCTCAGAGGTACATTAATTCCCCAGTCATATCAGAACTCAAATACTCGATAAGATGACAACAATGTAAGAAAAAAAATCACAATTCCAAACAAGCTCTGTGCATGTGCAGGTTTTTCGCAATAAGCAAGTGTGAACTGTAAGTATCCTCAAAGTGCTGAAAGGTTAATAAATCATCACTCACTAGAACAGATGCAAATGCACATCACTCTGATAACCTGAAATTCGCCAATACTTTCAAAGAGAGCATAAACCATTTAACCCTATCACCATTCAAAAATCAATCCCAGATTTGTACTTGCAATTCATGTCAACAAACCTCAAAGAAGTCAACCAAGTCACAGAACTTCCATTCCCATCTTAGATAACCAGAAATGAACATTAGTGTCATCCCCAATAAAACACAATGAAATTAAAGAAGCTCGAAATTAACTATAAGTAAAACCTAAACTGAAAAAAAGAAGAAGATTCAAGTACATGATCATGAGGCATCATTGGTGGAGGCTGAGCATAGTGCAATGGGGGTTGTGAAAGTCCCCCAAAGAAGTCCATGAAACTCTCTGACCCATTGGAAGGAAAACCTGGATTCATGTAATGCACCCCCGTTTCTTGATTTCCCTCCATTTTTTCGGAAATGCCTAAAAATGCTGCACAAACAACAGCAACGAAAATGTCTAACAGAGTCGAAAAGGCCAAACCTCATAATCACCAAAAAAAGAGAGCATAGCATCAAGAATAGAGCCTCAAAATGCAAGAACTACTCTAGAATCAAGCTTCTAGAAGGATTCAAGCACAGCATGAGATTAGAAAACGAGTGGCAGCTTCACCTATCCACCTCACATTATCAAAAAATAAATTAGAAAAAATAAACTGCAAAACTAGCAACTTCCTTTACCCCATAAGAAACAAAGATGAGAGAAAACCCAAATACCCCAGACAAACAACATAATCATTTTCCAAGTGGGTTTTATTAGATAGCATTAAAACTCAATGCATCAACCCACAAAATCCAGAAATCAGATTAAAATAATCAAAAAACAAAAGGAAGAACAGTACTATGTTTATATTTAATTAGGGAAAGGGATTAATGATTTCCCCCAGAAATGAGACAGTACAGAGAGAGAAGGGGACGTACATTGATGATAATGATGAGGAGTACGGAACAGAGAAAGGGACAAAACCGAAAGTGGAGATTAAGTAGAAAAACGAGGCTTAAAATAAGAAAATGCAAGAGGTCCAGGAGGGTGAGCGAGCTGGGTAGTGTGTGGTTGTGCGAGAGAGAGTGAGTGGGTTCGATTCCGCTGCTAGGAAGATGGAAAGAAGAAGAAGAGGAGGAAGAGAGAGAAGCAGAGTGTGGCACTACTCCCTCCGCCCACTTAAATTACATTCTAATCGGACACGCACACCGTTACATAAATATGTTTGACAGCAAATTTAATTTGTTTAGTGATATTTAATAACGATAAATAAAAGGCAAGTCTTGGGAAAGACAGTCTTTCCAAACGCTTATAAATAGGCGGAGTTTAATTCGAATAATAAAAGGTAAAAGGTGTTAGTTGCAACATTAAAATTTTAGTATGCAACATGTAATAGTTATAAAATTTATAACCCCGAAAATTTTATCTTAATTTCTTCTAATTTACACTTTAAACCTTGGTCTTTACATGACTTATGGAAAGACCGTCTTTCAAGAGACGCACTGTAAATAAAAAATCACTCTTTATAAATTATTTGTTACAATGAATTTAATAATATTACATATAATATTATTATATCTTATATATTTATTTAAATATGCAATCAAAATTTGATAAAAAATAGTTATAAAGTAAATGTGTAATTTACACTATATTTGTTGTGCTAATCTGCCTCCCTCTCTCTCTCTGATCTCCATCTTCTCATCATTTTGTATCTCAAGCTCATTTTCTCTTCTAGGGGGTCTTTTAGGGGAAAGAGAGAGATTGCCTTTCAGTTGGTTTGTTCAGCGTCTTGAATCGTATTTGAGACATGCGATATCTTTTATATTCCCACATACTTTTGTACTACTATTCACATTGGACTTTGAGTTTCAGCCTGCCTGTGATTTTTTGCATTTCTATCTTGCGAGGTCTCACTTCTTAATCTTGATCAAGACTACTACTCTACATTCATTTCCATTTCAAATTATAATAATATTATCTCTATTTCATTGGATGTGGCACACTAGCCTTAGATGTTTGGATTTAGGTGTATGAAATGAGTGGATGAAATTGAATTTAGAAAGAAAAAAATAGAATGAGTGGATGAAAATGAAGGAATCTTACAAAAAAAAAGTTTGCTAAATTCACAACCACAACCAAAAAAATGTATAACATCCAATGAAACAAAGGGAGAATTCAACTCCTAGAATCCTACAGCAAAATGAGGGGAAAGAAAAGTCAATTAATTAGGAATGATAATACTCCCTCTGTCTCAGCTCAATTTGCAGAGAGAGAAAGATGAGTGTTATTTTTCTATAGTAAAAATGTCAGGAAAAACTAAAAAAAACAATTTTGAAAAGACATAGCTGGAAATAGTAACATTAATCACAGAAATTACACACTAATATAACTCTTTAAATTTACAAATTTGTCATTAAATGACTTCAATAAAGGCATTAGTATACAATTTCATAGCAAATCAAATTCTAAAAAAAACTGCACTTTTAGGCTTCTGATGGAGATTGCTTCTTTATTCAGCAAGATTCCCAGGTTGTGAAGAACAAAAAAAAGGAGCACTAACATCCAACAAGAACAAGAATAACCGAGCAAAGACAAAAATAAATAAACACCCAAGAACATGAAGAACAATCCAGACTCAGATTTGGAAAAGAAAAAAAACAAAACCATCCAATTAAAAGACATTTACAGTTGGCATAAATATGAAAAACGCACATGCAATAAGATTGGACCATGATTAACTCGAACTATAACAAGAACAACAAACAACAGCAATAGAGAGCAGCCGGGAGCACAAAAATCATTTGATAAAATGCATTCCAGTACACAGCATTCAAGAAAAACAACATGCCTCTGTTAAAAGCAGTTTTTATTTACAGATCCATGAAAACCCAAACCCTAAAAAATAAAAAAGTGAAAGGCAAACCCTAAAATCTTCAAACATAGATTCGAACATGCAAGGATGTGAAGCTTTAAGATTGATTCAAAAAAAAATTGAAGCACAACTTACAAAATCAAAGTTGAGAAGGGAAATTGAAACCCGGTTTCAAACACAACAAAAACCGAAAAACAAACGACAAAAAACTGATTAGGGACAAGGCTTACAAACCTGTGATATAAACAGAAAAGATTGGGCAACTGGGAGTGAGCTGTGATGAGAATGGAGAGGGTTTGGATCAGAGAGAAGAGAGAAGAGAGAAAAGAGAAAAGAGGGAGATAAGGTTGAGGGTTGGATTCTGATGGGATAAGATGGCTACGTTGAAAATTAATGGCCACGCATTTCAACTCCCACCAGCCACCTCTAATATCCTCACTAAACCCTAGTGTTTAAAGCTCAGGCCCAACGTAATTTATTCAAATACGAGGGGGGGGGTATTAAGGGTTTTTTAGCCAAGTCAATCAGTCCATTTTTGCCAAATTTCAGAAATTTCAATTTGAGTTGAGACACCCCTAAATGAAAAGTGTGCAGTTTGAGTTGGGACGGAGGGAGTAGGTCGGATTTGAACGATACATATCACCATTTATTTTTTTTGTAAGTAGTGAATTTTTTTTGAAAACAGTGAAATTATTTCATGGTTCTCGTAAAGTCGCATGTGGTTCATTTATTATTAAAAATGATATTTGTGAACTAATTTAGAAAATAAAAAATTTTCATGTTGGAACATACATAAAGCTGGAGGCGAGAGGAGTAAACTGATCAAACAATATTGCGTGAACATAGAATTATGGAAGATTAGAGATTTCACAACATATGCTTATGCGTGTAATTGAAACATATCGGATTTATGGAAAATCCCTATTCTTAAGGATATAAATTTATGAAAAATTATTATGTTTAAGTGACTTGGTTTGATAAGGAAAATCCTTACATTCAAGGAATTTGATATGCTTAGGAAGCATATTTAGAATTGAAATATTTTGAAGAAAACGATGGATAATTCTAATCTGCTTGTGGTTTATATATTGAAGGACGTCACGACTGTGTTACTCACGAACTTAACAACGAAAATCTGCATCCAAGTTTTCTATCTTTCCAAGAGTACTGCAACATGTTGATTAGTTCAGAAGTGTATACCTTAGCTCCTCGAGAGGAGGAGATCCAACGTTGACGAGTTTCGAGGTCGGATGGAGTCTGATCAAGGCGGATCAATAGCAAGGGATGTTTGCAAAATCCACACGTTATAATTAGAATAGATATGTATAGTAGTATGATGTACTCTGTACCATGTTGATATGTCCATTTTATGTGCATAATTTAGTACTGTTTTGGGTCACTTTTGTGCTATTATATTATCAAGAGCTTGTATTTTACCTTGAAATTCTCTTAGGATGGGTAAGAGCAACTTTACACTCTTTTACCTCTTCTAAGTGGATTTTGCGTGACAACGGAAGAACACGGAGGCATGAAGATTGGAGGCCATTAAAAATCACATTTTCGAAAACTTTTGAAGACTTGCTTCGAAGACATGAAGACCGGAGGCCATCGAAGACCATTTTTTAAGACATTGAAGACTTAAAAATGAAAGGAATTGCTATGAAGATAAATGTTTACCACAAGAAGAAGAAAAGAAAACAGGATTAAAACCTAGCACTTGTTGCGAGTCGCAATGGCCTCGTCGCGAGACCGTTGCGAGTCGCGACCAACGGGTGGCCAAAATTTAACCGTTTCATTTTTGTACTATAAATAACACTTTCTTTCCTTTCATTCATATCTTCTTCATCTTCATTTTTGGTACTATTTAGAACCCTATCTTCTTCCATTTTCATCTTTGAATTCTCTTGTATTATGTTTAGTTGTTTAGCATTAATTAGTATGAACTCTTGTAACTAAATCTAGTTCTTGGGAGCAATTGACTAAGACTTCCAAGCCCATGTCTTAAGAACAATTTGTAGCCTATTTAATACTCTTACTATTATGCATTTATGGAGCATTGAATGTGTTTGTTAATGTCATTAATGTTATTGAAAGCTTGAGTATATGAAGTACCTGTATGATATGCTTGTTAGGGTTTGGGGAAATGGGTTGATTTCCCCTTTTCTTGATAGGAATCCAAGAGTATGATTTAGAGCTTTTGATTGTGTTGATGGATTGATAATTTCTAGATGAATATGATAATGTTGAACTCTTTGTCATGTTTGTTGCTTGTAGCAAATGAGAGGGGTCTATGAATGTCGATTATTCTTGACTAATCCTGTGTAAATGCATGAATTGGCTAAATGGTTAGACACAGTGTAGTGTTTATAAGTGTTGCCAAGCTTGTTGATTCTTTGTGCTAAATGCCATCAATGGGATACTTTTAGTCGTGTTTCGACTACGGGAGTCATTGGTGAGGTTTGACAAGAGATGTCGAATTCACTCTTGCAAACTACTATCTAAGAAGGATAGAAGTTTAGTCTTCACAACAAGTAGTGAAAGTAGTAAATAGGTTGCATGTTCAATGATGGATAAGAGGCTTGGAAGTTTAAGTCAATTGTGCTCAAGGTTTCGTTAATTGTTTTTTTCATCGTATCTTTAGTTGTATTGCATGATTAGCATAGTTCTCTTGCTTTGCTAGTTATTGTATTTGGATTTGATAACTTAGGATCAAACCAACCAAACCCCCCCCCCTTTGTTTACATGCTTTTATATGAATCTATGTATGTATATGCCTAGTATGTTTTCTCCTATATATGTTTAAACACTTGAAAAGATCCCTCTTCTCGTGGACGACCCCAACTTGTCATTATCTACTTAATTGTAGATAGGAAGCATTAGGGCTTAAAAGTATTAACTTTGAGAGGTACGACGACGACCTCCCAAATTTTGGCTCCGCTGCCGGGGAAGAGGCATTTATTTTTAAGTGTTTGGCCATATTATGTGTGATTATATGCTATTTGTAAATATTTGTTAGTTTGCTTTTATTTTGATTTCTTAGTTGATTTGCCATTTTCACTTGGCTTGGAGACGTATTGTTCGAGTTGTTGGTGTATGGTCCGTATGCGATCCTCTTCACAAGAACCCCTACACTACGACCCCAAGTTAGAGTTGAATTTGAAACGGGCTAGGAGACTTTCTTTAGAAAGTGTGAATAACACCCCTCCTAGTGACCATTTTGTGGATACATCTTCCTCTATGGAACATCAACTTGAGCACGAAGATTAGCATCCGGAAGGGGGACCTCAACATCCTCCTCTCCAAGGGCAAGCTCTTCCTCTCCACCAAAGGGAGATTCCTTTGGGGCAAGCTTTGTTAAGAAACATCATAGCCCCCAACCTTGATTAACAACCAATGTGCATCGAGTATCCCGTGGTTGGATCGAACGGGAGCTAAAGACCGGGTTCATCAACATGCTACCCATTTTCCTTGGTAGGCAAGGAGAGAATGCCAATAAACACCTCACCGAATTTCACTTCTTGTGTGGTGGTACGGTCCCCCATGGAGTGGATGAATATTTCTATAAGTTGAAGGCATTCCCGTTCACACTAAGGGATGCTGCAAGAGATTGGCTCCACTACCTACCACCCAAGAGCATTAAGAGTTGGCTAGATTTGAAAAATGAAGTTTCTAGCCAAATACTTTCCAGCCTCTAGATCTTCCGCCTTGAAGAAGGACATAAGCAACATCCTCCAATGGCATGAAGAATCTCTCTTCGAATATTGTGAGAAATTCAAGAAGCTTCTTGCAAGTTGCCCCTATCCCGATTATTCAGAGGGGGATCTGGTTTATTACTTCTACAATGGCCTTCTTGATGAAGATCAAAGGTTGGTAAGAAGTTCTTGTGGTGGCACCCTTGGGAACAAAACATCCTCCGAGGCTATGCAATTGTATGAGGAGCTAGTGGAAGAATCAAGAACCTTTAGCTCAAGGGCCGATTTAAGAAGGAGAAATCTAATGCCCGCAAGTGACTCTTCAAATAGTGGAAATCTCGAGGATCAAGTCCTGACCCTTAAATCTATGGTAAAATCATTGAAGACGAAGCCCGGGAATGCGCCATATGTTAAATCATGTGAAATTTGTTACTTGGCGCATCCTACATACACTTGCCCCACTTTACAAGAGAACTATGTTGAGGAGGTGAGTGCCATGGGATATCAAGGTAATCAAGGCTACCAAGGCAACCAAGGATACTAAGGTGGGTAAGGCTACTAAGGTCACCAAGGCTACCAAGGCTATAAAGGGTACCAAAACCGGCCGTACAATTCAAGAAATTGTGATAACCCAAACCTCCGGTATGGAAACCCTTAAGGAAGCCAAAAACCTCAACTATATTGGCCTCCTCAACAACAGTATAGGCCACCTCAATAACAATTCCAAAGGTTCTAAGACAAACCCCGAGACCAAGGGGAGAGCTTGAGGCTAACAAAGGATGAGGTGATGTAAGCCATACATCGGTTGGGCATGTGTGTGGAGAAAAGTGAAATTCCAAGATGAAGCCAAGGAAAGTATCAAGAACTTGGAAACTCAAGTGAGCCAAATAGCTCAAGTGGTGAATCAGATGGAGGCCCGAGAAAAAGGCAAACTTCCCTCCCAACCGGAGATCAATCCTCGACAAAATGTGAGTGCAATCTCATTAAAGTGTGGAAAGGAGGTGAAGGAGCCCCAAGCAAGGGTTGTTGCTGAGTGAGAGGTTGAAAAAGAAGAAGATCAAGAGAAGAAAGACGAGAAGTTAGCCACGGGGACCAAAAGACAAGAAACAGAGGTGGAGACATTTGTGCCAAGATCGAGATCAAATCCCGAGACCTCATCCCCATCTCACAAGAAATCAAGAGGGGCGGAGATCCCTCTCTACGTGCCAGAACAACCATTTTCGGAGGCACTAAAGGATAAGAGGAACAAAGAGGACAACAAGGACATCTGCGAAGTCTTTCGTAGATGCAAGGTAAATATTCCACTCTTAACTGCTCTGAATCAAGTTCCTAGGTATGCTAAATTCCTTAAATAATTGTGTACTATCAATAGGAAAGAACAATTGAAAAATAAGAAAAATAATGTGAAGAGTGAATATGTCTCCACCGTGTTGAATGATGAAATGCCCCCCAAATGTGATGATCCGAGAATGTTTACAATCCCTTGTGAGATAGGAGGCAAATGTGTTAATAAGGCCATGTTAGAATTTTGGGATTCAATCAATGTAATCCCATAATCCTTGTATAAAAGTCTAAATCTAGTCAATTTGCACAAAACTAGGGTTGTCATCCAACTAGCCAATCACTCTAGCACATACCCAAAAGGTATTGTGAAGGATGCATTGGAAAAAGTGGATTCTTTGACATTCCCTGTAGACTTTTATGTTCTTGAAATGGGAAGTGACAATAGTGCTAAACTTATTCTTTTAGGAAGGCCATTAATAAAGACTTCAAGAACCATAATTGATGTGCATAAAGGAACATTGACCATGGAATTTAAGGGGTGGTGGGTAGAATTTGACACTAATAATTCTATTGATCACCCTAGTAGATATCATTCTTGCCAAACTATTCATGTTATTGATGAAAAAGGGCAAGATGACATTGAGCCCAGAAATGGTAGTTCCTTAAATGTTGCCATAGATGATGTTTTGAGTGATAATTTGATTTCAAATGTTGTTAGTACTAACTTGAAGGAAAGCAACAACGAATGCACTCTTAGGGACGCATCATCCAACCCTTTTTCATGTGTCCGCAGGTAAGCCAGTAAGGGTGTTTTTCCCTCCTTCTCTTGAGAAGACTTCAGTGGAAGAGTGCAAACCACCACTGAAAGATCTTACATGTTCATCCCTTGGAAAAGGAGAGCTACCCCAAATGCTTACGTGCTTGAGATCACTATGGAACAAAAAGGTGAGTTGTTGGAGAAGTTAAGGGAACATGAAGAAACCCTAAGCTACTTGAAGGAGGTTTTGTTAGGGGGCAATGCAAATCCCGATTGTTTTGTCCCGCTGTCTCCGACATGGACCCAGTGAAATTGAATTCTCCGTGAAGATGCGGCCCAACCCATAAGGGCCATGCGGACTTGACGTCATCCCCACCTTCCTGACAGTTCATCAATAAATTGTCCAAGATTGCTAGATTGAGCACCTACCCACTTCTCAATCACGGTGTTCAGCTGACTTGCAAGGATAGACCCCCGTCCGAGGATTTTCCAGAGCCCGGGATCCGCGGCCCGCCCAATCACAACTCCAAGAAGGGGAGTAATTCGTGCCGATGACATTAAATAAACTTGGTTTTGATCATTTGGATCGTCATTCATGACTTTCCGTTGATGCTGCTTGATTTTGGATTTTGTCATTAGTTTCATTGTTTTGCTTTGTGCTTTTCACGAGTTGTTTTTCCATGATTTTGTAGCAATTTTGAAGCCACGAAATTGGACTTGTAAAGGGAGAAATGCATGGAGTCAAGAAGGAAAGACTTGGACGAGAGAAGGAATCAGAAAATTTTTCTAAGTACCAGTTTAGTAGTCCGCGCGAGTCGCGACCACATCGTCGCGAGTCGCGATGGGCTCAGTAATTTTTGGTGAGATTTCAGCTTTCAACCTCCACTTTTCGCGAGTCGCGTGAGTTGCGACGTAATCAGAAATTTTGCATTAAAATTCAGCTCCCGACCTCCACTTTTTGCGAGCCCGTCGCGAGTCGCGACCAACCAGTCCTCGAGACATCCCTCGAGACATTATCCCCTAGAGGCCTTGACTCGAGCCGAACCTGAAAGTTCATCACCCTCTCAAGACCAGTTCTTAAGACCTATCCTCAAGACATCATCTTCTTGAAACCTCGGGTCCTCGAGGCCACAAGCCCTTGACTCGAGCTGAACCTAAAAGTCCATCACCCTCTTGAGACCAACCCTCGAGACCAGTCACACCCATAATTCCATCATCCTTCGAGACATCATCCCCTTGAGACCTTGGGTCCTTGAGGCCAAAAACACTCGACTCAAGCCGAAGCCCTCAAGAAATCATCCCCTCAAGACCAGTCAAACCCGTAATCCCATCATCCCTTGAGACATAATCCCCTCGAGACCTCGGGTCCTCTAGTCCGTCATCTCTCAAGACGTCACCCACTCAAGACCTCGGGTCCTCTAGGCCAGAAGCTCTCGAGACCAGTGAAGCCTTTTAACCCCTCTAGAACCACTTGCCTCTCGAGCCCCTCGAGACCAACGCCCCTCGAGAGTTTATCTTTCATCCTCGAGCCTAGCTAGACCCAAGCCCCTCGAGACCAAATCTTTCATCCTTGAGACCAACCCCTCAAGACCAACGTCCCACGAGACCAAATTTTTCATCCTCGAGCCTAGCCAGACCCGAGCCCTCTCTACTTATCACGAGTCACGACAGGCGTATAACTCTGCTTTAAAAAAATTGGCAGAACCCTTTTTGCCACAAACATATCCACACTTCCACCGCCGCTTTTCTCCTTCCTCCGCCTTTCCTCCACCAAGTGACCGCCGCTTGCCACCGCTAACCGCTGCCCTCCGCCGCTCATAACCATCACTCCATGCCCCATCCCTTCTTCTCAATCTCCACCCACAAATCACCATAAAACTTTGAAGAACACAAACCCTAGAATTTGAGGGGTTTTGTGACTTTGGGCAATTCGATTTCGAATTGATTGACGGCTTCCTCCTTTCTTCTTCCTAAGCATCTAAGTGGTACATTTCTTCACTTTATTGAGCTTCAATTGTGATTATAAATGCATACTCTATTTATTAGATATTGTGTAGATTATGTGTGATGCCTTAGGAAATTAAATTGTTAGACCTTGGTTGATTTTGGTGAATATATTGTGCTTGCAATTTAATATGATGGTTATTGTGTGCATATTTTGTGGTTGCGGTGTGGATTGTTTATTTTGTGGTTGTGGTTTAGATTGTATTGTGCTTGTTTGATTTTGGATTGTGTGCATTTGTGTTGCTTTGGCTAAGAATGGATTGTGACTTATGCTAGATATGAGGCATGTTGGCCCTTGATTAAACATAATTGTTATTTGGATAAAATGTTATTGTGCTTTGCAATGTTATTTTTCTTAGGGTAGTTTAGCCATGGGACGTGGATGTTGACATTTTGAATGTACTAATGTGGCTAAACTAGTTGAGCACGACTGTGGTTTTGAGATATAGCATATTGATTTCAACTATGTGAGAACTTTATGGACTTGAGAATATGGGCTTGTTGGATATAATATGGATTGTATATGCAATTGTGATTAGGACTTGAACTAGTTGACTTGATTTTGATTTGGCTTGTGATGATGAACTAGTATAAGGTTGAGTATGAATTTTCAATATTACATATACACATATTCTTGTGCATTTGACTTGTTTGTTGTGGTTGTTAGATATGGCCCCCACGAAGAGACCCATGGCTCCCCCCCAGGTGGCGCACTGTCGCTCCACTTCCGCCTCCTCCACCAGCTCCAAAATTGAGCCCTATACCTCCCCCTCTGGATAGGTACATGGCTACCCGGATCACTGAGTCCTATGCTGAGAGGTGGGAAGCCTTGGCGAGTCGTCAACTCAAGGAGACGAGCTTTGTAGATGTACCCACACTAGATGCTCTTGGGCTCACCTAGCCTATCAGATGCCTCCTTTCCAAGGAGGGAATGGAAGGGTTCATGAGTAGGAGCGCACCCTCTTACCGGAGATACACACTAGAGTTCCTGTCCATGGTCCGGATAAGCAGCATGAGAGGTGATCAACCATGCGAGAGGTACATTTCTTTCCAATTGGTTGATATATCTAGGCAAATAACCATCTCGCAGATTAAGGAGGTGTTTGGATTTGACACTGCGGAGATACGGGCCAGACTAGACTCACAGGCCCAGGAGCGGTCGATTGAGGATGACATGAAATTTTAGAATGTCATCAACATGAGGCCAAAGAACTCCTATGATAAGAGTAGCGCCATTATCCACCCTGCACTCTATTATGTGCACCGACGGTTGGCTGGCACAGTACTTTGCTCTGCGAAGCCAACGAATGTGCTAGACAATGACATTCACTTTTTTCTATGGCACTTAACGAGTGAGGGACCAGGATATGAGTTGTGGGCTGAGTTGTGGATGAAGAGAATCATGGAAGTGGTAGGAAAGCCAAAGGGGAAGATCATGGTCGGAGGAATGATAAGCTTTTTAGCAGAGTACTTAGGATTGGTTCTTCCGGATGACTTTCTGCGTTTAGAGAGGCGCACTTCCTATCTTATCACTGTTGACAGGTTAGTTAGATTTGAGATGCTCAGTGTCACACAGACCACAGGGCTATTCCATTGGTTGTATAGCGCGAGGAAGGTCACATCCATGGCACTTTCTCAGCCCAACAAGATGAAGCTAGAATTTGATAAACCTCGAGGAGACTTGATAATTTCACCTGACTCTTCATGTAGAGATGACTTCTAGCTCAAGATCCACGACCTTGGCCCAGCTCCCGTCTAGCACGATGATAGCACCCTACCATTTTCTAAGCGACAGCACACTCCCAGCAGCACTCCCCGTAGCCTCCACCAGAGACCGAGTCGATGAAGGAGGATGATGTGCCACATCACTATTTCCAGCCTCCACCGGACTTCTACGAGCGGATGATGTAGACTATGCAGGATGGATTCCGCCGCCAGGACAGTATGATATTAGAGCATAATGTATTTTTCTCCCAGACCTTTATCGATATGGATGAGGAGATTGATCACCTGTCAGCTCGCATCCATGAGATGCAGTCCCAGACAGGCGGTGTCTCAGGCCCCAATCCGGGAGTGGAGAGACGGATAGCTAGGAGGGAGAGGAGCACAGAGTGGATGGCTCATTATTAGCAACGCTATTTTGGCGGTGGCCCTTCTTCCTCACATTAGTGGTTTGTGTGCACTATATATTTACTCTTTCCATACTTTGCTTTGTACATTTTTGCTCCATTGTCTACATTGAGGTCAATGTAGTGTTCTAAGTATGGGGAGGAGTATCTACTTTGAGGTGATTGGGGTTGAAGATACTTTTGGATAACTCTTTTGTTTTGTTTTGGATATTTTTCCCTTTTGTTTTGGGATGTTTTTATTTTGATGTACTTGGATAATGTTGGCTTTAATACTTTTCTTAGCCTTAACATTTCGAAAGCACTTTGCTACTTTTTGGATTGGAGAAATGTGAAAAATTTTGAAAATTTTGAAAAAAATATAAAATGAAAATAAATAAATAAAAAGAATCCCGCTAAGTTGAAAACCCGAGAGGGCATCTTAGGCAACATTGGGGGCCCGGATAGGTCGAAAACCCAAGAGGGCGACCTAGGAAAAAAATGAGAGGCTAAATGTGTGGAAAAAGTTGAGATGTAAGCCAAAAACAAAAACATGACGTGTGGCTAGGATGAAAACCCAAAAGGGCTCCTAGGCAAAATGAGAGAAAACGAGAGAAATTGAAAAATTTTAAGTATTCACTCATTTGCCAGCGTTGGAGTCATAAGGTTGCAGTAACCATACAGATGGATCGAGTAGCTTGACATCTGGAGGACCTTTTGGGAGTGGAAAATTTAGCTGGAGAAGACGAAGTAAGTTATGAAACTCTTCATCGTTAATATGCTTCATTTTTAGATTGATATATTGATATCAAGGAGAGCATGTGTTTTGAACCTTATACATATCTTTAGCTTCACCTTCTATCATTGGATTTGGGATTGTCAATTCGGGATTCGGAGATGTTTTAGGGATATCAATGAATTGATGGGTTAATATAGTTTGGGTAGATTTAGGAATGGGGGTTGTGGGAAATTCTCATTTGACCTTAACATTGGGATGTGTGATATTGAGAGTTTTGTGAGGTATTGAATTGTGGGAATAGTAGTTAGGATGTGGATACGTCATTTCCTTCGTATGCATGGATCTTTTCTTACTCGAGGACATGTAAGATTTAAGTGTGGGAAGGTTTGATATGTCCATTTTATGTGCATAATTTAGTACTGTTTTGGGTCACTTTTGTGCTCTTTTATTATCAAGAGCTTGTGTTTTACCTTGAAATTCTCTTAGGAGGGGTAAGAGCAACTTTACGCTCTTTTACCTCTTCTAAATGGATTTTGCGTGACAAGGGAAGAACACAGAGGCATGAAGACCGGAGGCCATTAAAGATCACATTTTCGAAGACTTTTGAAGACTTGCTTCAAAGACATGAAGACCGGAGGCCATCGAAGACCATTTTAAGACATTGAAGACTTGAAAAATGAGAGGAATTGCTATGAAGATAAATTTTTACCACAAGAAAAGAAAAAGAAAACAGGATTAAATTCTGGCCCTCGTCGCAAGTCGCGATGGCCTCGTCGCGAGACTGTCGCGAGTCACGACGAGCCCATCGCCAGGCGCGACCAACGGGTGGCTAGAATTTAACCTTATCCTTTTTGTTCTATAAATAGCACTTTATTTCTTCTCATTCATATCTTCTTCATCTGCATTTTTGGTACTGTTTAGAATCCTATTTTCTTCCATTTTCATCTTTGAATTCTCTTGTATTAAGTTTAGTATTTTAGCATTAATTAGCATGAACTCTTGTAGCTAAATCTAGTTCTTGGGAGCAATTGACTAAGACTTCCAAGCCCATGTCTTAAGAACAATTTGTAGCCTATTTAATACTCTTACTATTATGCATTTATGGAGCATTGAATGTGTTTGTTAATGTCATTAATGTTATTGAAAGCTTGAGTATATGAAGTACCTGTATGATATGCTTGTTAGGGTTTGGGGAAATGGGTTGATTTCCCCTTTTCTTGATAGGAATCCAAGAGTATGATTTAGAGCTTTTGATTGTGTTGATGGATTGATAATTTCTAGATGAATATGATAATGTTGAACTCTTTGTCATGTTTGTTGCTTGTAGCAAATGAGAGGAGTCTATGAATGTCGATCATTCTTGACTAATCCTGTGTAAATGCATGAATTGGCTAAATGGTTAGACACGGTGTAGTGTTTATAAGTGTTGCCAAGCTTGTTGATTCTTTGTGCTAAATGCCATCAATGGGATACTTTTAGTCGTGTTTCGACTACGGGAGTCATTGGTGAGGTTTGACAAGAGATGTCGAATTCACTCTTGCAAACTACTATCTAAGAAGGATAGAAGTATAGTCTTCACAACAAGTAGTGAAAGTAGTAAATAGGTTGCATGTTCAATGATGGATAAGAGGCTTGGAAGTGGAAGTCAATTGCGCCCAATGTTTCATTAATTGTTGTTTTCATTGTATCTTTAGTTGTATTGCATGATTAGCATAGTTCTCTTGCTTTTCTAGTTATTGTATTTCGATTTGATAATTGAGGATCAAAACGACCAAAACCCCCCCTTGTTTACATACTTTTATATGTAAGTTTCCCTCTCAGGTTTTCAACTTAGCGGGTTTTCTTTTTTCTTTTTTCGTTTTCATTTTCTTTTTCAATTTTTTCTTCCTTTTACCCATGTTTTTCCAATCAAAAGTAGCAAAAAGCATTCCAAATCAAGCTTACATGCATGTCCTCTAACCCTTCCCCGCACTTTAAACATTACATTGCCCTCAATGTAAACATATAAGGAAAGAACACTAAAACTCAAGGTAAGAGGTAAAGTAACTCTCATTTCTCCACATAGTCGTCGTTGATATGGAGCAATCCCATGCATTTGTGTAGAATCAGTTCTGAAATTAGTTTCGAAGCCGGAGGGGAGAGCGAAAGTGTCGTAGAAGAACTCGCCCTCAAGCAACACATCGTCTCTTTGGCACCGTTTGATCAAATCTAACACCACAGAGAACAAAATCAAACTCACAAGTACATAGAGATTTGTAATACTAGGTTTAGCATCAAAAGTTAATAACTATAGTATTCTCAAAGAACAACCAGTCCATCATGTAATCACCACTATGAAATTATCCAATAAAAATATCTAGAATATATCGAAAACCATCCAAGCATCATTATAGAATATAGAAATCAAAATCACAATGATTTAGTCGGCACACTACAATCAACAAATGTACTTTAAAGATGCAGAATATTCATGTTTATATGTGTAAGATGGTGGAAGAATGAGTGGAGGTGTGGTGGTTCATGGGAGTATTTGGTGGAGAGAAATGAAGGATTGTGCAGTGTTTAAACATAGTTGAAAAGCCATTTTCTCCACCGTGACTTGCGGCAGTCCCTTTAGTGACTCGCGATGCTACTTCACGACCCACAACAAAACCTTCGTGACTCGTGGAAAGTTGGACATGTGAGCTCACTTTCTTCAGTTTTCTCCTGATTTGGTCGCGAGTCACGACCAAACCTTTGCGACCCGCGAAAGGTTCATTGCAATTTGTGATGGTACCTTCGCAACTCACAAAGTCTTGGGTCTGTGAGCTCATTTCTTTCAAAAAAAAATCTGATCTGGTCGCAACTCGCGATGCCCATATAGCGACTCGCGAAAAGCTAGTGCTGGGAGTTCATTTTTGCTCCCTTGTTCATCGTGACTTGCGATATATTCTCTGTGACTCGCGATAGACGGGGCTTCCCAGCACTTAGAAAACTTATTCTTACCAACTTCCCAAGCTGTCTTCCCTTTCTCATGGATCTCATTCCTTAATCCCCTCCAATGCAATGCACTTCACTTTGCTACAAAATCACGTGTCAACCTTAAACCTTCTTGTTGGACTTGGTTTTGGGGTATGGTATAAGGTGGTGAAGGTCAACCTTTTTGCTTGTATTGTTGGTTTTCCGGCTCATTCTCATACCACCAATCCGGATTACCACTCCACTCCAGATTGTAAGAATTGTGGTATGGATACCATTATTGGGCTTCTTGCCCTTGAAAAGCAACATCTCCAACCTCTTGGTAGCACTCTACATAATACCCTTGGTTTTGGAAACCAAAGTTCTTTCCTCCTCATAGTGCTCCTCTCTCAACATATAACATGACTTGGTAGGATGGTCAGAATGACACATCTCACAAAACCTTGCTTGTTGAGCCTCTCATCTCATCATGAGTTCCCTCAAGGTGAGATGTTCCATTTTTTCAATTTTTTTTCTTTTTCAAAAGTATGGAATCATATTACAAGGATTCTCGATGAAAATTCACTAAGAACTCAAGCAATACCTACTACAAACAAAACATCCACAAATAAGTGGAATATAAAAACAGCTAGCTAATATGTAACCAAATATGCCCAAACACTTAAAAATAAATGCCTTTACCTCGCCAGTGGCACCAAAAATTTGGGAAGTCGCTGTACCTCTCAAATTTAAATTTATCAGCCCTAAATGCTTCCTATCTATAACTATGTAGATGATAGAAAGCTGAGGTCATCCACGAAAAAGAGGGATCTTGCCAAGGGTTTAAACATATAAGGTTGATATTAGACTAGAAGTTGATATATGACTAAATTGTTTGTTTGGTCCCTGACATAGCATCTTATGTATCTTTTGGTCCCCAAGAGCAAAACCACATTTGTTCGTTAATAAACATTTTGAAAATAGTTTATTTGGTCCCCAAAGCCGTTTTTGAGCAATTTTCTGGCAAGTCCTGGCGCGTGACTCACACGTCCCAATTTACTTCGATTTGGGTAGGGGTAAAATAGTAAATTTTACATTAAACATTAATTATCAATTTTTTGTTTCCCATAAATGTTAACCCGGACTATCTGTTCCTATATATATGTATATACAAATCCACCTTTGGAAAACCCACAATCATGAGCAAATCTTCAAACCCAATCCAACAAAAAATTATGTTGACTTCCAGCGTCTTCTCCGTATCCTCTGGTTGTACGTCAGAGCGTTCTTGAAATGCATGTGTGGTCGCCATAGCCAGATTCGTACCACCAACACACAGGAAAATCAGGGGTGGAATTTCTATTGATGTCCACTTGGGGGTGGTGGGTGCAATTTTTTCATATAATGCGATGAGGGTTGCTGGGAATGTGAGATTGTAGCCAAGATTATTGAAGGGATTCAGGAGAGGAAGCGTGAGTTGGAGGAACGCACAACTAAGTTGGCCGGCGACGTTGCCGATCTCAAATTTGAGCTTCAAAGGGAGCATGAACAAATTGCTGACTTCAAAAGTGTGCTTGAACTGGAGAGGAAGTTTCCAGAAAGGTGAAGAACTCTCGGTTGGTTTGTTTTTTCATTGCCATATTTCTTGCATTGATGCTAATTGGTCTTAATTTATTGATTAAGAATAAATCATATTTTCATATGTACGGAATTTTAGGGTTGAACTATATTGTCTCACTTCGGTTTTGTATCGTTTTGCTGGGAGTTAGATTTGAGTTCATGATTGTAATAGGCTAATTGATCATTTACACTTGGAATTGACCAAATATTTGAATTTGGTAGAGAATCAAAGAGATGACTGAACTGAGCTCTTAAAAATTTGGGCAAATTTTCAATGATTTTGGTTGCAATTTGTTGTGAGCTTCGTAGGAAATGAAGAAAGGAATATTTGGGACAAGTTTGGAGTGATTTGGCCAAGATTTGAGAGAGTTATGAGAGAAATTCTGATGGAGAAAGAGAAAGGTTTTGGGTGTTCGGCTTCAAGGGTGAAGAACAAGGGTTAGGCACGAGGCTTTTTATAGAGAGCTCTTGGGTTTTTATTGGTTAAGTTGGCCAGCACGGCTGGTAATCCCAAGGCACGGCCCGTGCTTCAATGAAGCCTCGTGGTAAGGCCTTCTGGCACGGCCCGTGTTGTGCACTAGCCTGGTGCTGAGAAATTAGCCTAATGTTGACCTACTCTGGCATAAGGATTGGCTAGGCCGTGAAAAAATTTAGCCCCTCCAAAATTTGTCACAAAAATTCCTGCACCCAAAGACACAAAAACCAAGTATAGTATTGTTCCTGCCAAAATTCAGTGACTAATAATTCCTAAAAACACCACCAAAAATCAAAAGGCCTTCCAAAGATCAAGAAACTTCTTCAAAACCTAGTAACACAAAATGAAAGCGCTATTTTTTTATTGTCGTCCTCAAAAATTATTATTTCATGCATTTTCAAACTAAGAAAAATGGGTTGATAATTCATCGAAATCACCGTCCTTGACACCACTATTGACCACGTCCCTAAGAATGGGTCTCCACATTACCTTAGGCTTATCTTTCACCTTGGGAGATACGTACTAAACACATCCATCCCAATGGTAGATACATTCTTGTTGATTTTGGGAGTCGGAAGCGGTTTAGAAGGTTTTAATTCCTTAACCGGTTTCCTTCATCGATGCACGTTGGTGTTAGAAATTGGAAGCAAATCATCTTTAATCACACTAGTAATCATCACAACTTTCATTCAAGCAAGATAAAATATGTAAGGTCTCTATATTGGTAATACCTCATCAGAATCAAAATCATGTACCTTAACCAATGTCGATTTTGTAGCTAAATATTTGGGTTTAGGAGATGGGTAAGGTGGTTTTATGTCTTAACCACTCTCCACTAACCACTGCATTTAGTGTCCATATAAAAGGAATCCCAAATAGAAATGTCATCACTAAATCCATGCATAGCATAGGCATCATCAACATGATCATCACAACTAAAGCTCAAAATATGACTTCGCTCATTACTCTCATCAATGTCATCAAGGAACTCATCAAGGCATTCATCATCATTAATCATGCAAGGGTCATCAAATTGAACAAGTTCATCACACAAAGATATGTCATTACACATAAGAGAGGAAATAGGTGAATCATTCTCAGACTTGTAAATCTCAAATCTCACCTTATCAACATCATCCCCTAGGGTTAGTTTCCCCAAGTGAACGTCTATCTGGGTCCTTAATGTTTTTAGGAAAGGTCTCCCTAATAAAATTAGGGGGGGCACCACCATCATGCACTACATTAAGGACATAGAAGTCCATAGGAAACACTAAATTCCATACTCTAGCCATTACATCCTTAACTAAACCTTAGGTCTAACTTGGGAATGATCGGCTAGTTAGACAATCACCCTAGTTTCCTTAAGCTCACCTATATATACCTAGGTTTCCATAAAGGCTAGAAGGGATCACGTTAATAGATGCACCTAAGTTTATCATGGCATTCTTCACTAAATTTCCACCTAAGGAAATAGGTTTTAAAACATCCTGGGGTCATCGCATTTCTTAGGAAAGTTCCTATGAGCTGAAGTGGCTACTCCCCCTATTTTCAGTTACTTTACTTTCCTAGTTGGTTTGTTCCTCTTTTTAGTGCATGCATTTTTCATAAACTTGTTCAATCATATCCAAAATAGGAATTCTAACTTTAACCGTCTCGAAGACTTTGCAAATGTGTGCCTCATTGGTTGCCATCTTTGGCCTTCCGCATAGTTGCTCTAGGAAAAGGCTGTGGAGGGATCACCCTAGCCTCGGTGGAGGGGAGCTCTTTAGCGGGCTCCTCTACAACAACCATCTCATGTTCTTTAAAGTTAGTCTTGTCACCTTCCATAATCAAGTCATCCTCTTGCAAAAAAAAATTTTCACCCTCACGCACCTCCTTGCTACTCCGTAGCTTCAAAGCACTCGCGTTTCTTGAGTTAACTTTTGGGTTGGTAAGGTAGATTGCCAGATTCTGTAGCCTAAAGTCGGCTTACCGAGGTGGCAAGTTGTCTGACTTGGACTTCGAGATTCTTAATGCTCGAAAAATCTCTAGTGCCCAGAACCTCAACTTCTCTCCTTGTCTACTCCTCAAATACATTGCTTTTCTTTGCCAATTGGGCAATCACATCTAAAATCTACTCCTGGTCCAACTTGTATAAAGCGACATTGTTGTTGGAAGGACCTCTCCCCTTGGGTAGGTTTAAGGTTGTGCACCTCGATTGTACCCTTGACCTTGGATATCCTCGCGCCAACAAAAGTTGGGGTGATCACGATATCTAGGGTTAAAGGCATTCGCGTAGGGGTTTTTACTTTCTCCTCCTTATTTCCCCCGGAACCCTTGTTCTTGCCCCCTGGGAAATTACCGGTTTCCCCCATTAAAGTCTTATGCCTTCACTTCTTCCAAATATTCAACTACTTGCGGACATGTGTCACTAGGATGATCTAGACTCTATAGGTTGCACGCCTTGACTTGATGAGCTCTCCCCTTCATAAATTCCTTCATCATAGAGGCATGTGTTTGAACTTTCTCTTCCAATTTGGGAGATTGAGCCGGCTTATCCAATTTCTTCATTCGGGATCTAATGCCAAATTTTCTTATCCCGTTGGCCATTTCTTTGAATAATTCCATGGAATCCTTCATACTCTTGTTGGTAATTGCACACGAGCCACCGGCTAGCGCATGTCTTCGGCCATCTTGAGCGCACAGTCGTGCCATCCATCATGGGTTGCGGGCTAGGATCACCATTTTAGAATTAAAATGGTACGTGCAGTGTGGATTATCGTAGGCCACTAGTTGGAAGCTTGGTTTCCTTTTCTGAACGGTTCTGGCTGTGTATAGCTTCGTGGGCCACCGACTGGGAGTCAATTTCTTGGCAACGTGATGGCACGTGCGTGTCTTCATAGTCCATGGGCTATTCTTCACATATTGGAACTTGAGTTGCATGGGTTGTGGAATATTGTATGGCCCATGCACATACTTAGCTGCACGAGGCATCTTTCACTAGTAGAGAAAGCTCTATTAAAATCAATGTTAGATGGTGTTTCCATCAGAACCGCCTTTAATTAAGGTCCGGAAGAATTTCCAAGTCCGGAAATCTCTTTGAAGGTGGTTCAAAATTAATTAAAGGCAGTTTTGCCTTTAATTGCAATCAATTGAAGGTGGTTCTGCCTTTTATTGCAATGAATTAAAGGCGGTTCCTCCTTTAGAAACGCCTTTAATTGAGGTCCGGGGCTTTCAAATTCAGAAATTGCATTTTCATGTTTAGAAATACCATTTCGAGTTTGTAAATGCTTTTCTTGGTCACATTTTTATTTGAAAGGTGGTTCTAAATATAGAATTGCCTTTAATGGTCTTGGCCCAACCCACTTCATATTTTCCCCTTATTTTCTTTTCCCTTAGGGTTTTTTGCCGCTGATCACTTTTTTCTTTTTCCTTGGTCACTTTTTTCTTCTGCTTTGGTCTCTCCTTTTCTCTCCGACTTGGTCTCCCTTTTTCTCTTCGATGGATCGGCTACCTTCGGTCTCTTCTCTTTTCTCTCCGACTGCCTCTCTTTTCTATCCGGCCGCCTCTCTTTCTCCGACTGCTCCAACACCTCCACCACCGCACCAGATTGAGCTCCACCACCGCAGCCTCTCTTCTCTCTCCCCCTCCAGTGCCTCCACCACTACCACCGAGTTGAGCTCTACCACCGCTGGATCGAGCTCCGCCACTACTGGGTTCTCCATCATTTTCCACTCCAGCGCCTAGATCGATGCCTATGCTCGATTCCTCACCACCGCTGGAGTTATTTTTCTTTGTTGCCAGAGTTCGACTCTACCGCTATAGTTGCTATTGTGTTACGATTTAGATCGTTGTTGTGTTGATTAATGTTGTTGTTATGTTGATTCTTGTCATCAATTGATGTCTTTTTTCCATTAGGGTTTCCAGATTCGGTTTGCGCTGCCAGAAACCAATCGATTTCCAATAGCTATTTGTTTGGAAGGTAAGAAAGAGTTTCTGAGTTTTGAAACTATTTCTGATCCTATTAAAAGCAGTTATTTGAACCTCCATATTTTCTTATTGATTAAAGGCAGGTCCATTAAAGGCAGCTCTAAAGTGCCTTTAATTTTTCGATAGAACTGTATTTAATAGGCTTCCCCAACACTAGTGTTGAATGGAACGAGCCGTGTAGAACAAAGCAGCCCGTGCCATGGTCTTCTGGCAGCACCCGTGTTGGTTAGCATCGCCCGTGTAGTACTACACGGTCGTGCCAATTCTTAACTTTGTTGTTCTTGGGCTCCGATCTTCTTCTTGACTTGATTCCATCTACTACCACGTTTTGACTCATGGCCTTCTGTCTACTATTATCCTTTCAAATGGCCTTCTACTATCTACTACCACCCTTGCGGATGGGCTTCTACAAACTACGCCGAAGTGCTCACGAGCAACCTACCAATAAGCTCACAAAACAAGATCTAGACGCTTGTGAGGACATAGTGTCTACTAAATCCAATTAAGTCTACAAACCTAGGGATTTATCTTAAAAAAACCAATGACCATCGAAACCCTTTGTAATGTAAACCTAACTAAAACTAGCAATCAACCAACCAAAACATTTTAACAAATGTGTCAAATGCATTGGTTAAAACATGCTTTTAGGTGTAGATTAATTCCCCCACACTTAAACCTTTACTCTTCCTAGAGTAAACAAAAACAAGCAAAGATCTAAGAGAAGATCCAAGAGGAAAGTAGCATGCAAAGATAAGTTAACCAATACAATCAACATTATTCCTAAACTACCCTAGTTCCCCTAAACTACCCTAGTTCCCCTAAAGGTGTAAGAATCTCACAACTCTCACTCCTCTCAAAGAAGCTAAAGTAAACTATCCAACTGATCATACCAAGAAAAATGCATGGTATGCATAATAAGTGTGAAACTAACTTACTCCACCGAAGAAGCCACTAAAGACAATCCAAGAGATGCTTAACATAGTTTCTGATTTCTCACAATATCTCTCATTTTTCCTAGGAGCCCTTTTTTTCATCCTAGCTTCACACACAAATTAAACTCATTTCTCACCTTTTCCCCACCATGGCCTCTCTTTTTTGCATAGGTTTTTTAACCTATCTGACCCTTTATCATTATCTCCTAAGTCACCTTTTGGGTTTTCGACTTAGCCGGGTTTTTATATATTTTTTCATTTTCAATTTTTAAGTTATTTTTATGTAGCACAAAATATCCTAATGGTGGGCTCCATACTACATGAAGATAATCAAAGAAAATCAACTAATAACCAAACACAAAGGAATCTTTTTGAAAACCTCCTAAGGGCCTAACTACTCCCACCCCCACACTTAAACCTTGCATTGTCCCCAGTGCAACACAAAAAGTAGAAATCATAAGTGGAGTAGGGGTATATAGTGGCACTTACTCTTGGAACCCCGAAGGGCCCTCCCTCAAGCATCCCGCCTTGCATCTTCTCCACCTTTCTTCTTGCCTCATCTTTTGTCTCTCAATTGAAACAAGGTATCGGAAGCCATTAAACCTCTCGATCAACTGCTCAATAGCTTCCTCTTGCACATTGGTCCTCCCATCCATGATAGCAAACTCTTCCTCCACCTTCCGCTCAATGGACTCCAATCTAACCCCCCCCAAATATCTCATAGTGTCATCCATAGCATCCATCCTACTCCTAAAAGTTTCCATTTGTAAGCTCATTCCCCCCACCGCTTGACCAGCTTCTTGCAATATTTGGGTTGACAACATAAGTTTTTCCCCAAATGTTTGGAATTTTTCAAATAACTCCGATGGTAGGGTATCTCGAGTAGGCAATTTAAAAGAAAAAGGGATTTCTAAAAGGTTTGGGGTCAAATAACCTTGGATTGGGGTCAAATAACCTTGAATTTGTCAAATAACCTTGGATTAGGGTCTAGAAAAAGGTTTTCCAAAGAGGTATCTTGGTTGATGATAGTGCATTCGGGTTGCAAAAGTATCATGAAGTTAGAAACTAAAGCACTATAGTACAACCAAATGAAACGATCCTCCCAGGTAGTGGTAGCAATCATCGAAGCCTTTTCTAACTTATCTATTGTGTACCTTGTCCTTCAATGACCTAAGTTTGCCACAGCAAAAGGAGAGGGAACCAGATGTCCTAAGTGTTGGGTTAAAATCCTGACCATGCCTCCCACAATTTCTTGCCACCTTTCTTCTTCCCTGTGGCTAAGCTTTCCTCCACGAAGGTCCCTCAAAATTGGGGTAAAAATACCCTTCCAGGGTCATCGGCCAAAGAATTTGATTGTCTTGGTTGGGGCACTGTGAGATCTCCCCTTGGAAAAACACTCCCATGGATAGAAGTCGGTGCATGTACCGCAAAGCTGGGTGGACTATTAAAGTAATTTTACACAACTGGACTATATATGTGCCCATTAGGTTCCTCCAAAAGCTGCTTAATGAAAAAGGAAGCCCTTGATGGAGAGTCCTTGGAACTTCCTTCCCGTATTTCCACCTAAAAGCTCGAGCAATCTCCCTATAGGCAAGTGTTTACTCCTTTTCGTCCAAGTGGAAATGGATAATCCTCCATCCATCATTATTTGTTGATTGCTCCAAGGTCACCAATAATTACAAAGTCCATCTTATATAGGTTTTGGAGTGCATCTCTAGGAAGCCCTCCAAGCCTATCAGGTCTAGCAAATAGGTGACGGACTCAAGTAGGCCTAGTGCTCCTAGAGTCTTCTTGCATGAAAACTTCATCTCCAAGATGGTCCTGTTTGGGCTATATAGGTACTTCTATCTCCAGGATACACTCCCAAAAGTGTTGGTCTTCCCCTTGAACTCTTCCACCACAAAGTCAGGGTTAGGAAGAAAGGAAGTTGTCAGCTCTTGTCTCCCAACTTTAGTTGACTTCTTCCATTTCTCACCCTTAGAGGTTATTCCCTTCTCCGGCCTACTCTTTTTGGAGCCATTCTATTACAACAACAAGAAGAAGGTAATGGAAAGAATATACAAGGATACGCATCAAGTATCATTCAACAAGAACACTTTTTCTAAATAACCAACACATTGAAAATCATACCATTTCAACACAAAGGCTATTCAATCAAGAATCATTCCTCCTAAACAACCAACACATGGAAAATCATATCACCTCAACAAAAATATTATTCAATCAAGAATAATTCTTCCTAAACAACCAACAAAAGTAGGGGTGATCGCGATATCTAGGGTTGAAGGCATTCGTGTAGGGGTAGGTTTGAGGTTGTGCACCTCGATTGTACCCTTGACCTTGGGTATCCTCACGCCAACAAAAGTTGGGGTGATCAAAATATCTAGGGTTAAAGGCATTCGCGTAGGGGTTTTTCCTTTCTCCTCCTTGGTTCCCCCAGAACCCTTGTTGTTGTCCCCTAGCAAATTACTGGTTTCCTCCATTAAAGTCTTATACCTTCATTTCTTCAAAATCTTCAACTACTTGTGGACATGTGTCGCTAGGATGATCTAGACTCTATATGCCGCACACCTTGACTTGATGAGCTCTCCCCTACTTAAATTTCTTCATCATCAAGGCAAGTGCTTGAAATTGCTCTTCTAATTTGTAAAATTGAGCTGGATCGTCCAATATCTTCACTCGAGATCTAATGCCAAATTTTCTTGTCCCGTTGGCCATTTCTTCAAATAACGCCATGGATCCTTCAAATTCATGTTGTCTATGGAGCCACTGCATGCCGCATTGACCATTCTCATATCCTCGTCACAAAGCCCTTCGAAGAGTTAGTACACTAAATCACCCTCTTTGAATAGATAGTACGAGCAACTTACCAACAATATCTTGAACCACTCCCAATACTTGTAGAGGGACTCATTCGCCATTTGAGAGACGTTGGAAAGCTGTTTCTTCAATCCTACGGCCTTGGAAGTCAGAAAATACTTTTCAAGGAACCTCTGCTTCACGTCCATCCATAAGGTGATGCATCCCAGGGAAAGGTAGTATAACCAGTCCCTAGCTACATCCCGTAGGGAGAAAGGAAGGGATCGCAAGTTGTAATCTTCTTCCAAAATCTCGGAGGCTTCATATTGGTGCACATTAGGTGAAATTATGACAAACGTTTGTTTGGATCTTCACCGGCCATTACATGAAAGGTTGACAGACACTAGATCATCCCGCTCTTGAGTTCACAGCTCACATTTGGTGGAAATGGGGGGAAAGAAAATGCATAGGGGTTGATTCTCCAAGTTAAGAGCCATTAGCTCTCTAAGGGTATGATTGTTTCCGCCATATCTACAAAATTCTCCACAATAGCTGCCTCTTGTGGAATTCCTACTCTAGCTCTTATCCTTCTTCTCCGACCGCTTTCTGATAGGTGTTGTAGAGTTCCTAGGTTCTTGGTGCAGGTATGTACCATTTACCAGAAACTAGAAAATTACGAGCCAAAGACAAACACTAGCAAAAGGATTAGAAGTAACCGGAATACTATTAAAAAAGGCTCAACAACAAACAACTAACTCAAGCAAAAAAAAACAAAAACAAACAACACTAACTACTCTACTAATAAGCTATGCATGTTAACAATTAAATCTTTATACTAGCATCCCCAGTGTGGTGCCAAAATTTGATTCTCTCTCTGCAAGGTCGCTAATAAACAACCTTTTATGGGAGATCTACTACCTGCAGAATGCTAGGAAGATTATAGATAAAAGATTTGTTTGTTGCTCCCATTCTTACTACTAAACTACCTAAGGGGTAGATAGTGGCAAAACTGGGGGTCATCCACAGAGATGCTATGAATGTAAAGGTTAACTATATTAAGGAGCAATCGGGTCGTCAATACGATGGCGTGTCAGGAATAGCTAATGTTAAAACAGGTTGGGGGGTTATCTAACAACTACAAGCATGCAAAAACACGAGAGTAAAACTATATATCACTAGAACTTGGGGAATATTTGTGTAACATGACCGGTAGTATATTTTGATCCTAGATTCAATCATATACAAAATGTACAAACCTAACCTAATGCTTATGTCACATCACATAAGGGTCTGCATGTATTCTTCTATTGACACCGCCTCTGTAATTAGGGAAGTGCAACAATGGCCTCGCCATTGTGCAAGTCTGATTATTCCTCATATGATTACACCCCGAGCAATCCACTACAAATGCTTCTCCCTAGGCCTACAGAGGCAAAGGGATATGCACTTTATCATTGACTCTAAGGTTGCAACAATATAGGTCTAATTACGCTAAAACTAGTTTCTACTAAAATATCTCTATCTGTAACCTTTCAGGCTCTAGTCCAGCTAAACTAGTGTATGGTTATCGGAATGGTAACTCGACCATCCACATGCACACACCCATACGGTCCCGGACTCTCGCTCGCCCTATTACATCTAGGTTTCACTCCCCAGGGGATATCAAGGAATGCGCCAACATGAAAGTAGACTAAGACGTATTCCAATATGGTGTAACAATCATGTAATTAACAAGAATGTAAAGCACAAGTCAACATAATGTTCAAAAGCATAAAGGATATGGAGATCTTTGAATCTCACAACATAACTACCAAGGCAAGAATACAAATATAAATTCCCAAGCTTAATCACTACTCCCTAAGCACTGAACCCGAATATTTCATTAGATTCAATGGCCAAGGAAAATCAAGAATAATTAAACTAAGAGAGAAGAGTTCGCCCCTTTCTATCTCTACCTAATCTTAGGAAAAACTAGGAGAATGAAAATAAACTATCAAAACAAAAACCCTAGTAGACATAGGCTCCTATATAAAGTAGTAGGAAATTGGGCCTTGAAAAAGGCCCAAAAAGAGCAAGGAAACCCTAGCAACCGTCATTGGCATGGACCATGTTATAGCACACAACACTTGTTGGCTTGGCTTGGTATGGCCCGTGTAATTAAGCACAGGCCACCAACTAGGCACTTGTCTCGGCTATCCTGAGCATGCGATTACACCATTCATCATGGGCCACTGGTTGGGAACTCCTTCCCGAGCATTTCAATGGCACAAACCATGTAGATCTTCATAGGTCACCGGCCGGATGCGTGGTTTCTTCTTCTGAGTGGAGTGGGCCATGTATATCCTTGTGGGATGTCGTCTATAAGTCAAATTTTGGGCAAACTAATGGCACGTGCATGCGGATCTTCACACACCTTGGGGGTGTTTTTGAATATTGAACTTGAATTACATGGGCCGTGTAAAATGGCACGGCCCGTTCCAATAATTAGCCGTAAGGAATCTTCAATGGAACAGGCCGTGTAAAATAACGTGACCAGTGCCAAGGTATTCTGGAACCATTGTTTTGGATTGCATGGCCCATGTAGAATCACATGGTCGTGCCTTTTCTTCGAGGAGTTCGACTCTCTTCTTCTTCTTGGCTTGATTCCATCTACTATCACGCTTTGATTTATGGCCTTCTATCTATTACCATCCTTATGAATGACCTTGTACTATCTCCTACCACCCTCTCGGATGGCCATCTAAAAAACTATACCAAAGTGCTCAAGAGCAACCTACTAAAAAGCTCACAAAATAAGATCTAGGTGCTCGTGAGGACATAGTGTCCATTAGATCCAATTAAGTCTACAAAACTAGGGATTTAGAAGAAAACCAATGACGGTCATCTAAACCCTTTGTAATGTAAACTTAATTGATACTAGCAATCAACCAACCAAAGCATAATAACAAATTTTTCAAATGCATTAGTTAACGCAGGCTTTTAGGTGCAGATCACCTATGCACATAGTGTGGTAGATAGTCAACACTTCTCCCTATCTGTCAAGTAAGGGTGCTATCATTTTTTTTTGTATTCTATTGACATCTCCTCCAAATTAGGGAAGTGAAACATTGGCCCTACATGTTGTGCAGATCTATTTCTTCCCCATAATAATATGTCCTAAGCACTCCACTATGAATGCTTCTCCCTAGGCATGCAGAAGCAAGGGGATAGGAACCTTATCGTTGACTCTAAGGTTGCAAAGACATATGTCGAATTACGCCAACCCTTTTTTATACTAAACTATATCTATCTGTAACCTTTCAGGCTCCAATCCAACTTAACTAGCGTTCAGTCATCGGAACGGTGACTTGGCAACCCACATGCATACCCCCATACGATCCTGGACTCTCGCTCTCCATATTACCCTAGTGTCACTCCCCAGGGGATATTAATAAATTCACCAACTTGAATGTAGACTAAGGTGTATGCCAACATAGTGTAATAATCATTCAATTAACCAAAATGTAAAGCACAAGTCAACATAATGTTCATAAGCATAAAAGGACAAGGAGATCTTAGAATCTCACAAAATAATTTCAAGTCATGAATACAAATATAGATCCCCAGGTTAGATCACTACTCCCTAAGTATTGAAGCCAAATATTTCATTGGATTCAATACCCTTGGGCAAAACAAGAAGAATTAAACTAAGAGAGGAAGGTTAGCCCCTTTCTCTCTCTACCTACTCTTAGGAAAAATTAGGAGAATGAAAATAGAACTATCCAAACTTAAACCCTAATAGACATAGGCTCCTATATATAGTAGTAGGAATTGAACCTTGAAAAGGGCTCAAAATGAGAGCACTAAACCCTAGCAGCCAGCGGGCACGAGCCGCATAATTGCGCACGACCTTTGTAATTACACACGGGCCGCTGGCTAGCACATGTCTTTGGCTATTCCGGGCACATGATCGTGCCATTTGTCACAGGTTGTCGGTTGGGATCACCATTTGAGAATTTAAATGGCATGTGCTGTGTGGATTCTTGCATGCCAATGGCTAGATGATTGATTTCCTTTTTTGAATGGTGCTGGCGGTGTATAACTTTGTGGGCCATCAACTAGGAGTATAATTCTAGGCAAACTGATGGCACATGTGTGTAAATCTTCACATCCCATGGGCTGGTCTTCACATATTGGAACTTGAGCTGCACGGTTCATGAAATATCTCGCACTAGTAGAGAAAGCTCTATTAAAAGCATTGTTAGAAGGTGTTTTGCATCGAAACCGCCTTTAATCGAGGTCCAGAAGCATTTCAGAGTACCGAAATCCCTTTAAATGCGGTTTGAAATTAACTAAAGCTAGTTTTGCATTTAATTTCAATCGATTAAAGGCAGTTCTGCATTTAATTGCAATGAATTAAAGGTGGTTCCGCCTTTAGAAACACCTTTAATTGAGGTTTGGGGCATTTCCAAGTTCATAAATGGCATTTTTGAGTTTGGAAATGGCATTTTCGAGTTTGGAAATGCTATTCTCGAGTTTGGAAATGCTATTTTTGAGTTTGGAAATGCTTTCCAGAGTCGCATTTTCATTTGAAAGGTGGTTCTACATCTAGAACCACCTTTAATGGGTTTTTTCCCAACCTTCTACATATTTTCCCCTTATTTTCTATTCCCTTATGGTTTTCAGCTATCACTTTTTTCTTCTGCCTTGGTCACTTTTTCCTTCCGTTTTGGTCTCTCTTTTTCTCTCCAACTTGGTCTCCCTTTTTCTCTCCGATGGATCGGCTACCTCTGGTCTCTTCTCTTTTCTCTCCGACCGCCTCTCTTTTCTCTCCGGTCGCTTCTCTTTCTCTAGCTGCTCCAACGCCTCTATCATTGCGCCAGATTGAGCTCACCACCGCCGCCTCTCAACTCTCTCCCGATCTAGTGCCTCTACAACAGCCTAACTACCTCTCTTCTCTCTCTCCCTCCAGTGCCTCCACCACAGCCACCGAGTCGAGCTCCACCACCGTTGGATCGAGCTTTTCTGCTATCAGGTCTTCCATTATTTCACCGCTCCAGCTTCTGGATCGACATTTATGCTTGATTCCCCACCACTGCTAGAGTTATTTTTCTTTGTCATCGGAGATCGACTCTGCCCTGGAGTTGCCATTGTGTTGCGATTTAGATCATTGTTGTGTTGATTGTTGTCATCAATTGATGTATTGTTTCCCATTAGGGTTTCCAGATCTGGTATGCGCTGCTGAAAACCAATCGGTTTCCGACAACAGTTTTTTTGAAAAGTAAGAAATAGTTTCCGAGTTTGGAAACTATTTCTGGTCCTATTAAGGCGATTATTTGAACCTCCTTATTTTGTTATTGATTAAAGGCAGGCTAATTAAAGGCAGTTCTAAAGTGACTTTAATTTTCCAACCGAACTGCTCTTAATAGGCCTCTCCTACACTAGTGTTGAACGTCACAAGCCGTGTAAAACAAAGTGGTATGTGCCAAGGTCTTCTGGCACCACCCGTGTTGGCTGGCACAACCCATGTAGTATTACAAGATTGTGACACTTCTTCACTTTGTTAATCTTCGACTCCCTTCTTCTCAGCTTGATTCCATCTTCTACCATGTTTTAACTTGTGGTCTTCTGTCTATTATCATCCTTGTGAATGGCCTTCTACTATCTACTACCACCCTTGCAGATAGCTTTCTACAAACTACATTGAAGTTCTCACAAAAAACCTACCAATCAGCTCACAAAACAAGATCTAAATGCTCGTGCGGACATAGTGTCTATTAAATCCAATTTAGTCTACAAAACTAGGGATTTAGATTAAAAAAACCAATGCTCACCTAAACCCTTTGTAATGTAAACCTAGCTAAAACTAGTAATCAACCAACCA
This sequence comes from Rubia yunnanensis, assembly GCA_037428765.1. NCBI lineage: Eukaryota > Viridiplantae > Streptophyta > Magnoliopsida > Gentianales > Rubiaceae > Rubia > Rubia yunnanensis. Next base: position 75,130,354 of record CM075063.1, on the reverse strand, counting down.
AAACATACTAACAAATGTGATATATGCATTGGTTAACAAGTGCTTTTAGGTGTAGATCAATTCTCCCACACTTAAACCTTTACTCATCATCGAGTAAACAAAAATAAGCAAAGATCTAAGAGAAAAGTAGCATTCAAAGATAAGTTAACCAATACAATCAACATTATTCCTAAACTAACCTAATTCCCCCAAAGATGTAAGAATCTCACAACTCTCACTTTCCTAAATGAAGCTAAAGTAATATATCCAACTGATCATACCAAGAAAAAGGCAAGGTATACATGATATGTGTGAAACTAACTTACTCCACTGAAGAAGCCACCAAAGACAATCCAAGAGATGCTTAACATAGTTTCCGATTTCTCTCAATTTCTCTCATTTTGCCTAAGAGCCCTTTCGGGTTTTCATCATAGATTCACACACAAATTGAACTCACTTATAACCTTTTTCCCACCATGACCTCTCTCTTTTGCATAGGTTTTTTTTAACCTATCTGACCCTTTCTCATTGTCTCCTAAGTCACCTTTTCGGGTTTTCGACTTAGCCGGGTACATATATATATATATATATATTTATTTTCATTTTTTCAATTTTTTTGTGTAGCACTAAATGCCCCAAAGGTGGAATCCATACTACATGAAGATAATAAAAGAAAATCAACTACTAACCAAACACAAAGGAATCTTTTTGAAAAACTCCTAGGTGCCTAACTAATCCCACCCCACACTTAAACCTTGCATTGTCCCCAGTGCAACAAAAAAAGTAGAAATCATAAGTGGAGTAGGGGGATATAGTGACACTTACTCTTGAGACCCCGAAAGGCCCTCCCTCAAGCGTCTCACCTTGCGTGTTCTCCTTCTTTCTTCTTGCCCCATCTCTTGTCTCTCAATGTTAACTAGGTATCGGAAGCTATCAAGCTTCAAAGCATCAAACCTCTCAATCAACTGCTCAATAGCTTCCTCTTGCACATCGGCTCTCCCATCTATGATAGCAAACTCTTCCTCCACCTTCCGCTCAATGGACTCCAATCTAACCCCCCCAAGATCTCATAGTGCCATCCATAGCATCCATCCTACTGCCAATTTTTTCATTTGTAAGCTCGTTCCCCTTACCGCTTAACCAACTTCTTGCAATATTTAAGTTGACAACATAAGTTGTTCCCTAAAAGTGCGGAACTGGTCAAATAACTCCACAGGTAGGGTACTTCGAGTATGCGGTGCTCTAGGTGGAATCTCACCATCCTCCTCCTGAATGTCCACACCCGAGTTTGATAGGATGTTGTAGACCCTTCCCAAACCTTGGATTGGGGGGAAAGAAAAAGGTCTTCCATAGAGGTGTCTTGGTTGATGACAGTGCGTTTGGGTTGTGAAAGTATCATAAAGTTGGAAACTGAAGCACCACTGTACAACCAAATGAAGCGATCCTCTGAGGCAGTGGTAGCAATCATCGAAGCCTTTTCTAACTTATCTATTATGTACCTCATTCTTTAATGACCTAAGTTTTCCATGGCAAAGGGAGAGGGAACCGGATGTCCTTGGTGTTGGGCTAAAATCCTGACCATGCCTCCCATCGGTATCTTGCAACCTTTCTTCTTCCATGTGGCTAAGCATTTCTCCACGAAGGTTTCTACCAAATTGGGGTAAAAATTCCCTTCCAGGGTCATCTGCTAAAGGATTTGGATGTCTCGATTGGGGCACTATGAGATCTCTCCATGGAAAAACAGTCTCATGGATAGGAGTCGGCATACGTACCGCAAAACCGAGTGAACTATTAAGGTAATCTTGCACCAGTGGATCCTATCCATGCCAATCAAGTTCCTCCAAAAGCTGCTCAATGAAAAAGGAAGCCCTTGATGGTGAGTCCTTGGAACTTCCTTCCCGTATTTCCACCCAAAAGCTCGAGCGATCTTCTTGTAGGTATATAAGTGTGTACTCCTTGTCGTTCAAGTGGAAATGGATAATCCTCATCCCATGATTGTTTGTTGATTGCTCACCAATAATTACAAAGTCCATCCTATATAGGTTTTGGAGTGCATCTCTAGGAAGCCCTCCAGGCCTATTGGGTCTAGCAAATAGGTGACGGACTCAAGTAGGCCTAGTGCTCAAGATTGTCTCCTTGCATGCAAACTTCATCTCCAAGATGGTCCTCTTTAGGCTATTTATGTATTTCCATCTCCTGGATGCACTCCCAAAAATGTTGGTCTTCCACATGAACTCTTCCACCACAAAGTCTGGGTTAGGAATAAGCGAAGTTATTGGCTCTTGTCTCCCAACTTTAGTTAACTTCTTCCCTTTCTCACTCCTGGAGGTTATTCCCTTCTCCGACCTACTCTTTTTGGAGCCATTCTATTACAACAAGAAGAGGAAGGTAATGGCAATAATATACAAGGATATGCATCAAGTATCATTCAACAAGAACACTTTTTCTAAATAACCAACACATTGCAAATCATACCATTTCAACACAAATGCTATTCAACCAAGAATCATTCTTCCTAAACAACCAACACATGGAAAATCATATCACCTCAACAAAAATATTATTCATTCAAGAATAATTCTTCCTAAACAACCAACACATTGTAAATCATATTCCACCTAGGTGATGAGATATTTATAATGAATTGCCAGAAGGTAGAAAAGATATTTGGGTGGAAGTATGGGAACGAGATTCCAAAGACGCACATGGGAGGAATTTCTTTTACATTGCATAGATTTTGTAGGCACATAGTGGGAGTGGATAGGAACCATTAGTGAAGAAATACCGCAATCAACCACCTGAATTTTTGATATGTCCACCAACTCTTATAAATGCAAGTATTTTCCCATGGAGATACCGCCCAATACAACAACAGGGATGTGTATGTCCTTTGAAAAAAAACTTTGGAAGGTACTTCATACCCCAACTTTGTGGAGATGTTCATGGATGAGTATTTATTTGTAGCAAAAAATAGAGATATGAGGATCCCTATGAGATGCAGGCTTGGCTTACTTTCTCAATACCTTAGGCATGCACATCCATCCATCCTTGGATTGGCGAGAAAAAGACATATGAGAACAAAGTACACTATTAAGAAGTTGGTAGAAGCATCCATGATCACCACTACCTCTTTAAGAGACCATTTCATATGACTTTATAGTGGCACGACAGTATGCACCTTCATGATTTTACAACAATTAGAGCGTACTACCATTGCTGACTATACCACCTTGGAGAGCCTATTTGGTGTATATATGGCCCAGTGAACACTCTGCCTAGTACCCACCAGGTCCAACCCACCAGCATCCAATAGCAGGACGGGCAGGTGTCAGCCCAAGGTGCATATCAGGTGGGCGCAAAGCTTCTGACCGTGGCATAAGGCATGGTCCAACAAACACAGGATAAGCAATGACCACAAATGAAGAATGTGGTGATCGTGGCATACCCCCGATCCCATTCCCTAAAGATAAGGAACTGCTATTATGTCAGTCTATAAATACAATAAGCTCTGAATGAACTAGAGGTAAGCGCTACTATATAGAGAAGTTCCATTTCGTAAAGAGAGGACTAACTTGATCATCAGAGGTGTTCTCCCAGAATCACTTCTGAGTCGCAAACATAGAACTAGTTTGCAAAGCATTTCCCATCTTCTATTAGGCACTGCAATTATGTGGTATGAAAAACCTTCCACGCGGAAGTATCAAGCCTTGGGCACAACTGTCTGATTTATTTTGGGGCGTTTCCTACCAACAGAATAAGTTCACTAGAATGATCGCAGATCTAAAAAATATAGCACAACAAAGTGATGAAAGACTCATGGAATATCATAGCAGATTCATCACGGGGAGCCTACAAGTTCAAGATTTGTCATTTCAATCATCATTGGGTGCTTTTACAAGGGGAATGAGATCCTGAGAATTGTACAAGGAATTGACAAAGAATATGCTGGAAAACATAAGGGAACAACAGAAAATGATTGAACAATATGTGCGAACAGAGGAGGCGAACAATCGACAGATAGAAAAGGAACAGGGTGAAAAGTGAATAATGTAGGATTCGCAAAAGAACTGGCCTAAAAAAGGAAAAGTAAACACCACTTTCAAAAGAGGTGAGTCATGCTTGTAGGGTTTGCCATTTCAAGATACGCCTCTAACGAAGACAAGGAAAGAAGTATGGCTAGCAAATAAGGATCTATTTTGAGAACTAGCACCAATGATCACACCGCGAGAAAAAAGGTCACAAGATTTTTATTATGCCTTTCACAAAGATCATAGCCATGATATAGAGTACTGAGAGGACCTAAGAAGACATATTGAAGAAAATCTAAGGAACGACAACTTGGGCAAATGTAGACAAGAAGAAACAAGTCAGTGTGGGGATGCAAGTAAGACACCAAACCCGTCTCCACAAACCAAGGTACTATGATGACAATGGCTAAAAATTTAAAAAAATGATGGCAGTTGTAGAGTATAATAACAGCGTGGACAGTGAAGCACCAGAGACAATTAACTTCTCTATACACGGATCCTCGGAGTCGCTACCCAACAATGCGTGGAAGGCTAAGGCAAGGTATTCTCCTCCACAAGAGCTAGTTGATAAAAGATTTTACCCAAACAAAGCAACTACCTTCAGCGAAAAGGATGAAGAACCCAATGCCTTTCCGCACAACGATCTCATGGTCATCATAGCAAAAATTGGAAATGCAACTATCCACAGAGTTTTCATGGATGATAGTAGTGCGGTCAAGATACTATTTGTCGATTGCTTTGACAGGCTGGGCTTCAATAGAACAAATCTAAGAATGTCCACATCTTCACTGGTCGAATTCACAGGGCGAGCGGAAATACCTCTTGGAAATATACAGTTGCTTGTTATGATTGGGGAAAGTGGGAAAAATTGCACAATCATGTGCCACTTCATGGTTATGGATGCCCCAAGCATATTTAACACCATAATTGGAAGACCATGGATGAACAGAGCTAAGGCAATCTGGTCCCCTTATCACCTGGTAATGAAATTCCCAACCCCAGCTGGAGTAGCAACAATTAGGGGAAACCAGCAAGTAGCCAGGCAATGCATAATTATAGCAATGAAGGTAGGAAAGATAGGAGAAAAGGCGAAGCTGGTTAACACTATTTTATGAGAAAGCATACTAAAACATTCGGATGAATCAGTCGACCTAGGTGAAGAAACTGAGTTAATAAAGCTACATACCAAAGACGACTCCAAATGTGTAAAGGTTGGAAAATATCTTCCAGCTAAAGAAAAGGCAAACGTATTTCCAATCTTACAAAGCTACAGGGATACGTTCGCATAGGATGTATAGAACATAGGAGGAGTAATCCCAGACATCGCTACCTATCGTTGAATGTTAGAAGCTCAGATAAACCGAATAAGCAGAAATGGTGTTTTTTTGCTAGCGATAGACTAAAAGTGATCAAATGAGAGATTACATGGTTGTTGCAAGCCGACATAATAAGGGAAGTCATATGCTCAACGTGGTTAGCAAACCCAGTCATGGTGAAGAAGTTAAACGATGCTTGGGGGATGTGCACTGATTTCAAAATTTTGAACAAAGCATGTCCAAAATATTCCTATCCTCTTCCAAAGATCGATCAGCTGGTGGAGGCGATCTCAGAACATGAAGTCTTTACATTCTTGGATTCATAGAAAGGATATCACCAAATACTGATAAACTCAGACGATGTAGAGAAAACAACCTTCATAACAAGCTTCAAAATGTTTTGTTATGTGAAGATGCCTTTTGGGCTAAAAAAAACAGGAGCGACATACCAGAGGGTGATTGACCAGGCATTCAGAAGCCGAATAGGGAGAAATATTTAAGCGTATGTTGATGACATGGTGGTCAAGAGTAAGAAGGTAGGAAACTTTGCTGGCGACTTGAAAGAAACTTTGGACACTTTAGAGGTCATATGGATGACACTCAACCCTAAAAAGTGTGTAATTAGAGTGGGGGCTGGAAATTTCTTGGAGTACAAGGTTTCCTCAAAGGGTGTTGAAGCTAACCCAATCAAGATCTAAGCCATAGTGAATCTTCCCCAACCACGAAAAATTAAAGAAGTGCAAATATTAATGGGATCATTGGCAGTGCTTAGTCATTTCATGTCATAGGCTGCAGAAAAGCTTTTTCATTTTTTGAAGTGCTAAGAAAGGCAATAAAATTTAGTTGGAGCGAAGACTGTCAGAGAGCATATGAGGGGTTAAAAGACCTTCTTCAAATGTTGCCAACGCTAAAGTTTCCTGTATCTGGAGACACATTGTACTTGTACTTAGCAATCTCACAAAACGCTGTCAGCTTTGTGTTAGTTCGCTTGGAAGAGCAGAGACAGGTTACTGTTTATTACATCAACAGAATCCTGCAAAAGGCGGAGACAGCTTACATGCCTGTAGAAAAGTTGTCCTTGGCTCTGCTCTATTCAACACATAGATTGAGAACATACTTTCATAGCCATAGCATAGTAGTTTACATAGGGTTTCCAATCAAGAACATTAACTCTAAGTCGGAGTCTTCAGACAAATTGGCAAAGTGGGCTTTGGAACTAGGTTAATGTGAAATACAATTTCAACCTAGAATGGCAATCAAAGCTCAAGTGTTGGAAGACTTAATTTCAGAGATGTCAAACGAAGAGACACAGAGAGTGAGCATCCATTAGAGTTTCACAAATGATAATGGTAAGACAAAATGGGAATAAGTGGCTTGGACATTGTTTGTTGATGGCGCATCAAGCAAGGAAGGATGCGGAGTGGGACTACTTTTAGTAGACCCAAATAGGGGCGAACACAGACACTCAATATGATTCAACTTCTTGCTTACTAACAATGAAGCAGAATACAAATCTCTAATTTGTGGATTAGATCTCGTGGTCAGAATGAAGGTAAGGAGAGTCCGGGTATCCAGTGATTCACTAATTGTAGTCCAACAAGTGCAAGGTGACTATGAGGTACGAGAAGACCAGTTGATGAAATATTTGGTGAAAAAGAGGCAGCTTATAGCCCAACTTGAATAGTTTGACATAAAACACGTCCCGCGATGCAAAAACACACAGGCGGACGCATTAATCAAGCTAGCGATTGCAGGATTTGATTCCCTTACTCAGGAGAGGGATGTCAACATGGAGGTTATCCCAATTAGAAGCACCATATCAATGGTGGTGCTAAAAATCTAAGAAGATGTAGCAAGCTGGATGACTCTAATAATGGATTTCTTCCCAAAAGGGACGTTTCCAGAAGATAAGGTGGAGGCTAGAAAGTTGGAAATGTGTTCCGCTAATTATGCCTATGAAGAGGGGACATTGTACAAAAAAGGATTATTTTCCCCATGGATAAAATGTGTAGGTCTAACAAAGGTGACTGAGATATTAAAATAGGTTCATGAAGGCTTATGTGAAATGCACAAGGGAGAAAGAACGATAGCTAGAAAAATAATCAGAGCAGGGTACTACAGGCCGACTATGTTCAATTATGCACACAAATTTGTCCTCAAGTGTAGGAGTTTCCAAATCAATGCTTCGCTGTCGCATAAGCCGCAATCAACTTTGACAAGAATCTACGGAGCCTGGCCATTTAACAAGTGGGGGATAGACTTAACATGACCATTCCCAAGAGGAGAAAACAATGCTAAATTCCTCATTGTAGTGGTCGATTACTTCACAAAGTGGGGTCGAAGCTAAACCATTAGGACGTGTCACAGCCAAAGCCACTAGGAAATTTGTATGGCAAAACATTGTGTGCTACTTCGGAGTACAACGTACCATTTTCACAGATAACGGCACACAATTCACAAGTGTGGTATTCACCGACTGGTGTTTGAATCTTGGAGTTATTCATAAGTTTACCTCTGTGGCACATCCTCAAGCTAATGGCTAATTGGAAGTGAAAAACAGGAACATAGTTCATGGGGTACAGAAGTGATTAGAAGGAAAGCGAACAGGATGGGTGGATGAGCTACCAAACATGCTATGGTCGTATAGAACAGCCATCCGACATCCAATGGGGAAAATGCCATACGCTTTTTTGTACAGTCACAAAGTAGACATACCCTTAGAAATTGGAAATTCAAGTCTTAGGATAAGCAATTATAAGGATATGGACAATCTAGGTGTGCTGAAGCTAGAACTAGATGAACTGGAGGACCAAATAAACTTGGAAAATATCCCAAAAGCCAAACACAAGGAAAGAGTGGCAAGAGCGTACAATCAGAAAGTGAAGGAAAGGCAATTTCAGATTGATAATCTGGTACTGAGGAAAAATGATGCTAGCCTGGCTGAAGAGCGAGGAAAGCTATGCCTAATGTGGGAAGGACCATACAAAGCCACGAAGCTTCACAAGTCCAACAGCCATGAGTTAGAAAGTATGGATGGCACCATAGTCCCGAACACGTGGCATGTGACTAACTTAAGGAAGTTTTATGTCTAAAATAAAGCTAGAAAATGACCACCCATATAGACAGAAGGGCATTATCCTTTTTTTCCTTTAGTATCACTGTTCCACTGAGATATGATCGCCATCGTATATATTAATTTAAAATCCACTTTGCTGGACCATGATTACACTTCCTATTCTTTCTCTTCTTATTAAGACTTGACAAATGCAACTTAAAAATGGTCTATAGATCATGCACACTTGTCAACACTTGCAAGCTTTAGATCTTGAAAGTCAAACAATTGTAAGCTATAGAACTTGCAAAATTGGCGATGCTTGCAATCTTTAGATCTTGCAACTTCATAAACAAAACAAATGCAAGCTATAAATATTGCTCAAATACCAATGCTAGTAAGCTTTGGATCTTAAAGCTTTATGAATTAAACAAATCGTAAGCTGTAGATCTTGAACAAATGGAAATGCTTGCAAACTCTAGGTTTTGTAACTTCGCAAACCAAACAAACGCAAACTATAGATCTTTCTCAATCACTGATACTAGCAAGCTTTGGATCTTGCAGCTTTGTGAATCAAACAAATTGCAAGCGGTAGATCTTGCTGATAGGCAAATATGCCACCAACAGCTATCGACAAAAGCAAGAAATATAACTTGCACCTTCACACATTACAAAATAAAACAAAACTACAACTAAGATATGCCTACAAATTTTGGCCTAACTCAAGCCATACACTTAGAAACTTTATGGCTTCTAAGTTACATAATAACATTCACAAAAGGACAGAGGGTGGATAGCTGATACCAACATAAGCATGTATTTAGCGAAACCAAAACCAAGTTTATTACAAGGAAGACACATAAATCTATCTATGCATCAAAGCTCACAAAAACCTAGAAGATGACAACCCGTCATAGCGGTGACCATGTATACCTTCATGATAGGAGTGCTCAACCCTAGGTGTTTCTCTTCAGCCTTCTCCTCCTCACTGATTGTGTTATCATAATGCCATTTCATGTGCAGATAGGTAGGATGGCAGATGAAAAGGATAGACAAGATGTTTACCATAGTATGCCTTGAAGTCAGTAATGGGGCCAAACTCATCGCGATCTAATTGCATGTTCATAATGTTGATGGTCTCTTCATACCTTTTCATCTCAACACGTAAGTCTTGTATTTCTTTTTTGAGTAACCGAATGTGTAACTGAATAGACTCAGATAAGTTCAGTCTCTGCCACCAACTTCCATAGTAATATCTCCACGAATAGTGACCCTACGAGGGGATGAGGGTAAAGCCTAGAGTTTGTCTTTGTACTCAGTACAAGTTTGATCAAGCTGATGCATATATTTATCAAGTGAATAACACTTAAGGTGAAGCTCCTCAATGTCATTCTACAATTGTGTGTTTATAGCAAGTTATTCATCGAACTTCGCCTGCTAACCAATAGCAGAAGTTGATAAATGACCGCACTCATGTTGCTGCTTCTCCAACTTAGCCAAAACATCATCAATACAAAGACATTTTTTATCAATGATTGATGTTTTTTTATGGGCCTCGCAAGTCTTGCTCACACTATAATCCCTAGTTTCAACCTGTTGATGAAGCATCTTTGCCAGGTTCGATGAATGAGACCATTTTGCTCTCTTAAAATTCTTCACAGATCGCTCAGAGCATCTTGGTTGTCCTTCACAGTTATGTTCCACTTTCTCTCAAGAATGCTAATATCCAGTAGCATATACTTTAACCGTATACCTAAACACAAAGCCCATTCCTGAACACAGATAGAAAGATTAAGTGTTAACAGGTACTTACCAACTGACTCAAGATCAACTAAACTGCGAACTATATCTTTGCCGAGTAGTTCATAATTTTATCCATCAGGGATGAGTTTACTGCAAGGACAACTGTAGAAGAGGAACGAGGCAAAAATGAGATAGGAAGCTGCAACTCAATGTATGGGAGAAGCTTCTCCACATGTGAAAATAGTTCAGAGAACATGATTTCAGTGCTTTCTACAGTGAAGGAGCGGGCGATGTGAAGCAAGCTAAGGGGCTCACAAAGAGGATTACTAGGTCTCATAAAGTCAAGATGTTTTAGGAATTTATGATTAACCAAAATATAGAAGCCCTAGACATAAATACGGACGATGAGAAAATAAGCGACAGGAAAAGAAGATCAACCATTATACATAGAGTTATACAAACAATACAAATGAACAACAATATATTGTTTTGAGTTTACAATCCAAAATCCAGAAATCACAGTTTGCTAAAAGATTAACTAACTTCAGAGTTTGAATTAGAAAGAGGCTAAATGGTGATCACAGTTGCATCTTGGCTCAATGGCTCAGTAGATTCCTTCTCGATAGGTTGATGAATAGGAGCTCCAGTAATTGCACTAATCCCACTTGTCGCATGAGTATTGAGGTTAGGAGTGGGAGTAGCAGCTTTGGGCTTGAATGGAAGGTCTTCAAAGTAATCAACCTTGTATTTCTTCAATTCAACCAAAGAAGAAAGGCCAAGAAGGCTAGCGAGATGTGAGGTCAAGATGAAAGGATGCTCTCCATCAATGATCTTTTGGATGAAGATTTTGTTAAGATGTGCTTTGTTTTTCTCCAGGGTGGCAATGCACTTTTTCAGTAGAGGAAGACTCTTCAAATTTATAATTGGATTACATTTATGTTGATTCTTCACAGCCTCACAATACCCAACAATACGAGCCTCTGTCGAAATATCCTCAAAAAACTAATAGAACGACTTAGTCTAGCAAAGCCGATCCACCAGCGTTTGAGGATATTGAGGTGAGGCTAGTCCATTAGTGCGGATTTCTTTCGACTCAGCACAAAGCTGAGTTACCTCTAATGCTGCGAGCATAGCAGCCTCCTAAGCAGTGCTTGCCCTCTCTTTAGCAGTTTTTTCTCCCTCCTCAACGGCTTTGAACGAACTCTCTAAGGTTGCATATTTGATTTCTTGTGCTTTGTATTTCTCCATTAGCGAGACATCACCAAGAGAATATTTCGACAGCAACCCACTTGCAATATCAAGACCTTTTCCAACCTTAGAAGGTAAAGTAACATAGGACAAGGTTACTAATAGTGTTACAAATAAAGATATTAAAATGCAAAAACAACTACTAGGATACAGTTGCAGACTTACCGCAGCTAAAGTATCAGGTAAGGAAAGGTTAGAAAGGATATCAGCAATCATCCCCTTAGCCAAAGGATTTCTGGTTTGCAGAATAATCTACAAACCAGATTTATTGACACACCCCTCTTTTAAAGGGAGGAGCAGTGTTTCCAGTAGACCCACCACCCTCGGGCTTCTTCTCCCTCTCCACAAGGTGAAGATCATTGGTCTCCTCTCCCTCATTACCCATACCCTTATCCTCGGGGTTCGTGAATTTCACGTTCTGAAGCGCGAGGTTATCACCACCACCATTATCAGTCTGTGCAGCAGCCTCATCCATCTCCTCATCATAACTGTCAAAGAGCGACAGATCAACCTCACCTTTGGATAGTCCATATCTGAAACAAGATGAGTACCATAGATCAGAACAAGTACATACAATAAGGGGGAAAGTAACAAGTTCAGCAGGATATGGAAGACCACTGATTGAACGCATCAAACAAAAACAAACAAAACATCTTCAGCATCAAATTCAGCATGGCAAAGATGTTGAGTATACCCACAGAGTGTCGCCACAATTTTCGTCTCTTCAGTATAGTGAACATTTAAGCTAGGGAGTTTAGATTTAGGGGCCTTGTGATTCCAACAAGGGACTGCAACTTCAAGAGCTTGGGTTTCTTTTATGAAAAAGTATCGGGTACGCCAGTCACCAAAATTTCTAGGAAACCCGCTCACAAGCTCAACCCCCAGAATCACAGGATAAAGTAAATTTGTCTACAGTTTTTTTCACCTTGCGAAGGTGATAGAAACTGCGGAACAGATAAACAGTAAAGGGTACATTTGCTTTTTCACATACCTAGAGAAACCTCATTATTGTAGCGATGCCCTTAGGATGAAATTAAGACAGCATGATATTATATGAACAAAGGAGCTCAATAATTTGAGTAGGGAGAGGGAAATATAGTCCAAAATTAAAGTAAGCCAAATAACAAGAAATGTAACCAGGGGGAGGAATGCGAACACATTCAGATTTGGCAGGAGAACGAAGCTTGAAAGAAGCAAGAAAATGAAAATGGTTCTTTAAATCGTTGACATATGAACTTTTCAAAATACTTTGGACGGCTGAGGATCCGGTGGCTTGATCAAAATCCTCATCAAAAGAAACATCTTCTACGAGTGATTTACCATGGTTAGAGGAAGATATTGTCCTATATTTGGAAGTAAAAGTTGTAATTAGGATCAAAATAGTGTGGAACCAAAAGTAATGGAATAAAGCTTCACAGCAAAAACATCAGAGAAGATGTCAGAGATAAGTTACAGAAAACCACTAAAGCTACCACAAATTAGGAACAATTCAACTGTACTAAATTCAGAAAAGGTTGCAAGTAAATCGCAAAGTGAATTAAAAACATAACTTACTTTGGAAGTGGGTGAAGACGGAATACGCAGAATATCTAGAGACCCCACGCAAGAAGGAATTCTCTAACAGATTAGAACGATAAAGCTAAAACAAAAATGGAGGCAATTACTTATATGTTAATAAAACAAAGTGGCACAATCGAGGAAGGGAACAATATAGAAAATATGCAATGATAGCAATCTGACAGAAAGAGAAAATACCTTTTCCTTAAATCAAAATGGTGATGGCAAACAAAAAGATAGCAAGTTGATTGAAGCTAGCAGTTAATTTATTCGGTTGAAATTCCTCGTTTAAAAGGTGAAATAAAAACAAAAACTCATAAAAAGTTGAAGGGAAGGTGGAAGAATATGGAGTGAATCTCGTAGTAATTAAAACACGGTTACTGCAAAATAGACTCACCACGAGGAATTCAAAATTCAAATGTTCAAATTCGAGGAGAGTTGATAAAAATACAGCCATGAAGCTAACTTCACTTCGCAAGACAGATGAGCGTGGTATTAAAATGCGAACACCCTGTACACAATATAACATCTGTTCAAATTTAACACGCATAGATACGCCATTACTCTGTTCCTTTTAATATTTCATGGCTATGGGAGCTTATGGTGTATATATGGCCCAGTGAACACTCTGGCTGGTACCCGCCAGGCCCAGCCCAGCAACATCCGATAGCAGGACGAGCAGGTGTCAGCCCAAGGTGCATATTAGCTGGGCGCAAAGCTTCAGATCGTTGCATAAGACGTGGCCCAACAAAAACGGGATAAACAATGACCACGAACAAAGAACATGGTGATCGTGGCATACCCACGATACCAATCCCTAAAGACAAGGAACTGTAATCATGTCAGCTTATAAATACAACAAGCTCTATGCAAGCTAGAGGTAAGCGCTACTATATAGAGGAATTCCATTTCTCGAAGAGATGACTAACTTGATCATCTGAGGTGCTCTCCCAGAATCACTTCCGGGGCTGCATTTGTAGTAAAGAATTTTAAACAAGTGAACCAAGAAGAGGCTACATGAACAGGCTACCACATCACTATTGATCACCCCCAATCTAACCTACGAGAAAGGGTTCCTTGACACATTATCCACCTTGGACACGGATAGGGAAGAGGAGCAGGTGGGAAACCCAACTCGGGCACAACCAACACAACCTACACTACCAATGGACTTCTATGAGCAATTTCAAGTGTTTGGAAAATAACTCATGAGTTCTACCCAAAACATCCAAGAGATGAGTCACATGGTAGAAAGAATGAGCCAACAAGTTGGTGAGTTTGGTGTTGGCTCGATGCAATGGGTGTTGACATGAAGAACTGGGGAGCAAGACTTGTTTCCATTGAGAAAAAGGTTTGAGAGGAGTTTACTTTTGCAGATTAAAGGGTCAATGTCAAAGAGAAGGCCATGGAATAACTATGTCAAAGAGAAGGCCTCAAGGGTTTCCGCGACATTGTTCCCAACGAGAGGTAAGAGGAAAGAAAGCGGATGAACGAAAGAGCGGGCCCCTCGGGGTCACACTAGTAAGTGTCTATTCATCTCCCTACTCCATTTATGTTTTTAGATTGTTTTATGCATTGAGGACAATGTACTATTTGTGTGTGTGGGTGTGTGTGTGTGTGTGTGTGTGTGGGGGGGGGGGGGGGGTAGACACTTAGAAATTTTTGCAAAAGTTTCTAAGTGTTCGTTGTTTTCTTGTATTGTGAAGCTCACTTTTATAGAAATTTATTTCATTTAAAAAATAAAAAATGGAAAAAATGATCCCGCTAAGTCGAAAACATGAAAGGGCGACTTAGACAAAATTGGGAGGCCACAATAGGGAAATTTTAACTGTAAGGACATTGGAAGCTTAACGAAATTCATACTTCAAAGCTTAACTCAATGCACATAAACATCAACTTAAAAATGTTATATAAGTTAATAACCATGAATAAAATCAACTTATATACAATCAAAATTAAAAACAATTGAAACCATCATTTCTGTATCGAATTCGATAGTAGTAATAGTGGAGTATTAACATATTTCATAAAAATCTCAATCCAATAAAATATAAAACATACTATTAAAACAAATGTCATCTAATATCCAACAAGTTTGTCTTTTTTCGCTTGATCTAATTCATCCTTTGAATTGCACACAACTTTGGTCGCCCACCCAACAACTTCATCTTAACTCAACCCCAAAAGATCAAATGAATGAAAAAAAACCTGAAATAATGAACTGATCATCGTCAAATGCACCAAACACCAATGTCTCTTTTGAACTACAATCTTGTCTCTTTGAAAAACTAAAAAGAAAAAGGTAAACATCAAGCAGGCAAAAGCCAAAAAAATATATAATCACAATGAAACATAACTTGAGAAAACAAAATACTAAAACATCAACAACAAAACAAATACTGAAAACATCAAACCTACTTATAACTCAAAAATAAAACTCACCAAAAAATTATTCAATATTTTTAGGATGTTCATAAATATCAACAAAAGTGGTAACAGAAACATAAACATCAACTGAAAGAGGCACAAATATCAACAAAACTTATTTATATATGCATAAAAATAAAAAATCACAACTTAAAAACATCAAAAACTTATTTTAAAATGCATAAATATCAATAAAACTAAACGTGTAAACATCAACCCAACGTACAAAACATCAAAAACAAATTCAGAAAAAAAATGAAATAGCATAAACATCAACAAAATTTGAAAAAAATAATCAAGCTCAACAAAGTATACATAAACATCAGCGGAAATAGCATAAACATCAACAAAATTGATATATACCTATAAACATCAACAAAATTGACATATACCTATAAACATCAACTAAAATATACTAAAAATTATCACTCCGATAAAACTTCATACAATGAAATTAAAATTTCAAAAAAACTGAAAGGACTCAAATTTTCATCTTCAACAACATCAAAAAATTTCTACAAGGAAATATTTTGATCAATTACCTTTCGACGGTGATTGAAAAACTTCTAAGCATAACTGTACAACATAAAAATGAATAAAATAATTACGAAATCTATAAAATTGAATGAGAGAATTAAAAAATCTTTAAAATTGAGGAGATTAGAAATAAGGGTTCTGGAATGAAAACAAAAACAAGATACAGACATTGAGAGTGAATCGCACAAATCGGCAGTACCAAAACGGAGAGTGCAATTGAAAGTGAAGAATGAAATTGAAGAAGAAAGGGGAAGTAGAAAGGGAATGAGAGAGAGAAGGGGTGGGGGGGGGGGGGAATTCCGGAGAAAGATAAAAAAGCGATTGATTTTATTATTTTCTATTCAATTATTGATAAATGGCAAGTTCAGTCATTTAAGTTTTTTTTAAATAATATTATCTTATTTATAAGTCTTGCTAATTATATATTGACCCCTTCTTTTGGTTATTCGGTCTAAAATAAGACTTTTTTGTTCAGAATATATTCGAAAAACAAATTATTATAGTAAGGTCTTAAAAATTATAGGAACGAGACTTGTCATGATTGGTATAACAATTAGTCAGTCTAATAGGAGGTCATCTTTAAAATTTTAAAGAAGCTACTAAATTACACCATATATTTTACTAGTTGATGTCCTAAGACGTAATTACATATATGTGTAATGCTAATTTTAATGTTTTAAAATAGAAAATAAGCCACCCTGCTCCCTCTTGTCAGCGCCACCCCCGAAATACTACCACCCCGTCACCGTAACCTTCCTGTCACCCCCACCCCGCCAGAAATCTCACTCTCTCCCCAGCCCAGCCCCTCCAGTCCCCAATCACCCTCGTCCCTAGCCCTTTTTAGCCAAACCTGTCCTCAGCCAACCCCGTCCTTAGCCATACATGTCTCTAGCCCCTCCCATCCCCAACCACCCTCGTCCCCAGCCTCCCCCACCACCCTCATTCCCAGCCTCCCCCACTCCCCACCATAGCTCCTCCTGTCACCACCCTGAGCAAGCTCCAGGCCGGATGAAATACAACTAACCAGCCAACCTGGTTGTCTCACAAACCACACATTGTCACTGGTTCTCTCATGAACCTAATGCTAGCCTAATTCCCTCATGAAGAACCACACACAATTCTGGTTCGTCCGTGATCCACATTGCTAGGTTCTCTTATGAGTCGCGGGGAGCAATCGCAAATTTCTCTCACCCGTCACAGTTGGCGAAGCTCGCAAACATCATTGCTCATTGGAGTAGCCCATCTCGCACCACCGGTGTTGCCTATCGTAACATGTTGGTGCTCGTTAATGAGACGTGAAATGCATGTTTTCTTAGAGCATTAAAAATCTCTTTTTCTATGCTTTTTTATGGATAGTTAGGTTTAGATAGTTTTTGCACAATAGGGATTGAAAACCATCCACCTTGGTTTCTTGTTTAACTTCCCTATTTGGTGAGCTAATTATAAACCTAATGGGGTTTTACCCTTGTGAGTATCTAGATCCTTTTTGTGATCTTTGAATTGTAGATTACTCATGAGAGAAGGTCATCCACAAGGATGGTAGTATATTGAAGGCCAATCACAAAATTGGTAGAAGGATGAAAAACACTGAGCTAAAATGGTAAAAGATCGAAGAGCACGGGAGAAGGAGGCTAAAGTCAAAAAAAAACCAAAGAGCCACAAACTGTGCAATCAGAAGATGCCCAAATTACGAGCCACGACACGGGCCGTGAAAATACGCACAGCCCTTATAAGTAGAAAGGCAAAGAACGAAGTTCTAGGATATGGGCCAAGCAAATCTGCACGGCTCATTTAAGAAGAAGTTGCCAAAGACCGTTCCAGCTTATGGTCCGCCCCGATGCGCTCAGACCGTATAATACTGCATGGGTCGTGCAAATCTACTGACTATGGTCTGACTAATGGGCTTTTGGGCCTTTTCCTCTCTCTAGTATGTAAAGTGGCCTTATCCTTTTGGGTTTAAGACAGGTGGCTCATTAGAGACTAGAACACATTTTCCCTCTCTCTCTCTCCACTGAATACACTTTTCCATGGCATTTAATTCATTGAATGCTATGGGTTTTATCTTATTAGCTTAATTTGTGCTTTTACTTCTTGCTATGATTATCGTAATGAATATGATTCAGATGTACACCTAGTTATATTCTTGCATAATTTAGTGGGCTAAGGAAATGGCTAGGGAGTTTACATTTCTATGAATATAGGGATATGGATGTTAACCATGAGGTCGTTGAAGACACATGTGCTCGAGTTGGTAATATGAGTAGTCTTGTAATTGGATTAGCTTGCAAAGATATTGGGTTCATCCGACAATCGAGTCGGGTGTTATTAAATTCCCTATTAATACCTGAAGGGCGCATTCTTAGATTGTGGCGACTAAGTGTTGAGAAAAATTTAGAGTTATCATGAGATACTAATGTCCTGAGCGGCACAAGATAGGCTTAGGATGGGTATTCATGGTGGAGGTCCCGATGATCCATGCTACTACTGGGTTTAATTTGCCTCGTTAATGGCATGGGCTTATTAACCCCGGTAGTGAGGGCTATGTCAAGAAGGTGAGATGTTGACAGACCGAGGGAGTTCCCTTGAATTAACATATCCACACCATGTGATATAGCAAATAGATAGAAATATAGTTCTAGAATGTGAATAAAAGTCTAGGAACAAATCATGTATGTTATTCATGTGGTCCAAATACCCCCAAGGTTAGTTATCATTATCTTTATCTCGCTACCTTAGCTTATGGTTGTAAACAAAACCTCCAATGTTTTCTACTCCTAACACACTTGGGGTGAAATCTGATTGGGAACTTTGCAAAACTATCACTTAAACCACTAAATTCCTGTGGACAACACCATAACTAACCACTATCTACTTTATTTTAGTAAGAAGTGAGTAAGAGAGCAACAATATAAATATTTATTTTTGGTCGCAAGGATCCAAGTTTTGTTACGACGCTCGGGTCCGCACCACAAGTCGAGAATATTGGTTAGGGATGGTGACAGACATGGGTAAGGGGAGGCGACATTGGGTAAGGGTGGCGACAATTGGGAGGGGAGTCACAAATCAGATCCGGTGATGGGGAATGGGAATGGGGTTTCTGCGACGGCGACAACCAAGGGGAGGGGATTTCGGCCACTACAATAACGTTGTGATTTTGGTAACAACAACAATAATGGAGAGGAGATTCCAGCGACGAGAGGTTTTTAAATTAATTACAAATTACTTTATCATTATTTAATTAAAATTAAAAAATAAATAAAGTACAAATTTAGTGTAAATTCTTGCTGTAAACTTGTAAAATCACATTTTATAACTTTGTTCGAAACTTAAACAATTTTTTTCTTTTAAAAAAATCAGTAAAATCACATTTTATAACTTTTTTTCGAAACTTAAACATTTTTTCCTTTATAGAAAATTGGATATTTATTTGGGGACAGACTAGGAGGGAGCATTAATTATCGTCTTTAGGAGAAACTCTCTCCGTCTCAACTCTATTTGCATTCCAATCATTATCACACTGTTCAAGAAACATGTTCGTATATTAACGGAAAATAAAATGTTGATATTAAAAAGTTATTTTTTAAAATGAATTCAACAATATCATATACGATAACATTATTGTTCATATACTCCAAATATGCGGTCAAACTTTGATAGAATAGTGCCAAAAAAGCAATGGTGCAAATAGAGCCTGGATGGCAGGAGTACATACAATTTAAAAGTAAATACGGTACTCCTTCTATTCCAGGTTAAATTGTATAGAATATTTTTTATGGTTATCAAAAAATGCGTTGAGCGATAATATGTTAACTACGCATAATACCGGTAAATAAAAAAAGTTAATATTTGAAAACTAAGTATTACAACAAATCCAACAATATTTCACTGTACAATAATATTGTTAATTATATATTCACTCATACTCCCTCCGTCCCACTCTAAATTGCTTATTTACTTTTTCAGAGTCAAATTTTATAAACTTTGACCTTAAATATAAAATCAATATATAAATAATAAATATATCATGGGAAATATTATTAGATTTGTCTTAATATATATATTCTAAATATCAATTTTTTAAACTACATCATTATATGTAACTAGAGATATTTATGGTCAAACATACTCATTGGATACCGTGAAAAAGTAAATAAGTAATTTAGCGTGGGATGGAGGGAGTACATGTTTAAAGTTTAATAAAATATTACTCCCTATGTCCAAGATTAAATTACACAGAATCTTTTTCACAGTATCCAACACACACATTTGACCATTAATATATTTAACTACTCCTCCCATCCCTGATTAATTTGCAAGAAAGAGAAAAGTGATGGAAAAATTGAAGAATGCCAAAAGAACACTTTTTCAACCCAAAAAGCTGAAAAAGTACAAGTCAAAATCAGTCATTTACATGCCCCCAATTTGACTTGAAAACAATGCTAAATAATGTCAAAGCACTGATTATTCCCTCCAAAAGTTAATCTTTGGCTCCAAAATTTTAGTTTTGGAGCCAATTTTACACTTTTTCATTCACTGTCCATTACCTCCAAAAATCAGAATTCTTATCTATAAAAAGGACACTTATTACAACACTCATTCACACCCTACAGAACAAAAAAACAAAGCCTTCAGAATCCTTTTTGGCTAGTTCTGGACAATCAACACAAAAGAAAAGGATAATCAACACAAACTTAGCACCACAAGGTAATCAACACACATGCAAAGCAAGGATGACTAATACAAAGACAAAAAGGACACAATATAATCAGTACACAAACCTAGATAAGATAAAAGTAAATTATGTTCATAATTAACATCAAAACAGCAAGAACATAGACAGAATATCACGCATCTGGTAAAACAGCGGCACCCCAAACATGAATCCTTAGATAAATTGCTGAACTATCAGAGAATCAGCATGTGCAAGTAGTTTCTAATATTCGGGCAGAGGAGCAGATACCCTAGCCCAAAAAAATTAATTAATTTTTAAAAAATCCAAACTAAACTGGTTAAACCCTAATCGAGGCTAGACATAGAGTATCAACATCTATGGGCTAAATCAGCAAGGACATGCATACGAAATATTAGATCAACCAAAATAAATGAACAACAATAGCATTAATCACAAATCCAACATGATTGACTAATAAAATAATTATTAAACTAAAAAATAAGACACATGCATTTGGTTTTAAACAACAAAAATGAAGAACAGTTGCGAATATCACAGATCCAACACAATAAAAAACCCTAGATCGACCCAGACCACAAAGAACATTAACTTATGTTCAAGAATCACAAACCCAACTGCATTTACTTTGGAAATGACCATGAAATCTAAAATAGGACACATGCATTCGGTTTTAAACAACGGAAACGAAGAACAGTGGCTAAAATCACAAATCCAACACAAGAAAAACCGTAGATCGGAACACAGGCTACAAAGAACATCAATTATTGTTCAATAATCCGTAAATCACCGAGCAAAACCTTAATCAAGGCTTTAAAATATGTGATTCACATAAAAAAATTAAGAATTTGATTTCATTTTCAAAACCCCTAACCAACTCATAAAAACCCTAGATCCGATCCAAAAAGTTGTGATAAAACCAGATATAATCAACGAAAATAACACAAATAACACAAGTTTTCAGCAAAGAACAAAGTCGAAAAAGAGCATAAGTGGCTAGGGTTTTCAGAATTGAGAGAGAAGAGAGGAGAGGCTGTGAGTTTTGAGTGAGGAATGAGGAGATAAAGGAGCGTTGAAGAGAGAATTAGAAATCAAATGGGAGCATTGGGAGAGCAATAATGGAGCATTGGAAGACTAAATGAGATGCATGTGAACTGGGAGGGGGTTGGGAGTTTAGAAATTAATCCCAACATCTACCACCATTGTTTAGACACATGTTTAGGGCTGTCCCACTTCCCTAATTAATCAGCCTTAATGAGGGAGTCCAGGGGCATTTTGGTCTTTTTGCACGTGATCAACTTTGCTGAAAATGGCAAATTCTGAGTGCTTGCAATTTAATCAGGGACAGACCAAAATAGAAAGTGTGCAGCTTATTTAGGGACGGGGGAGTACGTATAATATCGGTAAACAAAAAGTTGTTTTCTAGAAACTACTTGTTATAACGAATCCGACGATATCACTACAAAAAAATATTATTATTTATATATTTATTCAAATATATAATTAAAATATTTTTAGTTTAACTGAATTTTCAATTTTGTGCAATTTAATCCAGGAGAAGTATGTGAAATTATAAAATGTACAACTTAACTTGAGACAGAGACCATGAATCCCATGATATGATATGTATAGGTACACCTGTACAGAGTCAGTGGCATGGCAATAAGCATGTGAATTAAAGCTGTTTTAACCGCCGATAAGACCAGAAAGCGTAGAGAAATAGACAGAGAGAAAGAGGTGGGGTTGAAGAGGGCCGAGCTGCATTTCAAGAAGCATGCCTCTAATCACATTGACTGATAAGGGTTTTGAATTCTCATCTCCCTGACTTGTTCATGTTCCCTTATCTCGGTTTGATCTCTAGTAATGGTAGAAGATTTACACAAACCGAGAGACATGGATGTTTTTATTCTTCGCTTCCCCTTTTGTATCATCACATGAAAGATATTGTTCAGATGTAACTCTTTTTGCTACCCTCGGGGGTAATTCTACGATTTGGGGAGCCATATATAATTCCCCCATCTATTTGGATGGTTTAATATAAAAAAAAAAGGAAGGGTTTCCTTGATCAATATAAAGCTACCTAGTTGGAGGAGCAGAAGTATGTTGGATTGAAATTTTTGTGTTGGCTGATTTCTAAATAGGCTACATAAGCTCGCCTGGTTTGTGGGTTAGAAAGCAATTACCAATTGTAATTTTGTTTAACCATTCTTGTTCAGTGGTATGGAACCCTTGGGAGAAGGTAATAGCTGATTTGGGTGTCGGAGATTACAAGTACATGGTGTGTGTGGAGGCAGCTGCTTATGAGAAGCCTATCACACTGAAACCTGGTGAAGAGTGAAGAGGAAGTCTAGAAATTTCTGTTGTACACTGATGAGCTCTTCTATGCGGCTAGAATGTTGGTTGTGCTAATTTATATCATGTACAGGTACTCGATTGCAGTATACTGTTGGAGTGCAATGGCGACCTCTGTCAAATACTTATCTATTGTTTTATCCTTGGAATCTTTTCATAATCACATAATCTTTGCCAGTACAGATGTACAAAACCCAATAGTAAAGCAGTAAAAGTAGAGTGAGGTAGTAATGAATTTAGTGGATCGCTATATCACGCCCTGTATTTTACTTGATTACGCTAGGTATTTTGTTCAATTTAAATACTCATATATCTTGTATTAATTTAAATGAATTTGTAAATCAATGATAATTAATTATATTAAAATTAGTATTAAATTAACCATCAACGATAATTAATGGCTGGTCAATGATAATTAATGGCTTGGCAGGTGGCGGTCAACGTCACTGACGACGGTCAACGACGGCGGGTGGCGGTCAACGGTGGCGGGTGGCAGTCAGCGCTGCCGGTTGTGGTCCATGGTGGTCAGCATTCGGTGATCAGGCGGTGGTCAACGGCGGCGCTGGAATTCGTCGGTGAGTTTGAAATCCGGTGTTTTTGTTTACTCCGGTAATCGGCGTCTTCTCCGGCAACATCATCTTCTCCGGAAGTGTCTTTCTCGGCTTCTCCGACAGTGTCTTCCCCTTTTCTTCAGCAGCGTCTTCCTCGGATTCTCCGGCAGCATCTTTCCCTTCTTCTCCGATCTTCCTCTTTTCTCCGGCCCTTTGTCCTTTTCTTTTCCTGCCTGTTCTCCTTCCCTTCTCCAGCTCAGACTCTCTTTCCCTTCCCCGGCCCCCGCTCTCCTCTCCTTCCCCCTCTCCGGTTATCCTTCCCTTCTCCGGCCTCCATTCTCGTTCCCTTACCCGGCCCCCACTCTCCATTTCTTCTCTAGCCCCCTTCTCTTCTCCGGCTCTTCCGTTCTTCTCTGGCCCCGTTCTCTTCTCTGGCTGTCCAGTTTTTCTCCAGCTCCATTTGCGTCTCCGGTTCTCCGTTTCTCATCCCTGCCCGTTCTCCCTGGTAAGAGTCGAACTGGGTCTCCTTGACCGGTTTGCCCACCTCGATCCAAACCGGGTCTCCCTTCCTGATTCTCTTCCCACTCCCTTCCCGGTTCTCTTCCTAATCCCTTCCCGGTTCTCCTTTCTTTCCTAACCTTCTTATCCTTTCCTCTCATTTTCGGTTCACCTTTCCCTTTTCCAGCTTTCTTCTCCTTCCCCAGCCTGGTTCTCCTTTGCCTAACTACAATCTGCCCACATTTAATGTCATTTACTCTATTTAATTCGAAAAAGTGAAAAACATTTCTATAAAATAGGCTGTAAAAATACTCATTGGGGAGAAATATCAGATTTTTTACTCTAAATTTGGGTGTTGGAAGTTCCATTTCTTTCGAGGTATTATTTAAATTAAAGTGTTAATTTTTGTAATAATTAATAGTTAAATTTATGATTTATTAGTTGTTTAAGTAGAGACTTATATTCATACTATAATTTATTATAGTTAAATTTATTCATCCTAGTTACATGAATATTTTTTTGAGTTTTTATTTTAGTTAAATTTATTAAGTTTTTATGATTTTTGATAGTTAAATTTTATTAAATTTAGTTACGTGAATTTTTTTATATGATTTGTTATAGTTAAATTTAATAAGTTTTTATTTATTTATTACAGTTAAAATTTATTCATCTTAGTTTCGTGCATTTTGTTTTAATGATTTGTTATAGTTAAATTTATTAAGTTTTTACGATTTATTATAGTTAAATTTTATTCATTTTTTTAATCTTATTTACGTGTACTTTTTTTGTAGTTCATTAGATAGTAATACTAATTTTTTAAATAATATGGTTCATTAATATGGTACTACTAATTTGTTAAATATTATGGTTCTACTAATATGTTCGTTAATTTGATGGATGATTTATCTTAGTTAGATGATTTATCACAGTTATAATTTGGTTCTACTAATACGTTAGTTCATTTGGAACATAAAATACGTTCGTTAATTTGATAGTTCGTTAATTTGATAGATGATTTATCTTAGTTAGATGATTTATTTTAGTTAGATGATTTATCTTAGTTATAATTTGGTTCTACTAAAACGTTAGTTCATTTGGAACATAAAATACATTAGTTCGTTTGATAGATGATTTATCTTAGTTAAATGATTTTTCTTAGTTTAAAATTGATTGTACTAATACGTTAGTTCATTTGGTACTACTAATACGCTATAATTTGGGACTACTAATGATGATATACGTTAGTTCATTACATATGGTTCTACCAATGATGATATAACAAAATTTGTATTTTTTAATGTGGTTATAGATTTCATACTAGTAGTGAGAATTATTATACTATAAATATGTGTAGGTATCTTTTATGCACTTATAAAACAAATTACGCCCTGTATATTTTATTAGTTATTAGAATGATTTATGGCATCATTGCATTTGGTATTATATTTGAGAGAAACTGACTACTTGATATATATTGTTGTTTAAGGATGGCAATGAGTCATATGGAGCGATTGTAGGGGGAACGGTTACTTAGCATTCGCAACCACAAATGTGTTTCCAAGTCACATCAAAGCTTTTTCCTACCTGCAAAGGACATCTCGTCATGTAGGATTTGAACTGTTCATGGGGTCGTACAAAAAAAATAAGAATGGTCCCCTTAGGATATATTGTATTTGCAATCGGGGTCGAAAAGATAAGGTTGTCGATATGAGCAATTCAGATGTTGTCCGATAAAGTAACACATCGACAAGAAGTTGTGATTGCCCTTTCATGATTGTCATGAGAGAGTAGCACATGGGAGGGTTGGAATGTAGTACCATGCAAGGATTCTCGACGAGGGATGCACAACCACCAATTTTCAGTGTACGCTGAGGGGCATAGACAGAGTAGCAGGCTCCATGCAGAGGCAAAACAAATGATAAGAGATTTGATGAATGCTGAGACATCCCCCAGGCATATCAATGTGAGCCTCAGTTATTCATTTCCAGACCTGCATCAGACCATTAGGCAGGTGTACAATGAGCGATCGGCCTATGGAAGAGAAAGGCGAGGCGGGCGCAACACAGCTGAGAATTGTTTGCATCTTGCCACCTCTAATGGGTATGTTACTAGTCACCGTTCAGCCCTTGATGGTACTTTGACTCATTTATTCCTTGCTCATCCTGAAGCTGTTGTGGCATTTCGGACGTATCTATGGATTGTGGCCATCGATTCAACGTACAATACTAATTGATACGAAATTCCATTCATTGAGATGGTTGGTATGTCTCTTTGTAACAAAAATTTCCTGATCGCCTACGAAATTATCGTCGAAGAAACGACAGATACTTATGAGTGGGTTCCGAATCCAATTACAAGCTTGCTTGTCAATGGACCGTTCCCTGAGGTTGTGGTCACCGATCGTGAGATGAGATTGATTAGGCCGATTCGGGTAGTGTTTCCAGACTCGAAGCATTTTCTTTGCACTTGGCATATTAACAAAGATGTGAAGGCACGTGTTACTGTGTTAACAAGGAATAAGAGGAACGGGGCATCCTTCAAGAATGGTGCATGGTCACGGGTTTGGAATGCCTCCACCGTTACTGCCTACGAAGCTGTATTTGCATATCTGAGGACTGGTTGGTCTTGGAGCGAAGCTGTTATTAGTTACGTTGAGACCACATGGCTTAACCCACATAAGAAGAAATTTGTTCGGGCATGAACGAATAGATTTCTGCATTTTGGGAACACAACTACACGTCGGGTCAAAAGTGCACACTTGTCATTGAAAGGGTGGTTACAAACATCAACTGGTTCCCTGGATACGATATGGAGGCGTGTCGACTGCAGATAGCCAGGAAAATTACTATGATCAAGGACGACCTCGAGAAATTAAGAACGCTCATTGGTAGATTGCACCGTAGAGTCCTTTTCAACAACTTGTTCAATAATGTGTCAAAATATTGTCTGGATAAATTGACATCTGAGCACAGGAGGATTGAAACACTTTGAGCACAGGTTTTATGCATATTGTGGTTATGTACTGTGTTTTACACACGGAATACCATGTGCTTGCGTCATGTGGACAGTAATTGAACAAGGAATCCCCTTGTATTTGGATGACATTCATCCACCGTTTAAGACACTAGTATTAGGTGATGACTTGCAGAACAGGGAAAACATTTCTAGGGGGGATCAGGACCAAGCAATGTTCAACAGTCAATTGGAGGAGCTGGCCTGCGGTGACCCATCAGTTCTCTATCGGGTTTCAAGCTACATAGATGAGCAGTTGCATCCAGAGGATAGCGGCATTAGAGAGCTAGACATTGGTTTGCGGTCATTGCGGATATGTTTCCTGTTGCCACCTACTACAACATGTTTGTCGTTTTATGCTACATTCTAGAGAATGGGTCGGCAGACTATCGTTGTATAGTCCTTCCATTGAGAGCGGGCGGAAGTGAGAATGGAACAAGAGGGGAGCTACACATTGTATATGTTCGCAGCACAAGCCATTTTGTAAGGATACATGTGAAGGAAAACTGCCCTATGCCCCATGTGGTTAACCTGTGTACCACATGGAGGAAGTCAGATGTTGTTGGTTGGGAGTTACCCTTCTGTAGGAGAATGGTGGCTTGGAAAAAAGCATACACGCCCCATAATTAATAGTTATGTGGGACTATTATTCTTGCAAACTGTGTTCGGTACTTTTTAATATATTCTCAGAATGTAGTGAATTGAATTGCATCATACAAGGGCTATGGTATTGAACCCAACGAAAGAGTTCGGCGTACAAATATGAACATAGATTAGCAAAGAGTTCCGGTTACAGAAATGAACAAAAATAAGCAAGAAGTTAGAAGTAAATAAGTGAAACAAAAATATCAATGAATTCGAGGTACATTAATGAACAAATTAAAAGAAAATAGTACGCTCATACATAAATGAACCAATCACCTATGGAATGGGCTCATAATTGTGGCATCTGCAATACTCCTCGCGACGATGGATCCAGGTAGCTAACAACTCCTTCATACGCGGGTCGACAATTTCATGAATGGTTGTAGAGTTAAATGGATCCAAGTAGCTCATCATATCATTCAACAACTGATATATAGGAAGCACATATTATCATAACGAATCAATTAGATTTAATATAATTAATTAAAGCAAATAGTTAGAGAAAACTTACTAGTAAATCAAGATTAGTTGTATCTGGTCTGCAACTGGTACCATCGTGTATAGGATTTGTGATCAATGGGTGAGAATGAGTCGTGAACCAATCCTTGTAATCCAAGGTACAGTCAGATTGACCAGTGGCAATAGGATACTCGGCTAGCTGGCCCTGTGCCATGTGTATCCTATGTCCCATAAAGTCAACTGCATCATCCTTGAGTAGGTCACTGAATAGCCAGAAGGATCAACGGGCCTGGAGCAGGGTTCTGGCACAATCCTAATGCTTTATGGTATACCCTGTACAACACCAAACTGGTGTACAACACGGTCTGGCATGTACGCCTCCATTACTTCAAAGTATTGAATCATGCCACGGTAATGAGTCTTCCCCTTCGCATCCCTGACCACGTTAGGTCCATATGGCAACCAATTGACCTGTAGTTGTTTCCAAAAATTGTAACATTCATAAGACATCCAATCTACCTACAATTCTAACAATTAATTTAGAACATGATAGTCATAACTGGTGAGCCTGTAAAGCATCCAATTGACACCTGATGGTCACCAGTCGCTGAGTATCCTTCCCCAGTTTCTCCCCTGAGTGCCACCAGTTAGCGCATCCCGGAAGAGCTGGCAATGTACTAAGTCTCGGCCAAAACATGGGAAAGTACTCATAGATCCATGCTTGCAGCAGCTTGCAACATCCACATATGCCGCGTGCCTTAGCCCTGGAGGCAATTCCCAACTATAGATACAAATTGGCCAAGGCTGCCAAGCCCCAGGACAACTGCGAATCAGCTACAGAGAGCAGGTTGGCTCTTACCTTAGTCCCGGTCTTATCAACAAAGAGAGTTGATGAAAACAGGGTCATGTAGCACATGAATTGATAGTTATCGCTCTGACCCGCAGCTACACCCCTCTCCATCAATGTTTGGCCATCAATATTACCCCCGTTCTAGTCTTCCCTGAGGAAAGACTCCATATCTTTCCCAAACAGTTCAGCACTTGCTTCTTGAATGGCCTCCACCAAAATGGTACTAGCAACAGAGCCACCAACAATAGGAATTCCAAGAATCATCTCAACATCGTGCAATAGGACGGTCATCTCCCCGAAAGGCATGTGAAATGAGTTCGTGTCTGGGTGCCATCTCTCGACAAAAGCAGTTATCAACGCCATATCAAGGTACTTAAACATAATCGTGGGAAGGTGCGATAACCCGGTCGCACGTATCCTGGCCTGAACAACATCGCTGCAATCTGGGAGTGTGGTGATTAGCTGCTTGCAAACAATTGCACGAGTGTGGCATTTCAGCACACTTCGCTCTATACCATTCCAAACATCAACTACAACATGACCTCCAAAGTTGGGTATAACAAGGTCATCTTGCGGGCCACCACCCATCGGTCCATGCACAAGCCATGTTTCTCAACTACATGCTTTCTCTTGTTCCTAACACCCCTTACAGTGCCAACCTCACCAACATTGCACGATCCACCTGAAGATTGGGCAAATCGACCAGCTCTATTCCTGTACGTATGTCTACCTCCTCCACCAACATGTGCTGCAATTCCAACCTCCACCTACAAAGTCATCGCAGGTTAGCCACTAGGGGGAACAATGCATGTTCCCTGCCCGCCCTCGGCGTCGAGTGGTGGCTCTACACCACAACCATCTAGTGGGCTACATAGGGGTGCTTGATCCTCAACCTGTAATTCGAACATTGATTGCCAGCCTACTTCATCACGGATTGAATGCACTCTACCGGCAGTGAGAATGTTGAGTTTCGAACCATCCTTGGTTGGCATGGGATCAAAAACTTCATTGGGCCTTGGAGAAGGCTGCTCAACTAGTACCTCGTGATCTTGCACAGTTTCCGGCAACTATTCCTGCACAATGACGCGACCTCTTGACTGTCTAGCCGACGCACTAATCCCCCTTATCGTATACAACGACCTTCATCAATGTGTCTGCCGTCAGTGGTCATCTATAATACAAGATATATAATTATTATCTTAACAATTGATTAATTGTAGGAGAAAATAAAATAACATAAATAGAAATAAAATGTTAACTGATATGAAACAAAACACTACATAATTTCAAACTACTTATGAAAAACATTAATTGCACATAAAATACATTTTCAACTACTCATGTAATTTTTTATCTTATATATTATAATAATAAAGTACATATTTTTTTTATTTAAAGCACCCTAAGGTGGGAGATATTTATTAGGTTCCCCAAACCTATGTAGCACCAAATGTTCAATGTTTACATCAGTAAGGCAATGTCATTGCCTTCAAAAGAAAACTCTAATATTTGTGGACTAGTGGCTCAGGGCTCGAGGGCTCCATGTCGGGAAGGCCCCTGGATTCGAGGGCTCCCTGTCTCGATGGGTCCATGTATCAAGGGCACCATGTCTCGAGTGCTTCATGTGTCGATTGGTCAGTGTCTCGAGGGCTCCAGTGCTCGGCGGCTATGTGCTCGAGGGCTCCATGTCTCGAGGGCTCCAAGTCACGAGGGCTACATGTGTCGAGGGCTCCGTCTCGAGGGTTCAATAATAAAGTACAT
Organism: Rubia yunnanensis; assembly: GCA_037428765.1. Classification (NCBI taxonomy): domain Eukaryota; kingdom Viridiplantae; phylum Streptophyta; class Magnoliopsida; order Gentianales; family Rubiaceae; genus Rubia; species Rubia yunnanensis. Next base: position 75,099,649 of record CM075063.1, on the reverse strand, counting down.
ATTTACTAATACATAGAAAAATGTAAATATAACGTAAAAGAACAAATTCTTAACAAAAACATTTAATACTTAACAAATCCTATACAAAGAACTATTTATTTTTATTATTTAAAAATATATTATAATTAACTTAATCATTATATAATAATTTACTTAATTATTATATAAAATTATTTTTATAATTTATTAAAATAATTATTTAATCATATCATCATAATTTACTTCACAATTATTTTAAAAATATTCATAAATGTGATTTTCATAATATTATTTTAAATAATATTATATTCTTCAAAGTTTTTTCAATTTTTAATATTTAATTTTTCAAAGTTTAATTTAAAAGTTTTTATTTACAATTTTCAGATTAAAATATTAATTTAAATTTAAATATTTTATATATTAAAATAATTAGAAATCCCATCTTCTTCATCCCCTACCGCCGCTGTCGTCCTTCTCTACCGCCGTACCCTACCGCCGTCATGCCTCATCTCCAGCCCGACACCACCGCCGCACCACAATCGTCTCTCTCCTCTCCCTCCCGACGCTACCATCATCTCCCTCATCTCTCGCCCGACGCCACTACTATCTCCCTCCTCTTCCTCCTCTAGCCCAACACCACCACTGCGCCACCACCAACTCCCTCATATCTTTTCCGATACCACCACCAACTTCCTCCTATCTCACCCGATGCCACCACCATCTCCCTCCTCTCCATTCCGACACCACCATCGTCTCCCTCATCTCCATTCTGATGCCACCAGCGTCTCCCTCCCCTCCATTCCGACACCACCACCGTCTCTCTCCCCTCCCATCCGATGCCACAACTGTCTCCCTCCTCTCCCGCCCACCGTCTCCCTCCTTTCCCTCACTTTCGATATTCTTCCCACCAATTCCCTCACTTTCACTGTCTCCCTTCCCTTCTAACAATCCCCAATTCTAACAATTCTAACAAATTCTAACAGATTGCCAGAAAAATCAAACTCATTCCAAGATTTAGGATCCGGCCAGATTCAGAAAAATCATACAAATTCTAACGGATGCAGATCCGGCCAGATTCAGGAGAGAAATATTTTTTTTAAATGGAAAACTTACATTTCTGACGAGATTGAGGCAATGTACGATGGTCAGTGGTGGCCGACAGCGTTGGTCATGGCGGTCGGCGGTCAGTCTCCGGTGGCAGGCGGTGGTTGCAGGTGGTGACGGGTTCAAGATGAGGAGAGCCAAAATGATGAAAGTGAGGGAGAGAATTTCCAAATTTTACCCTAATTTTGTTACCAACACAATTTAACCCACACACTTTTAAATATAAATTTTCATTCAATAAAAATATTAAATTTAAAATATTAATACATGTATGTATATGTATTAGGTCGTAACTAGTAAAATACAGGGCATGATATAGCAATGCCCTAAATTTAAGCCTACATAAGGTGCTATTCAATATGTTGGTCCCTATGTCATCCAACACTGTTTTGTTCATAAGAGAACATGTAATGGTGGTTTTTAACTTTAAAAAAAATTCTCTAAAAATCAAAAATATTCACAGTGGTGATTTTTAATGCAGTTTCTTAATAACAAACCTCCCCAAGGTTTCTTGTGTGCAAATCGGTTCAGAAATCGGTGTGGGACCAAAGTGTGTTAGAGTTGAGGCCTCATGATTTTGAATTTGTAATAATTGATCAGATTAGATCAATATTTATTATTTATTGTAATTTATCTAGTCGTTATAATTGGTCTTTGCTAATGTAATATTTTTTAAAATTAATTTATCTTATTATGTAATTTTAGATAAAAATATTTAATAATTTCTTGACAAGAAAAATGAAATTTATTTTAATTTTTATAAAATAAAACACAAAAATTGAAACAAAAATAAATTATTTAATACTTTTTGAAAAAAAATAATATTCTATTATAAAAATTATATGTATTATTAAATTTCACATTCGACCTATTTTGGGTGAACAAATTTAATTAAATTAAATGTTATGATAAAATTAATGAGTAGGAGAAAGAAAATCAAGTGGGGTCAATAAATAGTAGAAAGTGGTTTTTTATCGTTGTAGAGAAAAAAATGAGTCGTTTTCTTGAGGTGAGGTGAAAGAGAGAGAATGGAAGAAATAACATATTTAATTGGTGAGAAACTGTTAGCGGTTTCTACCATTGAACTTGGTCTAAGTACTCCCTCCGTCCCAGCTCAAATTGTATAGAATATTTTTCACGGTGTCCAATAAACACATTTGACTGTAAATATATGTAATTATGTTTGATAATGGCACACAAAAATTTAATATTTTTAAACTTCATGTTACGGTGAATCTAACGGTATCTCATACGATAATATTATTGGTCGTTTACTTATCCAAATATATGGTCAAATTTCAACAAATTTAACTGAAAAAAAGATTATGTGAATTTGAGTTGGGACAGAGAGAGTACATGATGAAAAGCCTAATCAAACTTTGGAAATGATGATAAGCCTATTCAAAAAATATTATTGTCTCAAATTAAATTGTCCACTTACTTTTTCTTAATTATCTGTTCAAATTTGATCGCGTATTTAAATAGATATGAGCAACAATACTATTGTAATCATACGTGATATTGTTGAATTCATCGTAATAATTTGTTTCTAAATATTAACTTTTTATTTGTCGTTATATTATACGTAGATAAATATATTAATGGTCAAACATATTTCTTAAACATCGCAACAATAATTGTTGTGAAATTTAGTTTGGGACGATGGAGTACCTATTTTTCTCTATAAACACATCACTTATGAGATGCTAAATGAAAGGTTGAAATTGGACTAAAAGAAGGAAAAATAAAATTAGTTGATGTTATAAGTTTAAATTTTGCTACAACCATAAAGTGCTAATGTAAAAAAAAACATTCAAAATTAGAAAGTTTGTCAATATTAGAGAATTTGAGGAAACATTAATGTTACTAGGAATAAAACTCCCCTCTATTTTTCTTTATTTAGCACCATAGATTTAGGTGTTAGCTTTTTTATAATTTAGAATGTGTGAAAAAAATTAAGTGAAAAAGGTAAATAAATTTAACAAAAGATGATTACTTTTTGTTATAAAAGAATATATGAAAGTTTTAGAAAAATAAATAAAAATTGCCAAAGTTAGAAAATTGAGGGATTAGTTTTTCTACGTCTTCTAAAGTTTGGTCAATGGTGCTTTTATGAGACGATATCAAATTAGTAAAGAGAAAGTCTCAGGAAGGTGGCATGTTCATAAGTTTATAGAAAGACGGTATGTTCATAAGCTTATGGAAAGGCGCTCTGTCTATAAGCTTATAGAAAGGCGGCATGTCCGTAAGCTTATGGACAAGCCAGGGACTGATATGCAAAATGGGGTTCATATTGTAATTATTTTTAAAATGGGGTACCTGGTAATCAATAAAAGTTGATTGTCTGTTTTTAATTTTCATCCATGCCTAATTTTCCTTTTGTCAGCAAGTTTTGAGCAGTTAAATTTTTAAAAATTGCAATCCATTCATCACGCGTGTTTTGCCCTCATTATTCAACTACTATAAATTTCATCTTCTCCTATCTTCGTTCTTCAATTTTTCTCTTCTCCGATCTTCATTTTTTCAATTCCGCTCTTCGTTCTTCATGAAATCTCGCCAGAATCACGTTGTTCAAGTTTGCGCCGGAATCGTCCGAATTCGGTGAGATTGATATTTAAGGTTTTGAAATTTCGTTGTTGTTCTTTTCCATTTTTGCTTCATAGTTGTGCGCAATTCTGATGTAAGGTTTTTTTTGTGTATTTTACCTAGTCATGGGTAGGGCAAAGGGGAAAGCTATTCTTCCTAAAGTTGAGAAGTTGTCTCAGCCTTCTTCTTCTCCTCATGGTTCGTATTCTTCCTATTTTCCGTTTTGAATATTTGGAGTTTCGCACTTTTTTTGTTATTGTTGTGTGTGTGTGTTTTTTCAGTCTTGTTGATGTCGACAATTTTAGAATTTTATTCTTAAGTCATATATGCATATGAAGTGTTGTTGACTTTTTTGTTAGTCGGATCTGTATGTTTTGAGTCTTTTTTATAACATGAATTTGATTGTTTAGAAGTTACATTTGTTATTGTAAGATATGCACTAGTTCGTTGCTCTATTTTTTTCCCAGTATGCTATCAGTTCAGTTATAATGTGCATTTATTTTCTTAGGAGCTGCATATGTTAGGCTAACAGTTGTATTAGTTAGTTATCATTTTTTTTATTTGTATGTCAAATCTGCATGTTTTGACTCTGTTTTATGATGTGCATTTTTTTTCTTATGATTTGTATATGTTAGGCTAACATTTGTCTAAGTTAGTTACTTTGTTTTTTGACTTACTTATTTTGTTGTTGACTGATTGTTATATTGTGTCTTGTTTTCTTAGAACTTGCATATGTTAATATAACTTATGTATTAGTTACTTAGTCTGTGTTTTGAGATTCACTGATTGTTAGTTAGTTATTGTTATTCTTTCTGATTTGCTAGTGTGTATTTTGTTTCATTACAAGTTGTTTATGTTAGTTTACTATATGCATAAGTTAGTTATAATGTGTATGTCAGATTGTGTTGCTTACTAACTATCAGACTATGTATGCATTTGTTTCATTACAAGTTGCATATATTAGTATAGCATATGCATTAGTTAGTTATACTGTTGTTTTCCCAAATTAAGTTGCTTATTGGCTGTCAGAGTATGCATGCATTTTTTTATTACAACTTGCATTTTTTGTATGCTTTATGTATTAGTTTCTTACTCTGTGGTATATGATTATTTTAGATGTTCCTGAAGGAGGTGAAGATACTATTCAACGTCAAGAACCTGAGATAGAAGAAGGTGATTGTATTTTTTTTGTTGGTCATTGCGGCAACATAGTTACCGCCAAAAGAATACCTAGCTTCTGAGAAGGTGATTGTAATTTTTCTTTATATTTATTTACTTGTTTTCTTGTACATTTACTTATTCAAATATGTTATGTTGTTTAGCTTCTAAGAAGGTGGTTAGAAAATCTAAAAATAAAGATGGATCTTCTCTTCAAGATGAGATGAAGAAGGTTCAACAGTCTTATGCTTCTGGATTTTTTTTTCTTTACATGTTGCATTTTATTTCTGTGATTATGTTTGTTTTTTAAATTTGTGCTTCTAAAGTTTTTTTTTCATTTTTTGTGTAGTAGTTGTATTAGCACGTAGGTCTGCCAGAATTGGTGGTGGTGCTACTCCACATATTTCAGTTCCTATCGTTTCTAAGCCGAGAAATAAGAAACGGATGAATGTGGGTGTTAACCAGCTGAAAGATGGTGAAGGTGTATCAGTTGTGGGTGAAGGTGGATCAAGTCAAGAATTTGACTATGACACACTGTTGAATGATGTTGTTGAATGATGTTGTTGAATGAGTAGAGAAGTAGCTGGTGTTGATGAAGCCAGGGGTTCTAAGGTAGTGAAGAAAGATATTGGAGATGTTTTGGATGTGATGATTGATAATGTTAATTCTTGTGTTGAAGGGGTTGATGCTAATGTTGGTGTTGAAGGTGGTGGTGTTGAGGCTGCTGATTGTGTTAGGGGTATTGATGGTGTTGAGGGGAAGGATGGTTCAGCACAAATTGATGGTGAAGTTGTTAGGTCTGTTGAGGGGAAGGATGCTTCAGCATATATTAATGCTAAAGTTGAGTCATATTTTAATGAGAATGATACTGATTTGAATAGGAAAGAGACTGAATCTGTTAGGGAGAAAGTTGTACCTGCCGATGAAGGTTGCTCTAAGGATGTTCAGAATAATGGTGAAGGTGGGTCTATGGATGATGGTGACAGTATGGACAATATGATTAGAGACTAATGAAAATCAGTTGATTTTGGATGCAGCTGCGAAGACGGAGGCGACGCAAGCTGTTGTGGCTACGTGTGAGAAGGAGAGTGAGGGTGGTGAAGCTGATGTGGATATGGGTGAGAGTGTTGAAGCTCGACCTACTATGGTTGTCTCATTTGAAGTAGAGAAGGAGAGGTTGTCACCTCGTTTGTTGAGCAAAGAGAAGGGTAAACAATGTGAGACCTCTACTGGACAGAATAAAAGGAAGGCAAAAGAACTTGCTGCAAAGTCGCCTGCTGAGAAGGCGATGAGGATAAAGACTAAAAAAGTTGTTGTGAAGAAAGGTGTTGTAAAGACGAAGAAATCTGGTGGAGTTTTGAAGGAGTCTGCTGAGAATGTGAAGAAAGGTGTTGAAGTAGCAAAAAAATGGTTTTAAGAGGAAAGAAAACAGTATTGCTGGTGAAGCTTCAGGGTCAGGAAAAATGGTTGCTGGTGAAGAAGGAGCTGTGAAACAACAGCGCAACCGTCAGAAGAAGCAGGTGGTCAAACGTGCTGATGATGAGGGTAAACCGTAAGTGTATTTTAATATGTTATAAACTGTACTTGATTCATAAGATCCTGCATTTGATAAGATTCAGTGTTTATTTGTTATTCACAGTCTCAAATAAACTTACACTTTTCATATTTTATTTTATTTTAGGTTTCCTAAGAAATTCTGAACCAACTGTTATCCTTCAAAGCTGAAATCGTTAATTGCCTCGCTCACTCCCACCCAAAATATTGATGTGGAAGATATATGTTTTGGTAGACATCTTGCATTTGACATCTCATCCATTCCTTTTGGAATTGTCCTTGGCTGGTTGATAGGTTTGATTATGTGGGCTGATTTCATATTGTTTTATGCTGACTATAAATTATTCTAGGCTGACTTCTTTTTTTTTGTTCTAGGTTTGATCTTGTTGGCTGTGTGCAAGAAATATCTAGCTCAAGGTACATAATTACACCGGATGATGTGTTTGGTATATTCTGTATTCCTAGGATTCCAGGCTGTGTCGTTGGTTTGGTAAGGAACAATGGGAGGGATTTGTCAAGAGATGTGGACATTAGAAATAAATGGAGAGAAGAGTTAGGTGCTGATAAATATGGTAATATTTCTCATGTTAATCTTTTTGACGAGCTGGGTAAACTAAGTGATGGTGGTGAGCGCTTTAAGAGATATTTTGTTATGTATGTCATGTATACTTTCTTGGTGCCAACTACCAGAAACTTGGTTGATTTTATGTAGGTTAGTGCTTTAGAGAATGTTGGGACCATTAAGAGTCTTGATTGGTGTGGCTTAGTGCTTGATCGTCTCTGTGAGGGTGTTAGGAACTTCAAATCTGATTCAGGTAAAAGAGACGTGTCTTGTGTTGGCTGTTGTGTGTTTGTGTTGTTGTTGGCTTGTATTTATAGGTTTCCTTTAAGATGTTGGCCTGACCCTACTAGACTGCCCTTATGCATGCATTGGTCGACCAAATCTTTGCTCGACAGGGCCCATTATCTTGAAAAAATGGGTTATGATAAGGGGGTTAAGATAGAGGCTGGTTTTCCTTTAACAACGGATGAGAGGGTTAAAGATAAAAGAAGTAGCCAGCAGCAATCTGAGGGAACTCGTAGTGAGAATATTGGCCACGAGGAGCTTCATCCACCTACTGTTGTATGTGATGGTATTGCTCATAAGGCACCTCCACAGTACTCTCAGTCTGTTAGGAGAATACTAGGGATGGTGAAAGGTTCTTTTCCATTCAAATACCTTGGTGTTCCTATTTTTATAGGTCGTAATTTAAAGGTGCATTATTTACCAGTAATTGAAAGAATGGAGAAACAGATAAACAATTGGAAAAACAGGTGGTTGAGTTCAGCTGGTAAAATAGTTTTGATTAATCATGTTTTGCATTCTATCCCAACACACATTTTTGGAGTATTAAAACCTCCAAGGACAGTTTTAAAAACAAAGGGAAAATTGGCATCGGATCTATTCTGGGGTAAAACTGATCTCTCTGAAAGGAGAAGGTGGAGGTCTTGGAAAAGAATGAGTTTTCCAGTGGAAGAAAATGGTCTAGGATTCAGGGATTTAAATGCTATAGTAGAAGCTTTTTCTAGTAAATTATGGTGGAAGCTACAAATTAATAACACTCAATGGTCAAACCTTTTATGGACTCTGCCAGTTTCTTAAAAAAATCTCACATATGGGGTAGGATCACAAAAATAACAGCTGTGGCAAACAGTATGTCCAGAGTGATTTTTGGCAGGGGTGACTGCTCATTTTGGAGTGCTAATTGGAGTGGCAATGGTGCACTATTTTATATCTGGCCAGAGGATATTGACATTCCTTTTCAGTCTATCTCTGTCAGGGATTTTTCAAATAACAAAACAGCTCTCATACCAATTCTGGAGCCACATCTGGCTACCAACATCATTCTTATTTTGCAGGAAACAAAGCTGGAATTCAGTCACGAAGACAAACTGGTTTGGACCCCCACAATTGATGGAAAATTCACTGTAAGCTCGGCTTATAATGCTCTAAGACAGAGAGGCCCTCTAATTCAACACTTCAAAAAGGTTTGGTCTCCTTTCTTACCTAGAAAGATGTCTATTTTACTTTGGAGAGCCCTAAACAATATACTTCCATTTGATAACATCTTAAGAAGAATGGGTTTTTCTGTTGTTTCTATATGTCCTATTTGCAAGAACAGTTGTGATAGTGTGGATCATTTTTTCAATTCTTGCAATTCCTCAACTGCTGTCTGGCATAGTGTACATACCTTACTGAGGCTACCATGCACAGAATTTAGGGATTTAAAAAGTAGGGTGCACTTTTACTTATCCTTTAGAGCTGATTCTAGAATACACGGAAACATTATCATTGCAGCTCTATTGGTTACAATATGGACATTATGGACCCATAGGAACAAACTTCTCTTTGAAAATAGACCTTTCTCACACGATGCCTGTGTTTCTGAAATTAAAGATTCGATATATCAAATATTTACAACACATAACCTAATAGGAAATAAGTATAAGCATAGGCATTGGATTCAGGATAACATTGTACCTCATATATTACAAAAACAGAAAAATGTTATCTCTAAGGTCCACTGGGAGAAACCTATAAAAGGTTATAAAATCAACACAGATGCCTCATGGATTCCTGGAGGCTTTTCATCTGCTGCTGTAATTGTGAGAGATAGGCATGGAAATGTGGTTAAAATGAAAGTCAGTACTTTCCCCTGTCCATCACCCTTACATGCTGAAGTAATTGCTATACAAAGTGGATATAACATATGTTCAGAACTTGAATTAGAGAATGTTTTAATTGAATCAGATAGTTTATATGCAGTTAGGGGCATCCAGAACCCTCTCTCCCGCCCTTGGAGAGTCTTTTCCATGTGCAGTACTTTAAATATAATACAGGGTTCTATAAGGATTCAACACATACCTAGAGAAGCAAATTTGGCCACTGATTTTTTGGCAAAATATGCAAGGGAAAACCTCCTACAGGGGGATTTAGACCTCTGTTCTATCCCTCTATTTCTCAAAGGTTTACTAGCACTTGATTGCATGAGTTTTCCGACATTTCGTATTGAATCAAGTAGGGATCCAAGTTCTCTTTAGTTAGAAAACTCTCTACTTGTTTAGCTCAAACGATTTACTTCTGGCTGTGAATAAGTAGTTACTCTATAAATATTCCAAGTACTGCTGGTTCTCTTCCTCTTTATTTCAGATTCGGATGCAAGCACAAAGGAGGGGGAGAAAATTTTTTCAGCCACAACTCAACACATCTTAGCTGAGAGCACAGGTGAAATGCACAAACTTGGTCCAGATTCTGTAGCCGAAATGCCTAATCAACCGAAGGAGAAGATTTTCTGAGCAACCTATTGCAAAGGAGTCCACATCTCAAGCAAAGGAGGTTTACTGGCCCCTAACTCCTCAACTGATACTTGAAGCTGCTACTAGGGAATTCAAACACTCTAGTCCTCTCGGCTGGCACATCGTTGACAAATAGGAGTCTCGAATTCTCGCTTCTCCGACCTGTTCGCGATGTACCAGCGAGATGGCTACTTACTTGGTGATTTAGCTAGTTTTTTCATTATTAGCCAGATGTTTTTGTTCTTGTCTGTTAGGGTGGAAATACCGCTTTTGGAAGCAAGTGCTGTTTTTGCTTCAGGAGCTTAATTTAGCTCTGGGATCATCAATTGGATGATCTTCTTGTAAACTGCAATGTATCATGACTTTTAGCGCCTATTAAGGCTCACTCTCTTTGGTCAGGGGAGCCAAATTTATTCCCCCCATCCTCGGATGGTTTTTTTAAAAACAATGTGATGGTATTGCTCAGGAGCTAGGATTTATTTCGTATCGAATACCTAATGGCGTGATGAGCAATGAAGACATTGACAAAACTACCAGCAATGTAAATACGTTTTTTTGTCTTTTTTTATATAGTTTGTAAAAATTAGTGCATGTTGTTTTAAAACTAATGCAGATGTTAGTTAATCTAATGCAGTTTATAGTTCTATTTCCTTTTCAGACAGTTTCTAATTTTTATTGGACTAATATTTGTTCTTCTCTGTCAGCCTCTGAATAGGGCTTGCCTCGTTTTCAAACGAGACATGGAGGTCATTACACGTGTGTTGGTTCAAAACCTTGAGAAGGAAAATGCTAGTCCGATTGTGTGACCACAACCGCAGCCGCAGCTGCAGCTACAATCAAAACCACAGGAAGAAGGAACAACCACGGCAAATGAGGATCCTGTTCATGTCAAGATGACACAGGAAATTATGGAAGACCCAACCACACATGCATGGGTTGATAAGATTTTTGATGAATACACGAAGAAAGTTCGTACTATGATTCCTTCATTTTCCCTTAGGATTGAAGGACTTGAGGATCTCTAGTTGTAGCATCCTTGAATTATTTTTGGATGATTTGTAATCAGCTTATTTTGTGATCGATTGGTTTTTTGGCGGTATGTTAAGCGCAATTGAGACGCTATTTTAGGAGTTGTTTTAAAGGTTGAAGGTGTATTTGGATGATTTCTGATTGATTTTTTTTGTAGGTGATATGTTGAGCGCATTTGAGACGCTGTTTTAGGATTTGTTTGTAAGGTTGCAGGTTTTATGAAACAATTGCATTTTTAGTTTAAAGAAGTACTATTTGTATGCTTTTAATCCCATGTTGATTTTGGACTTATTTGATGTGGTTGATTGTGTTGATTTTCTGAGCTTATAGGAAAATAAATGCAATTGATCAGTTAATAAACTGCATGTGTAAGATAAGTAGTTATACATGTATTCAGTGGTTTTCGTATCACTAAAATTATATGAAATGTAGTACAAGTCCCTTTTAGGGAAACAAGTGCATGTTGAATGTTAAGAAGTAATATTTGTATGCTTATTAATACCAAGTTACATTTTAGTAATGTTATGTGGTTTGTTGTGTTGGGTTTCTGAGCTTATAGGAAAACAAATACAATTCATAGGTTAATAAATTACAGTTGTAAGCTAAGTAATCACATATCAGTTAGTTTGTAGTCGGTGTTTCCATATCAATAACATTTTATGAAACAAAGGTTGGTACTTGGGCAAGCAAAACAAATGCAAGTTATAATTTGATAATTTACAGTTGTAAGCTAAAAAATACAGTATGTTATTGAATGTATAAAAATCTTAGGTAAATAAAAATATTAGGCATACAGTATGATCCTGAAAAACAAATACAATATATAGGTAAACAAATGCAACTTGTATCCTAAACAATGATACTCTTTACATTGTCTTCACATCTGGTGTTTTAGTGCCGAATTCAATAGTTTTCTTCCTTGGTTTTTTCTTTTCCATGCCTGATTTTAGCCTTTTTCCTCTTCCTTTTGTCTTCACTTGGGCTGGATCCAGTATCTTAGGTGCACTTGTTATGGTTGAGTTGCTTTGGCTACTTGTGGTTAATTGTTCAATGGCATTTGTTTTTTATGCTAACAAGTCTTATATTCTTACTGAGCAGGTGTCAAACATCTCTTGAAGAGAGCTTCTAGCTTCTGAGTTTCCTTCGCTCTTTAGAACCATATTGTAGAATCTGCTAGACATATGGTTCCTCCATGAAACTATGTCATTGATGCTTTCCGATTGTTGTTTTCCTTGGCTAAGAATCCTGTCCCAAACTTCTGTTTTGGCCTTTTTTGTCTACCTTTTAAGGATGTACTTTGCCGGTATTTCTGTGATGTAATGAAGGTGCAATATCCTGAGAGTGTGAAAGCACAGCATACCTAACACCTCGAAGGACTTGCATGTGCATTGTACTCAACCAACCCATCTTCATTTTTGTACTCAACTGTCTCATATTTGGATTCATCATGTTCTAGGCCGACCTCATATTTTTTGTCGGTGGTTCTGAGAAAAGTTCCTTGACCTTAGTTTCCATTGCTAGGGAAAATTCCTTTTTGAATCATTTGTACAATGCAAGTGTGTAAACCTGAGAAGCATATTTAACCAAACATGTACAAGCCCAGAAATAAATGCATATAGTAAATTAACAAATTCGTGTTCTAGACTAAGTAATCCATAATTTTAAATGTGAACATACCTACTTTGTTTTGATAATTTGGGTTTGCTTTTGTACATGCATTTTCCTTTTCCGCTTCATCTCTCCTCCACTTTCTTATTGTTTGGCTGAAGAGCTCATAGAAGTGTGTCAGTGTTGTTTTGTTTTCACTGAAGCATAGTGCGTGGTTGGTGCTTTCACTTCGCTGTGATGATAAGATGCCTGCTGAAAAAAATATCCTTGCTGAATGTCGTGCTCCATTTTTCACGGATGTCGTACATGCATTAAAACCATGTGCTAGTTTCGAGCTTGTATGTGGCAATCATTGAGGTGCATTTTTCTTCAAATTCTGTTGGATTACGACATCTTTTCATACAGTAGTCTAGATCACTTTTGAAGGATTCATCTTTCTTTAATCTCCCATAATGTTGTATTGCATTTTGTTTTATGTGCCACAACCACAACCCATGTTTTGTGTTTTGGAAGACCTGGAAGTTGCAACAAGAAATGGAAGTTGATTAGTATACATATTGTAAGCTGATAGGTGCAGAAGCTAACATTCCCTACTCAATTTCAGGTCTAAGAAATGGATTTTTTGTAGCTGCATCATTTTCAGAAAACATGATTTCCAAAGTAACAAGTGAAGCTTATAAGATATGTAATGCATAATTCAAGGTAAGGGGTGCAATGTCTAATAGTGCATATTCAGTGCTCAGAACTGTAAGCTACAATTTTTCAACACATACCTCATTTATTGCTTTTCCCATTGCAGGATCTTGATCTGTGAATATTGTGACTGGTTCCCTTCCTTCCATTGATTTCTTGAAAGTGTTGAGGAGCCTCACAAAAGTATCGGCCAACTGATTTGCTATAAAAGCACAAGCAAACATTGTTATGTTCTAGTGATTGTTGATTCCAACTATTGGTGCACAAATCAAGTTATACTTATTTGTTCTGAATGTAGTGTTAAATATGGTTACATCTCTGTAGAGTTTGTAGTCCTCCAGCATCATTGAATCCCTCTAAAACATTGCTGATAGTTCTGTTTCCTCGTCGAACTTAACTTTGAAGAAGAAATCTTTATCCTTGTAATTGATTTCCATGAGTGTGTCAACAAGTTTTTGAACATCTCCACTTTCTATTTCTTTCATCCGAAGTCGACACACAAAGTTGAGGTGGTCTTTCATCGTATGCCCTAGATTTTCTTCTCTACCAGCTTCAAAAGACATGTATTTATATCCTACAGTAGGTCTTAAACCTGCTTGTTCCATTGTTTTGATGACCTTTCCTTTGTTTTCTGTAATCTTTCGTTCACTCCTACAGAGATACTGCCAGGCTGATCTTGTTAACTCATGATTGTGTACGGTATTGTGGTGTGCCACGATGTAATAATCCTGCTCCAACTTCACTCTAATTTCAGCTAGGCATCCTATTTTTGTAATCAGGTCCTTTCTCTTTCTCTTCTTCTTCATTTCAGAATAATTTTCATTATCCATGCAAGGAACAGGGCTGGTAGTTCTATAGTGTATTTTGTACATGATATAATCTGAACAAAGCACAAGTTTGACAAAAGTTGGAATTCACAAATGCATTTTCTGTGTTTTGTTCATTTTAATCTAATGCATGTTTATTTGTAACCTATACGTGATTTAAGTTAACAAATACATAAATTATACAAAATTTTTGTGCAGCATGTAGTTTATATTGATAATGTTTCCACATGTTCATACATGTGCATAGCAGTCGAATTTCAGTATCCAGAAGTTTAAAAAACAACTATATTCATATCGATTGCATTTGAACACTAGAATTTTAGTATGATGAGAGAAAATCATACCTCAATAGGAATTGAGTAGTATTTCAGCTTCTTGCAACTGAATTTCATCTGCTTGAAGTTGAATCCTGGTGTTTAGAATTATGTTTTTTCTTGCAGATTCCGATTCGATAGCAGTAGTTTTTACAATTAAAGCAGCTGAAATTTCATCTGCTTCAATAGGATCTAGCGCCAGATTTGGTTACTCAATTCCGTCGGAATCACACCAGTTGTTGTTGTCGGAGGACATTGGAAAGGCGCCATGAACAGATTGGACGAGAAGAATTGGAAACACGCCGGTGGACTGGTGAGGAAGAATTGATCGCCGTTTAGAGGATTCCAGAGAACAAAAAGAGTAGAAATTGCGCTCATTGTTGTCTTCAGATTACATCGGAAAGGCATCGTTTATGAGAAGATTGAAAACACGCCGGCGAGAAGATCGAAAAATGCGCCGGTGGACTGTTAAGAGCTTTTCGGAGAAGAAGAACAGAGTACTATGTGTTTGTGTGTGAAATTGTGTTTGTACTCTTTGCGTGATTTTTTTGTTTAAGTTTGCATTATTTGCAAAGAGGCCTCTCCCTGCCCATAAGCTTATGAACAGGCCGCCTGTCAGGAGACATACTCATTAGTAAATATAGCAGTGGGGCGGGTTTCGTGGGGGTCCTCCCTACATCCGTCCCAATATTACAGATACGGAGGTAGTTTTGGTGTGGTTGAGGCGGGTATGGGTATGAATATCATACCCACCATGGTTAGTGGGTCGGACGTGGATATTATTTCATGCCCACCTCACCCCCGTCCTGCCCCGCCCCACTAAACCCGTTATATACCCCTAATTTAACAATAGATTAATTATTATTTATCCATATTGCACCTATAATATTTTAATGTAAATACATTCATTAATTTTAATATAAAAGTTTGAGTCCGTCTCTTGAAAGACGGTTTTTCCATAAGGCATGGAAAGACCAAGGTTTAAAGGACAAATTAAAAGAAATGAATATAAAAAATTTGGGTTGAATGAATCGGGTTATAAACTTTATAACCACTACACGTATAATAAATATTTAATATTGCAACGAATACTTTTTTACATTTTTATTGTCCCAATAAGACCTCATTTTCCATAAACCTATGGAAAAATGGTCTTTCTCAAGACTTTGCCTAAAAGTTACAATAAAAAGTGAATTTTAGCTATTTTTGGAGATATAAGTGGGGTGAGTTCAATGGGTATGGACTGGGTAGGGATACCCAAGTGGGTGATCCCGATGGGACAGAGGTGAATTTAAAAGTTGTACCCGCCATGAGTAATGAGACATGTATGAGTGAAAAATTTTAGATGAGCATGAATATGAAGATACCATAATCCGTACACACCGCACCTCATTGTCATCTTTAAAAATTAGTAGTACTACTTACTCCGTTCTAATTAAATTTATTTATTCATATTTCCTAGTTTATTTTAATTAAATTTACTTAGTTAAATTCTTTGAGTCCGTCTCTTGAAATACGGTCTTTCCATAAGTTATGGAAAGACCAAGGTTTAAAGTGTAAATTAGAAGAAATTAAGATAAAATTTTTGGGTTGCATGAACCGGGTTATAAATTTTATAACTACTACATGTTTCATACTAAAACTTTAATATTGCAACTAAGACCTTTTACCTTTTATTATTCTAATCAAACCCCGTCTTTCCATAAGTCTATGGAAAGACCGTCTTTCCCAAAACTTTGCCAAATTCTTTTCTAATTAAGTTGATTTTTAATCATATTATTCCTTTCTATTCGTCACTTCTTTATATTTGTACTCCCTCCGTTTATTTATTCCGTTTATTTATTAGTGGCACATTTTCCTTTTTGAGTTGTTTCTTTTATATTGGCACACTTTCCATTTTTGGCAAGATTCCTTCAATTTCATCCACTCATTCTACTTTTTACTTTCTACATTCAATTTCATCCACTCATTTCCTTCACCTAAATCTAAGCACCTAAACCTATGGTGCCACTATTAATGGAACGGAGGGAGTACTTTGTTTTACTCCCTCCGTTCCAGGTTAAACGACACACTTCATTTTATGTCACTATTCACTGTCTAACTTTGACTACATATTTGAATTGATATATAAACAATAATGTTATCATATGTTATATGGTTGGATTCGTCGTAACAAATAGTTTTACAAAAGTAACCTTTTGTTTTCCGTTCATGCACGTAGTTAAACATATTAACGGTTAAACAAGTTTCTTGATGAGCGTAAAAAATATTCTATGCAATTTAACATGGGACAGGGAAAGTATTCTGTTCATTTTATTATATCGATCTCTCCCCTATTCTCTGAGTCCGTTTCACAATAAAATCATGGACTAATTAGAGATTGTAAAATTATAATGTAGGAGCAGATTAAATTTAGAGGTTAAAAATAATAATTATTTTTTTGGGGTCTACTTTAAACAATCTTTGAAGTTCATGGGTTGAATTGAAAATAAGCCATAGCATTCTCCTTCTCGTTGGCACTCCCTCCCTTTGTCGGAACCTTACCCCCAATTCAGATGTACGCACGCTCATGTAACCCTTCTAGAGTAAATAGGTAAATAGTATAGACGGTACAACCCACGGTAGAACCCTAAAAGAGCCCTACCAAATACAAAACATAATCCAACCTTAGGTTACGTGATGAACCTAAGGAGCAAATCCGAGAGAGATGGGGGGGATGCGGAAGTGTAAACCAAAGTGTAACACTCCCACGCCCCTCCCTTTTACCTAAGTAAAATAACTACCAACCCTAAGCAAGATGATCGAGCATAGGGAGTACAAACAACCTGGAAAAACCCAGGCTATGAAACACTAGACAAATGGGGTGAGAACAAACTCACTACCCATAAACAAATGATCCACTTCTACCCCTAACAAATGGGGCCATCTTCATTCGAATTCCATAATGCAGCCGAGAGTTGTGAGACTCGGGTCTTAAACTAATGTCGTAGCCGGAATGCTGGTGAAGGTACAAAATCCAAAAAACAAACAGTTTGAAACTCCTAATGCAGACGAGAATGTCTCGGGTCTTGGATATAGCACAAAGATTGAAGCCGATGATCCTAGTTGCACCATATTGGTACGTGTGAAAATCTGCTTCTACCATGTACATCCCTAAGGTGAAGATAGAGGTATGTTATTGGCCTTCAAACATTCTCTTAATGGCGCCGAGAGTGAATAGTTGGGAAAAGATATGATGAGGATGTGCCTCTTACCTTTGTAAATCCCAACCAATTCAACCTCCTAAAGATGTGAGAATGGATACACTTGTACCGCGTGCATCAAGCGTGGAGATTGTGTAATCGCCCACTCCATTTTGAGCAAATGGACAGCTGTATGCCAATTTAACACTGAGTGTAGCGCGGGCATAGGGCGTATAAATAACCGTTTAATCATTAGTAAAAATCTAGGCTTAAGAGAAAGAGCATCGGAGGAATCCTTACTCTTAAACCTATTGCCTCACCTTGAATCCTAGTTGCAAGTGTCGGAATAAGTCCTGAAAAATCCGTAAACAAACCTTGACTCCATCGAGCTCCAGCAACTCCCCTTTGGCGCGGGATTTGGCACCATTTGGCTTGAAAAATTACAAATTCCAGCGCCCAGCAGCGCCTGGTTATGATGCCCAGATCCAGCGGCCAGTAACCATCAGTTAACCTCAACTTCTTTAAGTGCCCCTCCACCGCTGGCAAGCCAGCGCCCAGTGCTGCATCTGGCGCCTAGTGTATAGCGCGAGGCACCATCACCCAGCAGCTCTCCATCAAAACCGTCCCCAGCATCCAACGTCAAGCACCCGAGCGGCAGCGCCCATCGCCCCTAGGCCAGCGCCCATCGCCCCTAGGCCAGCGCCCGTGTGCTAGCGGCGGACCATACAACCAAGCACTATGATCTTACAACTAAAACATGTGTTCATCTGGAAACAAGCGATTGATCACCATGTAGCAATCCTTCATGATGATTTTTACCACTCGATCAGCACTTGGTTGAGCACCATTCATTACCTCACTGTTTCTTTCCCTCCAAAGGCGATAGACCGTGGTAATCAAGGCTAGAATTCCAAACTTCTTTCGAATTTTTGAACCCTTTACTTGCCTCTTAACCCAAGCCATGGAGCTTGCAATTGAGTTTATCCGTCTCCTTAACCCAATCCAAGTCCGAATACGCCCCCATACAACCTCTGAAAACTCACACTTGAAAAACAAGTGCTCATTTGTCTCCTCTTCAAGATGACATAAAGAACATACTTTCTCCATGCTATCCCCTTATCCAATCGATGCTTGTCTTTGGTGTGTAGTTTCTGAATAGCCGCTAACCATGCAATAAATGAGAATTTGGGCAGAACAAAACCATGCCAAATACTATTGAAAACCTTTTCATCCGATCGGCCAATATCATACACACCCGGGTACTTGTGTCGATGCATGGAGAAATAAGCCACACTGGTAAATTTCCCCGAGCTAGACCAAGAACCAAGATGATCTATTAACTCTTGCGTATCACCATGAAACATGGTACTCAATTCATCCCTGAGCTTACAAAGATCACCAAAGTAGCTCGAAAATCTCTCCCCCATTCTACCATTCGAAATCCTTGGATTTAAACTCCAAAAGTCTACTCCTTGAAGATAAAATGAGTGAATCCATTTGACCCACAGGCTATCCTTCTTCATGTGAATATCCCAAAGCCTCTTAGCCATTGATGCATGATTCCACGTGATGAAGTCCCTCAAACCGAGCCCACCCAAAGATTTGGGTGCACAAAGTTTCTTCCATGCAACCTCAGCCTTATGCTTGCCTCCCCACAAGAAGCGTTTGCATTTTTGTTCAAGAGCATCCATGACCGTAGACTGTATGACAAAATTCTGTATCCAGAATCCAGCAATACCTCCTACAATGCAGTGAATAAGTTCCAACTTTCCTGCATAAGAGAGCGTGTGACCTTTCCATCTGGCTATCTCCGAATCAACCTTTCCAAGTAGAGTACCAAACTGAGTGACCTTCAACTTGCTGGAGTCAAGTGGCACCCCTAGATACCTTACTGGAAAAGTAGCCCATGGAATACCTGTGAAACTTAAATCCTCTTTCAAACCAACTCCAAAGAATTTGGATTTTGCCGCATTGATGGCTAAACCCGAAGTACCCTCAAATTCATTAAGATCACTCTTTAGAATGTGAACCGATCCTATGTTTACCTTGGAGAAAAGCATGAGATCATCCGCAAAAGCTAGGTGAGTGATCTTAAGCACTTTACACCTCGGGTGATAGGTAAAGTGTCGTGATTCAGTCCTCCTCTGTAACAATCTCGAAAAATATTCCATGCAGATCACAAAAAGGAGAGGAGATAGGGGGTCACCTTGCCGAATACCTCTTTCACCCTTGAAGTGGTCGCACAGTTTCCCATTAATTGCAATCGAGAATGAAGATGTTTTGACGCACATCATGATTCTATCTTTAAGTCTTCCCGGAAAACCCAGTCCAAGTAAAACTTCTTCCAGAAAATCCCAGGAGAATGTATCAAACGCCTTTTGTAAATCCACCATGATCATGCATCTAGGAGAATTTCTCGCCCTCCCATATCCACAGACAATTTCCTGTGCTAACATCACATTATCCAAAATGCTTCTGCCCTTTACAAATGCCCCCTAGCATGGATCAATAATTCCGAGCAGAATTCCTTCCAATCTATTGGTAATAATCTCGGTAATGATCTTATAAACCACATTGCAGCACACTATTGGTCTAAAATCACTTACCTTAAGATTATCCGGCTTCTTTGGTATAAGGGCGACCGAGTTATGATTCAATTGGGCTAATAGATCACCAGTTCGAAAGAATTCCAACACAGTACCTGTAAGATCCGCCCCTACAATGTCCCATTGTTTCTTAAAGAAACCCGCAGTATATCCATCCGGGCCCGGAGACTTTTCCTCCGCCATTGCAAATAATGCTAGTTTGACTTCATTACTAGAAATGTCTTGATCTAAGAATGCCCTATCCAAATCCGAAAGAATGTTTCCCGAAGTGAGTACATCACTATCAATGGAGACCCTATCCCTAGAAGTTCCGAATAGGCCTTTGTAGAAATCAGCAAAGAGCTCTCCTTTACGAATATTTGAAGTAACAATTCAATTATCTCCATCAATAATGGCCGGAATGCCACCACCTTTCCTCTCCGAGATCATTGTATAAAAGTACTTTGATCCCTTATCCGCCAGTGTGATATGGTTAATCCTACCTTTTTGCGATAGGAAGGATGACTCCGCCAGATAGTAGAGCATGGCCTTGTTTTACAATGCCCTTAATGCCTCTATATCCTGATCAGAAGCACTCGTGGCGTCAAAATTATCAAATGATGCACTATACTCCTTATCCACCGATTTTGCCCTTTCCGAGATATGGTTAAGATCCAGAAAACCCAACTCCTTCAACGGCTTCTTAAGCCTTAACAACTTTCTACAAATCGAGTATTGAGCTGAACCTTCCACCGATGGTCTCCAATAATCATCCACAATCTGCTTACAATTTGGATGATTTAGTAACATGTTTTGAAATCGGAAGGGCCTGCTTTTTCCATCAATTTCCTGGGACATACAAACAACCATAGGAGTATGGCCTGATTGCACCGAAATGGGTAGAAAGGTTGTGCGACATGCATCCGAATCCCATCTGTGATTTAGTAGCACACGATCCAACTTCCTCCAAATTTTCCAATCCGCACTGTACCATGTTAAGTGTTCCCCTATGGAATGCGCATCACGCAACCCACATTTAGTACAAACATCCTGGAATTCCTTCATTACATACAAGCTTGGAACCGAGGCACCATAGTGATCATCCACACTGAGAATAACATTAAAGTCCCCAAGAACCATCCAAGGAGAGTTTGTATTTTCACCAAAAGACTTCAACTCAGCCTAAAGAGGCAATCGAGCCGATCTACCTTCGTTATGACCATACACGTATGAACATAGGAATTCAACACCAGTAGAGAGATTGCGCACCTTGAGATGAATACACTGCGGATGTTTTCCCAGAACATCAACTAGAAAACCCTTCGGATCCCATATGACAAGTATTCTGGAATTCTTCCACAGCTTAAAGTCATGCGTAAACTTCCACCCCTTAAAACACTTCAAGAAAATATCAAAAGCCTTATCCTCCAACTTAGTTTCCAACAAGCCACATAATCCTACCTGATTCGTGGAGATGATGTTCTTAGCCCATCTCCTCCTTACAGGGGCCGAGAGACCCCTGACATTCATGGATGCGACATTCATTGGGTACCCGAGGTCCCTTTTGGCTTCAGACCGCCGCTTTAAGAAGATTTGCTTCTAGAGTTATCTGAATTGCTCCTTGCAGCTGATAGCAAACGTTGAAAAGGCCTCTGGACAGCCTTCCCACTTTCATTCATTCGAGTTCTGCTCTTGCTCCGGGACCTAGTCAGAGCCCCTGAAGTAGGAGGAGGCCTACTCTTACTCTTGCTTCTATGCAGCCTTGGAATTTTTGAACCACGAATTCAGGGTGTATCATTTGTTGGGGTAATTTACCAGCTCCAGCAATCGGATGGTCATCATCTCAAAAAGCTGGCTGCTGCCTATCGGGTTTAGGTGCTGGATTCACAGATTCAGCGCCATGGTTCTTACTGGATTTCGAGCGCTCGGCACTCCTGCCGTGATGCACTGCTTGAGCACTCCTGGAGTCCACAACAAGGTCTTGAGCACCACGGTTTGCAGCTCCAGGCGCTGGCGATGCGTACGATCTTGCTGGCAGCGCAACAACCGGCTGGTTAACCTCAACTTCCAATACTCCAATAATTATTCCAGGCCCTCGGTTAACACCTCTAGCTTTCTCAATGCCTTTAACTATGCTTTCAACAATTTTTCCCTTACCTTTCCTTTGCTTCTCCACTTCCTCATTATCTGAGGATGCATCCTCGATAATTTTATTTTCTCCAACTCCAACCGAGTTATCACTTGGACTATCTCCAATATTTTCTGTCTGAATCTTCTTTACCCAAACTTGGTCATTATTCCGAGATCTCCAATTTTTCTTACCCTTATCCTTTGTATCATTTTTACTCTTCAATTCCGTAGGGTTTTTCAGCTCCCCCTCCTTGGCTTTCCAGAAATCATTACACACCTCCACAAGATGAGTATTTTCCCCCCAATTCAAACACCAAGGACGGCAGTAATCATAGATGATTTTTTGCGCAGATACCTCACCAGTTGGAACACGAAAGCTTACCTCCTCCTTGAGCTCTTTCGAAGTGTCAATCCATACCAAAAGACGTGCATAGTAGCCCCTCGACTCGAGAGTACCATTATTCATGAGGATTGGATCTCCTAGCAAAGTGGCAATTTTCTCCAATGCCTTCTTATGCCAATAAGTCTTTGGCAAGTGCTCCATCCTTATCCAAACTGGTTTAGTAGCTTGGATGTTCGCATCATACTGCCCAGATTCATCAACTAACAACATGAACAGTTTTTTTCCCATAGAGATAATGGTCAGGACCATTCATCACCAGATCTCTATCTTCAGCACAATTAAACTTGAACATGACATAGCCATTTTTCTTGCTCTGAACAGTACATGCAACCTTCCACTTTTCCACCAAAAGAGTTTGAATAGCATACATACCAGGAAAGAAACCCGGAAAGACACCCAAGAATCCGTAGAAGGGTTTGTATAGTTCTTTGTGTACCTCCTCCTCGGTGAGAACAAAGTCAACACTATCTCCATTGTTTTCAACAATTTCAATAGTCGACCTGTTCATGAGAATGTCTGGATCATCCCATAACCTCCTTCTCTCAAGCTTCGAATCATTCCGTTCTCTTGGATGAACTTGCTGATTTTGCCTCTTCTTGCCATCACCCTCGCCCATACCTTGTTTCCGAGGATTGTTTTTGTTCTTGTTAACAACGGAAGATTCCCCAACAACCATTGCTTAATGAAGCATACCCCAAAGGACAAACTCTAATAAAATAGATCGGAATTCACCCGCACAAATAAGCACAAACCGATCGGAATTAACACAAACCGATCGGAATTCACCACACAAATAAGCACAAAAATTAAATC
This sequence comes from Rubia yunnanensis, assembly GCA_037428765.1. NCBI lineage: Eukaryota > Viridiplantae > Streptophyta > Magnoliopsida > Gentianales > Rubiaceae > Rubia > Rubia yunnanensis. Next base: position 75,076,348 of record CM075063.1, on the reverse strand, counting down.
ACCAAGTCGAGATCACCAAGCAAGCAATAAACAAATCACAATGCTTGTAATCAAAACCAAAATCTTCCAATGATCAGATCGGAATCAACAACACATAAACACAATGCTACAAATCAAAACACAATCAAACCGCAAGGAATTAAATCGAGAAAACCTGGAACCGTGGCCATCAAGCAAATCGAACGAAATATTTTGAGTCCTCCGATAGCTTCAATTCCAATCCGCCAAAACCTTCAACAATTCCGATGATGATGCTAGGAATTTGATTAAAAAGTGTGCTGGAAATTTTAATCAAACCCTTTTAAACCCCTTGTCGCAACCAAAACCCAGCCAAAACCCAAAAAAGATTGGATTTTTTGGCCAAATCTCCAACTCGAACAAGGAATTAATGTAAGAAACCAATTGCGATCACCCACACGAGTCCAGATCGGAGTTCGTAACCAAGAAACAAACCAAACACGATCAAGATCCGCAAAGAACTCAAATTTTCCGTATCAAACCCTACTCCAAGGCCGAATAAGATTAAAACCCTCCAAAAATTTCATATGATTATGTGCGGAATTAGAAGGAGAATCCGTTAAACCATAATTTATCATTATGTAAACCTTCTAGAGACGTTGCGCATACAGTGTAGATGATGAAGAAGACAAAGAAAAAGGCTGTTTCGATCCCCAGCTCCCACAACATCGAATTCTCGCAGCGTCGGGGACAGGCCTGAAGAACGCAACTTACACAGAATTAAATTCGGAGAAGAACGATGACGAACACACCAAATCCAGCAGTGTCGGTGTAGAAAATAAGGGTAATAGTCTGTCTTTATTCATATCCCTAGGGTCCATTATATAGTAGTACAAAATACCTATACAAGGTAGGAAAAGGAAAATAGAATCGAATTACAATTAGAAGTAATATTTATATTCCTTAACACCCTCCCTAAAGTTGGAGCATGGGGATCAGAAATGTCCAACTTGCCAAGTAATGAATGAAACCGGTTACGCCCGAGAGCTTTGGTAAACAAGTCTGCATGTTGATTTGTAGTGCGGATATGATGAGTAACTATAGTACCAGACTGCACAGGATCCTGGAAAAAATGACAATCAACTTTAATATGATTCGTACGTTCATGGAACACTGGATTTGGTGCAATATGAAGAGCATATTGACTGTCACAAAAGAAATGCATAGGAGCAGTATACGCAACCCCTAAGTGTTTCAGTAAAGACCAAAGCCATAACAACTCACAACAGATAACAGCCATAGCACGATACTCCGCTTCAGCAGAAGACCGAGAAACTGTAGGTTGCTTCTTGGTCTTCCAAGAAATCTAAGAATCACCAATCATAACAAAGTAACCGAAAAGAGAACGTCGTGAAAAGGGCAAGCAGCCCAATCAGAATCATAGTAAGCAGTCAACTGTAACGCACTACGGGAAGAGAGAAATAAACTCTGACCAGGATGGCTCTTCAAGTAGTGCAACACACGAACTGCAGCTTGCCAGTGGGGAACACAAGGGGACTTCATGAATTGAGCAAGTGTATGAACCGAATAACTAAGCTCAAGACGTGTGATGGTAAGGTATATCAGGCGCCCAACCAGTCTCTTGTACTGCTTAGGATCATGGTAAAGTGGGCTATCAACACGCTCCAGATCGTGTTACTGCTCTATCAGAAAGTCAGTCAGTTTATAGGTTGACAAACCTGTATCAAATAAAATGTCCAAGGCATATTTCCTTTGAGAAAAGAAACACCCCCTCCGGTCTTCTAGCAATCTATATGCCCAAGAAATACTTAAGTAAACGAAGATCTTTCATATGGAAACAAGAATTAAAGTATTTCTTAAACTCAGAGATGAGCGCAGAAGAGCTTCCAGCAATGACCAAATCATCCACATAAACCAGAACATGCAAAGAAACCTATCCACGAGAATAGACAAACAAAGAGTAATATGCCTTACTCTGAACAAAACCAAATGCTTGTAAAGCCTGGGCCAATTTGGCAAACCATTTTCTAGGAGCCCGGCGAAGACCATAAAAAGATTTCTGAAGGCGACATACCTGACCATGGGGCATGACATAACCTGGTGGGGGGTTGCATAAAAAACTTTTCATGCAAATCACTATGCTAGAAAGCATTATGGACATCCATCTGATGCAGTTCACAACCACGAATGACCGTAACAGATAAGAGTAGGCGAACATAACTCATCTTTGTAACCGGAGAAAATGTCTCGGTATAATCAATCCCCTCAACCTGGCGATTCCCTAAAACCACTAGGCGTGCCTTATGACATTCAATAGTACCATCTGACTTGAACTTCGTCCGGTAAACCCATCTGCATCCAATCGCCTTCTTACCCAGAGGCAGAGGGGCCAAAGTCCAAGTCTGATTGCGCTCAAGCGCAGTAAGCTCTTCAGTCATAGCATCTTGCCAATGAGCATGCTGTGATGCCTCAGAATAAGTGGTGGGATCTGCACCAGACGTTACTGCACCCAAAAATTTAGAATGCATACTAGAAAATTATCACAATTTACATAATCAGTAAGAGGATAGAGAGCACCTAAGGATCGTGATGGCACAGGAGTGAACATAGCAATAAGAGGGGGATCTTCAGTAGTAAGAGCACAAGCATAATCATCACAATCATAATCTTCCTAATAAGGAGGAGGTCGGCGAGTGCAAACACTCTCTCTGATAGGAGGCAACTCAGCGGCGGGAGGAGACGTTGGAACATCTGATGAAACATGTGGCAGAGCTGACAGAAGCAAACGTTGAGCAGAATTAGTCGGTGACAGAGACACCGCATTGGGTGGCAGGGCATAAGGAGTCACCAGAGCTGGAGGTGCGTGAGGCACATGATTGTCAGTCGGTGGCATCCTGGGTGGTGCATCGCCAGGCTGGATTGTCAAGGGTTTCCGGTGATCTGGGTCAGTTGCCACAATCGGAGAAGCGACTGATAGTGTAGGTGCGGCAGCTATGATAATGGCCGATAGGACAGGAGCCAGGAGCCACGGTAACGGGCGGCATAGAGTCGGTGGCGGTCGATAGGACCGGTGGTGCTGCAATCTGGCATGTGACTTTGGTGATGGTGGAAGTGAAGCCGGCAGTGAAGAAGTGGAGCCATCGAGATCTTCGGAAGAGGCTGATGTCGGAGTTGTTGTATATGGGAACTGGTCTTCAAAAAAATTTGCATCCCGACTGTTAAAGATGATGCCGGATTCCAGGTCAAAAAAGTGATAGCCTCTCTTTCGAGCAGGATAACCAAGAAACAAACATCGCCGACTTCTTGGTGCAAACTTGTCGCGGTATCTAGGAATGTGAGCAGCAAAACACAAGCATCCAAATACCTTTAAAGATGAGTAATTTGGAGCTTGTCCATACAGCATCTCAAAGGGAGTGCGACCATTGAGATGTTTCGTCGGTGTCCAGTTAATCAGATAAGCAGCAGTAAGAACACATTCTCCCCAAAACTCAATTGGAAGACTGGCTTGAAACCGTAAGGCACATGCCACGTTGAGTAAATGGCGATTCTTTCGTTCAACTCTACCATTATGTTGTGGTGTATCAACCATAGATGTCTCAAAAATGATCCCAGATGCAGCAAAATGATATTTCAAAGGCAAAAATTCAGTCTCGTTGTCAGCTCGGACACGCAGTATAGTTCGGCCACATTGATTCTTAACCAGAGCACAAAATTCCAAAAATCTAGAAGCTACTTCTGACTTAGCCACTAGTAAATAAACCCAAAAAGCTCGGGAATAATTATCAACTATTGTAAAAAAATAAAATGCACCAGTAGAAGATGGTGTTCTATAAGGACCCCAAACACCACAATGTACTAATTCAAATAATGCAGTAGCATTTGTAGAACTCAATGGAAAACTATGTCTAGTCTGTTTTGCTCTATAACATACAGAGCATGGTATAGTAGTATTGTTTGTGCTAAAATCAAGAGTAGGAATAGAAGACAACACCGTAGATGATGGATGACCAAAACGTTGATGCCATAAATCAGATGAAGAAACTGAAGCAACTGTCGAAATATACTGCATTATATGAGGACGAAGGCGAGTATCCAACAGACGAAGCCAATAAACCCCCCCCCTTTCTGTTCACCCATGCCAATCACAGTCCTCGTACTGATTTTTTGTAAAATGCAATAATTTTTAGTAAACAAGGCTAGACATTTCATGGCGGATAACAATCTAGAGTATAATAATAAATTGCATCGCAAAGTAGGTATGTAGAGCACATGAGTAAGGGTGACATCACCAAAACAAATAGAACCATATTGTGTAGCAGACGACACAGATCCATCCAGAAGTATAATATTCACAAAATTGGTAGTAGTATTAATATCAGTAAGAGAACCCTTGTCACTAGTCATGTGATATGAGGCTCCCGAATCAAGAATCCAGGGTAAAGTATACTTACCTGACCCATGGCCAGATAACGAATTAAACTGATTAAATAAATGTATGGTCGTACTTCATTTGTCGCAAGATAGAGTAGGCCCGAAATCAGATCGAGTAGGGGTGCCAGAGGAGGCGGTCGGCGCAAACCCTTGCGGCGACGTCACTACACTGGTAAAAATAGCCATAACACAATTTATTTTGTTTAAAATACAAATAAAATAAATTGCGTCCAAGTAGATACAGCAATTAAGTAGATCTAGCAACCCAGATGCAGAAATCAATATCCAAAAACAACAAAGGAGCGCGCATCCCTGTACTGGTGCGTGGAAACACGCACTGCTGGAGGGGAGGGTGCGTGATACCATGTAGAAAATAAGGGTAATGATCTATCTATATTCATGACCCTTGGGTCTATATATAGTAGTACAAAATACTTATACAAGGTAGGAAAAGGAAAATATAATCGAATTACAATTATAAGTAATATTTATATTCCTTAACAGTCGGAGTTGTAGATGGATGAAGATGCAAATTGGTGGAAAAAGAAACTGAACAATAGATGACTACACAAACCTCGCAGTGCCGGTGGGTCCAGGATTGTTGCAGACGGCGGGTCGAGGAAGAGGGAGCTTCAAACGGCGTCATTCGGCACTAGTATTTCGGCTTCAACCTTTTTATCCAGCCCAATAACTAATATCAGTCCATTTCTTATAATAACAACCAGAGTCCATCTCTTGAAAGACGGTATTTTCATAAGTCATAGAAAGACCAATGTTTAAGGTGCAAATTTGAAGAAATGAAGATAAAAATTTTGGGTTGCATGGATCGGGTTATAAACTTTATAACTACTACACGTTGCATAATAAATATTTAATATTGCAACTAAGACCTTTTACCTTTTATTATTCTAATTAAACCCCGTCTTTCCATAAGCCTATGGAAAGATGGTCTTTCCCAAAACTTTTCTTAACAAGATTATATTAAATAATTTAAATAAAATAAAAACACTAATGGAATATTAAATAGTTAAATATTATATAAAAATTTCAGATACAATCAATTTAAAAAATTGAATATCAAATATAAAAATTTACATAAATAAACATATTTTAAAAGAATAAATATAAATATCACATTAGAATGATTAAACATCAAATAAAAATACTAAAAATACACATCAAAGTTTAAATAGTTAACCATCAAAATAAAATAATTAAACATCAGATGAAAATATTAAAAACACAAGTAAAAAATAATTAAACATCAAATAAAAACAATGAAAATACACATCATAATTTATATAATTAAAATCAAATACAAATAATCAAATGTCAAATTAAAACATATAAACACGCATCAAAATAATTAATCAAATGAAGTATTAAATATACACATCAAACTATAAACAGTTAATCATAAAATAAAAATAATTAAACACTAAATGAAAACATTAAAAACACACATCAAAATTGTTAAACATCAAATAAAATATTAAAATATGCATCAAATTATAATAGTTATAAATTATATTAATACAATAAAAAATATATTGAATAAAAATATTTAAATGTAAAAAAAAAGCACACAAACATTTAAAAAAATCAAAAAATGCACTAAAATGTAACACCAATATGAAATAAAATATACATCAATATTAAAATTTAAAAACTAACTTAACATTACTCAAACATTAATGTATACATTGGAAAAAAAATACACGTGAATTTAAAACATCAAACTATCCAACAAAATGTGACACCGGTATTGGAATAAAGAAAAACATCACTATTAAATTTATTTTTGAAAAAAATGATTCGCATCGTTGAAACATTAAAGGATATACTAAATAAAAATATAATATTCAAAAAAAGTGAAACATCAATTTTAACTTTTAAAATTACGCACTGAAAAAATAACATATCAATCAAAGTGTAAGCATAAATTATAAATTAAAATTTAAGATATAAAAATATCAGTAACTTGCGTCAACATGTATAAAGTGTCAACAAATTAACACACAAGCACGGGATTTACAATAAAAGATCAAAATGTAACTTTAAACACATGATTTTAGTGGAAAAAAGGCTTATGAAAAAAATATCACAAGGTTTGATTGAATATCAACTGAAAATGAAACATTAAGCCTAGTAATAAAAACCTGCGCATTGCGTGAAAATGAGGAAAAGAAGTGATCCGCAAATGTCTCTGACCCGTGAGATTCTTATGACCCGAAATCATTAATTCCTCAATTATTTATGACCAACGCCCCTCAAAAAGTGGTATTTACACCCAAATCCCTCCTTGCTCTCCCAAACTTTCTTAAATTATATTAGGAACCCATTTCTAACTATACTTCATAATAGTGCACAATAATTATCGATCTCGATGTGAGACAGTGTGACACAATTCCACCCACTAATATTATTTTATTATTTCTTATTTACTTTAAAATAAAATTCACCCAAACTCAATTAAATGATTTTTAGTTGGATAAAGGTAATATATAATATATTTTTAAACTCTTTTTTATGTTTCACTACTGCAGAAATCCACCTATGGCACTGGTATTTCGGGCCCCTAGACTACCAGTGCTTAAGTATGGGGGTGGTGAAACGTAGTTACAAAGACATCGGTATCCAAAATCGGTGCTGATTAATGATATTCATCACTGGTTCTTAATACCGGTGCCAACAATACTATAGCGATGCTTGTCCCTCATGACTAGTACCGGTAGAAAGCAATCGTTGTTTATAGATAAAGACCAGCACCAATTCAATGTTACCGATGTTGGTTGTAAAATGATTGCCATTGCCATTTTTTTGAGTATCGATTCTAGTAAGCATCAGTATAAAAAGAAAAATTCCGGTGTTTGGGATTAGAATGATCTCTATCTTCCACCACCGGCATGTAAATGAATTGTGGTGCTTGTTCTTAGTAGGACATAAATTTTCCAGCACCGGTATATAATATGAAAAATCGGTGCTTGTTTTATTTTTCATTTGCAATGCCCTATTTTAATTTTGACTAAATTGTTTTCTTAGTCCCCTACATATTCACCAATACCTTTTTTCGGTCCCCGAGACCAAAACTGCGTTTAATCGGCCATTAACATTCTAAAATTGAATCTTTTAGTCCCAGAGGCGGTTTTTAGGTAGAAAAAATGGTTTTTCGATATAGACAGGGGTATTTTTGTAATTTCAGTAATTAAAAACCTCAAAAAAATAAATAATCACAATTAAAAAAGCAAGCGCGTGAAGTCACGCGCTGAAATATTTTTGGGCTGGTGACAAAGCAAATGAAGCCGACATGCCGTCATCCTCCTGTTTTAGCCATGGTTTCTCCAGTGTCGCCATCGATTTGTCTTCTCAATCTCGAATCACCGTCTTCCTCCATTTTCTCTGTAGCGAAACGCCATCGATTTATCTTCTCTGTCTTCTCCATCAAGTCATTTTCATGTCTTCTCCAACGCCGCCATTGAGTCATCTTCTCCATCGAGTCATCTCCATCAAGGGTTTAGCACCGACGATGATAAATAGGGTTTTTTGACACGGTGGGGCTCCACCTCGTTCCAGTCGAACGACGTGAGCGGCGCGCAATCTAGTCTTGCTGTTGTTGAGCTTTGCGACAGGCTCGATGGAGGCTCCGCCGTCGTAGATCTCCTTCGTCATCGGGTTTTGGTGGTCAACAACAGGCGGCTGGGGTTTTGGTTTTGGCATCACCGATGGTGGGAGACGGGGGAGAGGATGAGGGTTTTGGTTTTAGCATCGCCGCTGGTGGGAGACGGAGGAGATTGCGAAGTGTTAGGCGTCGCGGGTGGTGGGAGACGAATGAGACGGCGAGGGCTCTAATTTTCTTTTTTGATTATTTTAAACTCAATGGTATAATGGCCATTTTACATATTTAGACCAATTTTACCATTGACTTTACCTGAAAACCGCCTCTGGGGACCAAAAGATTCAATTTTAGAATGTTACTGGCCAATTAAACTCGTTTTTGGTCTCGGGGACCAAAAGAAGGTATTGGTGAATATGTAAGGGACTAAAAAATAATTTAGTCTTTAATTTTTCCTGGCTAATCTAGATTGAAGCCCAGGGAAATATCATAGCCAACAAGATAAAATCTAAAAACAAGATTAATGCTAAGAAATAAGGAATGAATAAATTAAAAACTAAACATGTCTAAAAAAATATAATCCATCTACAAGAAAATTTTAGAAAACAAATGTAATAATTTCTGCGAAATCCATTTTCTATACTTCATTAAACTGCTCGAAGTCCTTAGAAGTCTTGCACAGTTTGGAATATACGTCCACCTAAGCCTGGCACCATCTCACAGTTACAACTGTCATCTCCTTGCCATTGTATGCTCATTTTTTTGGGGAAAATATCTATAGCGTACTAAACAACCTGATGATTAATTATGTGAAAGTATTTAGTAAGTAAGAAAACAAATGTTAAATTTGTAATTTGTCAACCAACCTCTAGAATATCTTTAGAAGTAGTGTTGAGCACAAACTCTTCCACGAAGAGGAAGACGTAGTATCCGCATTCCCAACCACTCTCCTGACGTCGGTACTTCAAATGAAAAAATTGAGTTACGCTAATTGTATTAAATAATGATGCAAATGCAACCTAGTGTACGAGGTGATGGCGGCACCAGTTGGTCGCTTCAATCCTGCTTCCAAGTTTGGGGAAAAAAGATAAAAATAGTGAGCAATAGGTTGAAGGATAACAATCTAGCAATGGTATTTATAATAATAACACTTTGCTTTTGTTCATTTGCAATAGTCATGTTAGGTAGTTTCAATGCTAAGAGTTTCATTGTAAGTTTTTGTCCATTAGCGGTTCCTATAGATATTGTTCGTCATTTTTTTTGGTTGTAATGCACAAGATATTATGCGCATGCTTTTAGTTTCGCGAAAAACGTGTGCTTATAGCCACGTCGCTATGGAGAGCTTCTAATTCATAAGTTAAAATAACTACAATTTCTGATTAAAGAACCAAAAACATAACTAATAATAGATCGACAGAAAAATGTTTGAAAAGAAAAAATAAAATAAGTTCAGATATCGCAACTGCTACTCCCAAAACCACACCAACTAATCAATTACCTTACATAGATCTATACTCGACCTATCGTATTAATTTTTGAAATGATGAAATTTTGAGAATTAGACCATTATATGACGTAAAAAACGAGAAACATGGTGGTAACATCGTCATTGTATTCACTATAACATGGCAGTTATACACCGCCGTGCATTTTTTTATGAAGAACAATGACAGTGCCATGGATATCATGTCAAAATCATTGTCCTTTGGCAGCTTTAACTGCCGTTGACACCCATGTTCTCCACTAGTATAATGAACGATTGAGCTAGACCGTATGATGTGTGAACATGAGCAACATAATGTTCAACGCTAATCCCAATCGACACACAATAATTATTAAAGAGAATGAAATGTAAACTTACTAACATTATCAAGACGAGATGTCTTTATATTGTGATCAAGAAAATGCATACGTAATTGAATTATCTCTGTAAGCAGTTTCGCAAACGTCAAACTGTGGGTGGATAGTAAGAATACATGTGACTATCTCGTACATGCATCGATTAAGACCATGAAATACCTAAATGGTCCACAAAGTGGTTGGGTTAATGGCCCCACATATATCACTAGGTATATGTTCCAAAAATGCAGGAGATTCAACATAGATCTTCACTGGTGATGGCCTCACAATTAACTTGCTTTGAGAACCGGCAGTACATGGGAATTCACTAGATTGAAGAATCCTCTGACTCTTCAAACTATGACCATGTGAATTCTGTATAACTCTGTGCATCATTATGATGCGATGTATATGTGCTATTTTCTTAACCGAATTAATGCCTTTTTAGCTTATTTTGTTGGTGGTTAGTTTGATTATTAGAATTTTTATTGAAAAGGGGGTTAGAATCGCCTTGTGTGGTTAGTTACTCAAATTTTCATATTTTGTAATCATTTAGTATGTTGCATGTTTTACCTCTATGATTTGGTCAATTTCTACTTGTTTTCCATGCTCGATTTGGAGACCATCATTGGGGAAGGCCATTCGCAATAATAGTAGCATAGTTAAGGTTATCCTTAAAAGTGGTGGAATAAGAAAGGCCACTTACAAAGTGGTAGGAGATAGAGTGAAGAAGAAAAGCAAAGTATCAGGTGAAGATTGATCTGAGTTTTGAAGACAAGTTTTGGGAATCATCTGACAGGAATTGGTGTCCATGAATAATATCATTGGATTCCACTTTGTGAGTACTATAAAAAATAACTACAAGAACTCTCAAAACAGATGAACGACTCACTCGCAGCGATGGAAAGAAGAAGAGAGCCAATTTACCTCCACGGTCTGTGGAAACCACCTAAAATTTGACTCTCTAGCCTTTCTCCTTGATTTCCTTGGGATATAAATATGACATTCTTCCCCATTTGATGTGAGCCCGACTCGGGTTTCCAAAGCCCTAATTTTTCTTCATATTTTCTTAGTTTTTGCATATCTTCCATGAATTCTTGTAGATTTGTTATAAGTTTTCATTATCTTGGCTAGATTTCATCTTGGGAGGATTGGTAAGAACTTCTAGCATAATATTGTGAGACTTGATTTATTCTACCTTTTCTCATTGATTATTAATTGCATATGAGATTTGTTGTGTGGTTAATGCATTATTTAGACTAGGGTGATCAACTAGTTTACGATTGTGAGTTGATTACTTGCTATATATTAGGATGAACCCGGTATATTTTATCTCTTTGTCGATGTGGTTGTCAATAATTGATGAAATATTTTAATCAGGGCTGTCAACTAATCGTGGTTTTCAATAGATGAAATTTCTAATATTGAGGATGAATTTCAATGGTTATGCATGATTGTTGATGTAGCCAACTAATATAGCGGATTCCTTGTAGTTGTTATTAGAGGATACAATTGTGATATCTCTGTGTTTCTCGCTTGTAGGACATTGGATTTGTTGTACATTGTCCCATGTTTATTGCTACCTTCAGCTATTCTATGATGCCGATCGTCTGCAGTGACCCGAGGGAAAGGACTATTGTCTGGCGCCGATCATTTACTCTAGCTATAACTGAGGGGAGGTGAGAGATGTCTTCACTTGGAAGGTGTTGAAAAGCTCTGCACGATATGTGGTCCATGCATCATAGTAGGATAAATGTCAATGATCAATAGATATCTAGAAATGTAAACCAATTGAGACAAGACTCGTTAAAATCATATTCTTACCTTTTTGTGTTATTTCCATGCTAATTTAGTGATTTAAAATAGTTTTAGAGTTTTTCAAATTAAAATCCCTTGTTTGTTACCACAAACATTGAGTGATTTTTTGTACTTTTTAGGTACGTTTAATACTTGATTGACTCCCTTTTCTCTATGGATGATGCCGACTTTCCACTATCTACCTTCTAGTAGTTATCCACATTAGGTGTTTATAAGTTGTATCTTTGAGATGCACTACTACGGTCTCCTACATTACAAAACTTGAATGGCCTAACTGGTCATACCAAATAGTAAATTTATCAACAAGCTTTTGGTTTGTTGAATATATTTTAATAGCAATATACATGTGCAAAACAAACTAAAGGAATAAGAAAGTAACTTTTCCAGTATCATCTTCGTTCTAGAATTTTTACTTGTCCCATACTTGTTCCGAGTTCGTAAGACACACATCAGATCCATTATGTAAGATGCACATCGATTCCAAGCTCGTGCCAAGGGAACAAGGCTAAGGAAATGGGTCGGGCCATCCAGCATGGCCCATGCTCAGAAGATGAAGAAAACCAAAGGCCAGATGATTGGTTGTGCACTTTGGCACAACCCGTGCCATTTCCTTGTCCTTGTTCCCTTGGCACGAGATTGGGAACAAGGATGTTCAGAAGATGATTGACCGTGCACTTTGGCACAACCCGTGCCATCAGAAGCCTGGGAACGACACTCCAGATGATGGGTCGTGCACTTTGGCACTACTCATGCCATCAGAAAGGGCAAGGAATGCCCTCCAGTCCACGCCCTATGCCTCTTTGCACGGTTTGTGCTAGCCCACACGTGCATTATAGTACGGGGCGTGCCAGCGTCAGCATAGCTGCTAGGATTTTCTCCCCTTTTGGTTATTTTAAAGCCCAAAACTCATCAACTAGATATATACTAGCCTTAGTCTTCTAGGGTTTAAGAACCACTTTATTATTGTTATCCTTAGTAGTAGGTAGGAAGAATGGAGGCTCTCTCCTCTCTTCATTTATTTTTCTAGTTTTAGCCTCATGACATTAAATCTAATGATTGCTTTGGATTTAATGTCTCCAGAGTAGTTATTTTCTTGGGGATGTATTTGTATTCATGACATAATTTATCTTCTTCTTTTTTGAGATTTTAGATTACCCTATTTTCTACGTCCTATGAATATTTGTGTATGATTTGTATTTTCCATTCATGTATGATTTATTCCATGACATGCTTTATGATGCATATATAATTCCATGCATAGTATATTGTTCTAGGCTATTAAATGTTATCTTGGAAGTGCTGGACTAACAATTTTTGTAGGCTCGAGACACCAGGAGATGAGTGCTCTTGAATAATGCTGATCTGAAAAACGTTAATTCTAATTGGCTAGTTGTGTGAGTGATTGCATGTTAGGAGTGGTTGACCGGGGGTCGCCGTATTGAAACCCCGAACGAGGGAAAACTCTTGGCTTACCCTGATAGATAGTCATTGTAGTCGGTAGTGACTAGGGTTATATAGACCTTAGAGTGATCACAGGATGCCAATTCATTAACCTATCTAGGCCTAGGGTTAGTGTCCATAGTGGAGTACCTGTGACGTAGTGTCCTTACAGTCGTATCTAACGGTTACTACCTAAGCAAGAGTTAGATACTTTAAGCGGGGGCGTGTTAGCATCAGGATTGAGATGACAGGGATGAAATGCGGAGTTGGAAGGATTAGACCGCATCCCTAATTACAAAGGCGATGAGATATTTTTTAAGGGAGCCGAACCTTTGTGTGACAAACATTGGGAATTCCCGGCCATCTCCACAATGTGTGACATAGGCATGAGAATAGGTTTATATGTCTAAATGTGATAGAGTGTAGGATCAAAGTCATTTAATCGGTCATGTTACGCAAATGTCCCCAAGACTAGTTAATCATAGTTTTAATCTTGTTGCTTGCATGCTTAGCAATTCGTTAGTCAAACCCCCACCCCCACCCAATTATTTGTAATTATTTGTTTAAAGCATTAGCTATTCCTGACACACGAAGGGGGGACGCCCAATTGAGGGTTTGGTACAAGAAAGCTGATCTTTTACGACATATATACATGCGACCAATGTGTAAATATTGTAAATTTGTCATACTTATGACAATGTGTTATTTATTTGCAACATTTTTACGTCATTTCCTTGCTATGCACATTTCTTGTGACACAAATGCGACACATGATTTAGTGTCACAATAATACAACATATTACTTACAACATTTTATTAAAATGTCACAATTAGATGACATAATTATAAATTTGTTGCAAATTTATGGTACAATTGTGTCATTTCTTATGTCACATTTTTTATTACATATATGCGACACTTTCTGTAATGTCCCAAAATTACGATAAATTATTTACCACAATTTAGTAAAGTTTCTTAATTAGATGGCACTATAATAAATATGTTGCAAATTCGTTGCACAACTGTGTATTTTTGTGTGTGCTAAATATACAAATATACTACTTTGTAAAGCTGAGTACTGTTGCTACGTGCGAAATTGAGTGCGAAACACATACTACTATTCACCTTTCTTCTTCTCCTTTCCATCTCCACTGTTTTCCTGCTAACGGTCACATTCTGTTTCTTTCTTTTCACTGATATGGCGGCTCCTCCACCAGGCCACGGTGGAATCGCACCGGCCAAAACCTTTCTACAGGCTCTAGGTAACCGACCCCCACCGTTAAACATTTCCCTTCCCTCTAACCCTGAAATCGTCCCAAAAACCCATTACAAGGGGGACATAGCTTGCCTGGTAACCAGAAAGGAGGCGGAAACTCTCGCTTCTCACTATTGAAATGGCCTGGTAGGTAATTTTGCAAGAGGCAAACCTTCGATGGCTGCCCTGAACGAGGCTTTCAACTCTGTGGGCTTCAAAGGTAAATTTCAGCTTGGATCCATTGATTTCAGGCATGTACTCATCCGCTTTCAAGAAAAGGAAGATTACCAGAGGCTCTGGATTAAAGGTCAGTGGAATTTTAATCATGTCCCAATGAAAGTGCTCAAATGGACCACTGATTTCTCCCCTGAGGTAGAATCCTCCATAGTCCCAGTTTGGGTTACTATCCACCATGTTCCAGTTTTCTTTTATAACATTTCCATGCTAGAATCCATGGGGAATCAGATAGGCAACTACATTAAAATGGATTCTGCTACTGTTGGCCTAACTAGACCATCTGCTGTTAAGATGTGCATTGAAATTGATTTAAAAAAAACAGCCATCATTCATTAGAGTGGGCATAGAGGAGGATGGTATAGAATACAATGTGGTTAAACTTCCCCTAGAATTTGAGGATCTTCCCCTTTATTGCCACCACTGCAAAGCTATAGGACATGATGATAACTTATGCATTTATCTACATCCAGAACTTAGGAAACCAAAGACCTATAAGATGGATAAAATTAACCCTATCCATAATGATCTAAGAGAAGGTAAGATAGTTCCTCAATCTAATGATCAACAAAGGGGTTATGATATCCTGTTCAGGATGGAGTAAGTCGGATGTATGATGGACTAAATAAGGTTGGGGGCTCTGGTGTTTCGGCTTCTGATAAACTCAAAATACTGTCTTCACAGAATCTCAGATATGTTCCAAAATAGAAGGTAGTCTCGGTTATAAATGTGGATCAGAATGAGGCTATGGTTTCTCCCCATGTGGGGGCAGATAAGATCTCTGAGAATAATGTGTTAACAAATGATAATCTTGTTACTGAACAGTCTGATATGTTGGTTCTAGACTCTGATGTTAGAAAAGAATATGTAGTTGGGATCAATCCTTGGTCCTCAATCAGAAAATTGATGTGGAGCATAATTCTTTTGAGGCTAATACTGAATACCCTATAGTGATTCGAGATGAGACTGCTGAGCTCTCAGGTTCTCATCTTCAGTCTCCTATACATTTGACCAAGAAATATTTATCTGCTCCACCTAATCTCAATACAAAGACAGGTTTTGCTAGGGATGACATTCCTAGTAAACGGGGTAAGCCTTTCTCTCCTTTTAATCCTATTACTGCTGTTAAAAACTTTATTTTCTCCCAGCAGAAACATAGGCAAAACAGATTCCTCCCTCTTGAGGATGAGGACATATCCAGTGATGAAGCTTCTCCAAGGGACAACCCAAACTCTTCTTCTTTTGACACTGGTGATGGAATTGATGCTACTCAGGTAAGTCAGGTAAGTTCTATTGTTTTACACTCTAGATCAAGCAAGTTGAAAAAGGGGAAACAAACGGACAAAGTGTCTAATCATAGGAATGAGACCTATTTAACTCAGTTCAATACTATCATGACCAGATCAAAAAGCTTTAACAATGTTTCCCTATGAATAACACAACACTTAAGATTAAGTTTCTGGTTTGGAATCTTAGGGGAATGGATACTTCTATGCTAAGGCTTCATAACTTGATAAGTAGGCACAACTTTGAGCTTTTATGCTTGATTGAGCCTAAACATGAAAACATGCAATGTGATTATTATAGACAACAGTTACATTTTGACAACCGTGTGCATGCTAATAATCCAGATTTGGCTATTCTGGAAATCAAGCATATCTCTAACAGTAAAATGTGATAATCTGTAATTTTTAGCTCTCACATTGAATAGTCTTACTCTGAATAAAAGTATGGATGCCTTCTTTGTTTATGGTCTCAGAACTAGAAATGGCAGGAAAACTCTTTGGTCTGATCTTAAGTCACTCAATCACTCTGATTCTATTTTTATTGGAGACTTCAATGCTATAACATCTATAAATGAATATAAAGGTCCTTCTACTCCTAAATTAGGTAGTATGAGGGACTTTAATGATTTTATTAATGTTATGGCTTTGGAAGAAATTAATACTGTGGGCAATTTGTTTACCTGGAGTAATAATAGGTTAAGAAACCCCACTATTCAAAGATTAGATAGGGGTCTCTGTACTCCTTCCTGGTCGTCTAATTTTCCTACCTCCTCTGTCCACATTTTGAATAGGATCTCTTCTGATCATAACCCTATGCTACTCACTATTGGCAGTGATATCCCATCTACTCCTAGGTCATTTAGATTTTTAAATACCTGGTATAAAAGGAATGAATTCAGTGAAGTAATTAAACAAAACTGGGATTTGCCTCTTCACAAATCAGGAATGTTTGGTTTCTTCCTTAAACTCTTAAGACTGAAAAAAGAGCTCAAAATTTGGAATAAGGAACAATTTGGCAATATAACTGATAATGTGTTACAAGCTGAATCTGCTCTCCAAACTCAGGAACATATTTATGATCTTGATGCTTCTGTTGGAAATATGGTGAAATTAAAGGAGGCCAAGGCTAAGCTAGTGAGGGCTCTAGTAGAACAGAAGAGTTTTTGGAAACATAAGGCAAAGGTTAAATGGTTAAGGGAGGGGGGACAATAACACTAGTTTTTTCCATAACTCGGTTAAGGAAAGATTGTGTAGATTAAAGATCACAAAAATCAGGAGTAGTAACGGTCAGTGGCTAGATAATATGCAGGACATTGAGAATGAAGCCATTCACTACTACCAAGATCTTTTAACTGATGATAGCTCTTCTGATAGCAATTTTTTCAAGTCTCACTTCCTCAGTCAAATTCCTGAATTGATCACTCAAGAAGAAAATGATAGACTCCTACAACCTGTTTCACTGAATGAACTTAGGGACATTGTTTTAAGTCTGAATAAGAACAGCAGTCCGGGGCCTGATGGATTCACAGCTAAATTCTACATTAAATCCTGGGATATAATTGCTAATGATTTACTTTCTGCTGTAAATGATTTTCTTGCTGTGAACAACATTCCAAGGGGTATTGGAAGTACCTGGATTGCCATTATTCCAAAAAAAAAAACCTATTTCTTTTGATGATTATAGACCTATAAGTCTTTCCAATGTTCTTAACAAAATTTTTTCCAAAGTTTTAATGGAAAGACTTAAGCCTTTAATGCCAAAACTTATCTCCCCACATCAAAAAGCTTTTCTTAAAGGCAGAGACATATCGGATAATGTTATCTACCTGCAAGAAATGGTAAGGTTTTTGAATAGAAAGCAAAGGGACCCCAACTGCATTGTTAAACTTGATCTTAAGAAAGCCTTTGATAGAGTTAAGTGGTCCTTCCTTTATTCTGTTCTTGCTAAATTTGGATTCAATGCAAAATTCATCTTTACCATTATGAAGAACCTATCACAGGCTTGGTTTTCTATACTAATAAATGGTAAGCCTGTAGGTTACTTCCAGTCTACAAGGGGAATTAAACAGGGGGACCCCCTCTCCCCTTTTCTATTTAATATCTTCTCTGAGTCTTTTACCAGGAGTTTAGCTTTCATTTTTCAGAATGGTAAATTGGCATATTATGATCTTCCAGGTAATGCACTCCAAATCTCACATTTATCTTATGCTGATGATACTGTGGTCTTTTTAAAAGCCAACAATCATACTTTGATCAGATTTAAGGCTTTTCTGACTAAATTTGAAGATGTTTCTGGCCAAAAAATTAATTACAGTAAAAGTGACATCTTCATAGGGAAACATGCTTGTGTACATACAGTTAGTAATATAAGAAGGATTTTAGGTATGAAAATTGGGAGGTTCCCCTTCACATACCTGGGGGTTCCCATTTTTACAGGGATAGCAAGGAAAATCTATTTTCAACCTTTAATTGAGCAGATAGATAGTAGGATTGGGAGTTGGAAAAATAGGTGGCTCTCTACTGGGGGGAAAATCACACTCATACAGGCATGTATCTACTCCATTCCTCAACATGTATGGTCAGTTCTAAAACCCAGCAAGGAAATCATTTATGCCATAGAAAAAAACTCAGTAATTTTTTTTGGGGGTCTTCTGATCTAAAACCTAAAAGAACATGGAGGAAATGGGATGCACTTTGTTATCCTATAAACCAAAATGGTCTAGGTTTCAGATCAATAACCACCATAATAAATACATGCTCAGTTAAGCTATGGTGGAAGTATCAAAAGGCTGAGGCTTTATGGACTCATCTAGTTGCATCACTGCCAACCTCTTCCAGATCTTCTCCTAACCGGAAGAGGATTATTTCTATAAATGGTTGGGTAGAATCTAACTCCAGGGTGATAGTGGGTAGAGGAGATTGCAATTTCTGGACATCAAACTGGTTAGATATAGGTCCCATTGAGGATCTATGTGATCAAAACCTTGTTAATATCTCTGATTCCTGCACAGTTTCAGAGTTCATTTCTAACAAATCAGTTTTGCTTCAAAAAATTTCCCCAGTACTACCCCCTCATGCTATTACTTTGTTACAGGAAGCTAATCTATTTACACACAGAAAAGATAGACTCATATGGAAACCGGGTATCAAGGGTGAGTTTTCATTTAAATCCACTTACCTCCTGCTCAGAACTCAGAGAGGTACTGTCACTTCTACTCAATATCTTTGGAGTTCAAGAATTGAAAAAAAAGTTTCTGTCTTCATGTGGAAAGTGATGAATTCACTTCTTCCCTTTGACAATGTCCTGCGCAATTTGAGATTTTCATTGCCTTCTAAGTGTTGTATGTGCAATAAACATGAGGACTCTTTGGATCACTTTTTTTAATTCGTGCTCATTTGTTGTGCAAGTTTGGAAAGCAGTCCATACATTCATGGGAATTACAGGAAGGGATTACCCATCTATATGGGATAGACTTTCTTGTTACTTGACCTATAATGGTTTGAGCTCTTTACATTCAATAATCATTAGATCTGATGCTGTAATAACATGTTGGAACTCGTGGAAAATGAGAAACAAAGTAATATTTGATTCTGCCATTCCACTATCAGGTTTAGTTTTAATTCGCATAAGGGACCAAATTTTTTACACGTTCACTGCTAAACCTGTTTTCATAGTATCTAAGGTAGACTTAGACATTGCAGATCATTCTTTTCTCCCTCTGATCAAGCAACCTCCAAAGCCTAAAATCTTCAAAATTGCTTGGACTAAACCATGTATGGGTTATAAAATTAATGTGGATGTTGCATGGTGTTGTCAATCTAACATGAGTGGAATTGGCATGATTATAAGAGATAGTAGGGGTGGTTTTTTTGCTGCTCATACTAAATTTACAGCTGCCAATTCCCCTCTGGAAGCTGAAATAAAAGCAATTTTCTTTGCCCGTGAGAAAATTGTTGGTTTCTCTCCTCTTGTTTGCTTGGAATCGGATTGTCTGAATGCGGTTAAATTTGTTACTGATCCACTAAAAGCTCCCTGGCCATTGTTTCAATTAGCTGATGATACAAAACAATATTTGGGAGATATCAATCTAGTGCATATTCAGAGACAAGCAACTTGGTAGCTGATGCTCTTGCTAAGGCATGTCTTAAGGCTGAGACCAGCAGATCTATGTTTAGGTTTAAAATGCTATCCAATAATATCCAGGTCTAATTAGGCTAGATCAGATAGGTACACCTTCTTTAAGGATTGTTGTATGAATGGATGCTACTGATTTTCACTGTCACTTGTAGGTGGATTCTGCACCAAATTGCAGGCTCAATGGCGAAGAATGCATACGGATTGAGTGGACTCCTGTCTTGCTGGCTACCTTCTTGTTCAATCATCTATTCTATTGTTACTTTCTTTATGTAGAGAATAGGCCCCTTAGTGAATTTTGGGGTGTGTCTGACTGACTTGTGTTTCGATGCTTCGATTCACTAATAAGTTCGACAATCCTACTAAATTTACTAAGTGTCTTTGTAATCCTCTAACTATTAGCTAGATATCTTACTTCATTTTGGAAGCAACAAATGTTGCTTCAAGAGTTTATAGCCCCCTCATGTATATATCAACTAAGCCAAGGCTTCAACTTTTATTTCTGATTAAGTTCTTATCTTTTACAGGGCTTGGGAAGGCCTAATATAATTTCCCCCATCTCCGGATGGTTTCCATGGAAAAAAAAGTATTTTTGTGTGTGCTGCCTTTTTTTGTGACGTATATATAAAACACTTTGTATAATGACCCAAGACTGCGATAAATTATTTGCAAAACTTATATAAAATGGCTTAATTAGACAACAAAAATATAAATAACTTGTAATTAGACGTGGTTCCAAATCTCTTAACAGTCGCATGATTTTCCAAGCTCCTTCTACAAATCTAACCTATTCCCTATTGGATGTGACACAGTTCCTTTTTTTTTTTTTTATGGATTTCGCAGTCATTCCATTTATGATAATAATCTTTCAATTTCACCCACTCATCCTACTTTTTCCTTTCTAAATTTATTTTCATCCACTCATTTTATTCACCTAAATCCAAAATTTTAAACATATGATCTCACATCCAATAAAACCGAGGTAGTATCTGAATCCACGCCTTAGTGTATTTTTCTTCTACATTTTGTTAAAAATACAGAATTCCAATATTACCGTACAAATAGAACCATATCATGGACTTAAGGGCATCAGAATAATTGTCTAGTTGGGACAAGGAACAAAAGCAAGGCACCAAAACATAGAGATTACGAAAATTTGAGAAAACAAAGACGTTTCCTTAGCTTTCTCTTCTTATTTAGAGCTTTTACACGATGAAAAATAGGAGAAAGCGCAATCGCCATCACCAGATAAAACCTACCACTCCAAATACGCATCCATCAACGGGACACAAAGTTATGCATCCGAATTAGGACGGAATCAACAACATTGGCATTGGCAACATGATTTTGCGCTGATGGCAAAAGAGAAGATGGTATCGGCGCCGAGACAATCATCGTTGTCAAATTTCTTGCTGGGTTCCCTCTTCGAAGCCGAAAAATCAAAAAAATTCTTCAATTCTCTCTATAATTCAAGAGAATAATGGGTGTGCTTTGGGCATCTCTATCTCAATCCTCAATATAAATTATGAACCTGGCGTTTAGACGAAAGGATTACTCAAAAGATGGCTCTTTTTTCTGTTCCGCTGAGTTTTATTAACTCACGCGCTGTTTTTTTTTTTTGGCAAATTTTTGAAAAAAGACGGTCTTTATAGTTTTATAAAGGACGGGATTTAACTAGAATAATAAAGAGTAGAAGGTTATAGTTGTAATATTAAAAATTTATTATGCAACATATAGTAGTTATAAAGTTTAAAACTCGATTCATTATACCTGAAAATTTTATCTTTATTTCTTCTAGTTTGCACTTTAAACCTTGATATTTCCATGACTTACAGAAAGACCATCTTTCAAGAGACGAACTCCTTTTCTTTTTTCCCGTGTTATTTTTCCTTTCCTTTTCTAAAAGAGTCCGTCTTTTTAAAGATGGTATTTTCATTAGTTATAGAAACATCAAGGTTTAAACTGAAATTAGAAGAAATTAAGATAAAATTTTTGAGTTGCACCAATCGGGTCATAAATTTATAACTACTCCACGTTGCATAATAAATTTTTATTATTTCCACTATCACCTTTTAACTTTCTATAATTCTAATTTAATCTCATTTTTCCGTATGCCTATGGAAAGATGATATTTCCCAAAACTTTGCCTTTTTAAAATCACAACTTTCATGGTATCTCTTTTATTTTTTTAAAAATAAAATACTCTTTTAATAACACACTTTCTTTTTATCCAAAATATAAAAAACACTTTTGAATGTAGAGTTCATCTCTTGAAAGACGGTCTTTTCATAAGTTATGAAAAGACCAAGGTTTAATTTACAAATTAGAAGAAATCAAGATAAAAATTTTAGATTGCATTAATCGGGTCATAAACTTATAACTATTGCAAGTTGCATAATAAAATTTTATTATTACAACTAAAACTCTTTACCTTTTTATAATTCTAATTTCACCCAACCTTTGCATAAAGATATGAAACCTTCCGAGAATTTGCCTTGAATATATCTATTATCTTTCTAACAAAAAGCTTATATTTCAAGTCCACTAATAAAAAGGGTTAGAACCTGGGATAGTCTCGAGGCATTTATGTTTAACGTAAACTTGTTCGTCAAACTTCATTAAAAATATAAGATCAAAAATAAAATAAGTCTTCCAAACTAAATAAGACAACGTAGGGTAGAATGAAAAACCCCGTGCATAAGAATCATAATCATAAAAAGCTGCAACTTAGTCGACCTCCTCAATCATGGCTCCAGGTCCGCCGCTGGAAGCAGGAACCTCATCATCCATGCCACCACCCATATCGCCACCAGCACCTTGGTACATCTTCGCAATGATCGGGTTGCAGATGCTCTCAAGCTCCTTCATCTTGTCCTCGAACTCATCAGCCTCAGCGAGCTGGTTGCTGTCGAGCCACTGGATGCTACCTTCAATGGCATCCTCGATCTTCTTCTTGTAGTCAGCAGAAAGCTTGGAGCCGATCTTCTCATCCTTCACGGGGTTCCTCATGTTGTAAGTGTAATTCTCAAGAGCGTTCTTTGCCTCAACCTTCTTCTTGTGCTCCTCATCCTCGGACTTGTACTTCTCTGCTTCCTAAACCATCTTCTCGATCTCATCCTTGGACAACCTGCCCTTGTCATTGGTGATGGTGATCTTGTTCTTCTGTCCGGTGGTCTTGTCCTCAGCAGACACGATAAGGATACCGTTGGCATCAATGTCGAAGCAGACAGTGATCTGAGGAACACCCCTTGGTGCTGGTGGGATGCCAGAGAGCTCAAACTTTCCGAGTAAGTTGTTGTCATGGGTTCTAGTTCTCTCTCCCTCGTACACCTGGAGCAAGACTCCAGGCTGGTTGTCGGAGTAGGTGGAGAAGACCTGCTCTTTCTCGGTGGGAATGGTGGTGTTTCTCGGGATCAAGACAGTCATGACACCTCCGGCTGTTTCAAGACCGAGAGATAGAGGAGTGACATCCAACAGGGGGAGATCTTGCACCTTCTCATTGCCCTCACCGCTCAAAATGGCAGCTTGAACAGCTGCACCATAGGCAACAGCCTCGTCGGGGTTGATGCTCTTGCAGAGCTCTTTCCCGTTGAAGAAGTCCTGAAGCAATTGCTGGACCTTGGGAATCCTGGTAGATCCACCAACAAGAACAACTTCGTGGATGGTACTCTTGTCTATTTTGGCATCTCTCAGACACTTCTCAACTGGCTCCATACATTTTCTGAAGAGATCCATGTCGAGCTCCTCAAATCTGGCACGAGTGATGGTGGAGTAGAAATCAATACCCTCATAGAGAGAATCGATCTCAATGGTGGTCTGAGCAGTGGATGAGAGAGTCCTCTTTGCACGTTCACAGGAAGTTCTCAACCTCCTGAGCATTGGCGGAACTACTTGAAGGCGGGGACAGGCGCGCGCCTGCCCCGAGATCCGTCGGCCAGGCGGAAGTTACTGTTCCCGGCCGACGGATCGAGGGTTTCCGCCTACGGCGGCGTAGGCGCGCCGCCCGTTCGCCGGAGGAACTGAGGAAGAAGCCTCTCCCGCCCCTGGCTCTCTTCTTCATCTTCAGCCTCTCCCGTCCGTCCCCTGACTCCCTCTCGCTCTCGGCTCCTCTGTCACACCGCCGCGGCGCCGCCGGTCGTCCGCCACCCGCCACCGCCAATCCGCCATGGTGCAATTTCAGCCTACCCTCACATTTTTTCCTGGTTCCGCCACTGCTCCTGAGAGCCCTGGGGTTTCCACTGATATCCTTTTTGTTCTTCCTCTTGAACTCCTGGACAAAATGGTTCACCATTCTGTTGTCAAAATCTTCACCTCGGGTGTCTCCGGCTGTGGCCTTGACCTCAAAGATACCCTCTTCAATGGTCAGAAGAGAGACATCAAAGGTACCACCTCCTAAATCAAAGATCAACACATTCTTCTCACCAACGCTGGTCGCCTTCTTGTCCAAACCGTAAGCAATGGCGGCTGTCGTGGGCTCATTGATGATTCTCATGACATTGAGACCAGCAATGACTCCTACATCCTTGGTAGCCTGATGCTGAGAATCATTGAAATAAGCAGGGACGGTGACCACGGCGGGAAATTTCTATGTTTGTGGCTACAGTAGCCACAAACAGCAAAGAATACGGAGGACGCATGTATGTAATGCGTTCTCTCCTTTTCAAATTTTTTTTGTTTATCAATTTCAGCGGCCGCTTGAGGGGTGCTTGACACGTGGCGATATGCATATACGTAATGCGTCCTCTGCTGTCAAGTTTCTTTTTTTAAAAATTTCGGTCAACAAAATCAGGCGGGGCATGGGGAGACAACACGTGGCGAGGATGCATATACGTAATGCATCCTCTGATCTCAAAAAAATTTTTAACTTCGGTCAACGAAATCAGGCAGGACATGGGGGAGACAACACGTGGCGAGGACGCATCCACATAATGCGTCCTCTAATCTCCTTTAATTCCCAGGTTTCTTCTTCCATTCCGCCATTCTTCATCTTCTTCATCCGCCATTTTCCATTTTTCTTGTCCAGTTCGCCTCCGTTCTGCCATTGTTCTTCCTTCCCGAGACTTCACCGCCACTCTCCTCCGCCATTGTACCGCTTGTTCACCGGGATTCCGCCATTCCGCTTGTTCACAAGATCCGGTAATGTTGCTTTTTTTCATAATCCTCCATTTTTCTCATGCTTTATCTTGTAAGGTTTTTTTCTGTCAAATTTATAGTGGATTTTTGGTTGTAGAGATCAAATTCGGCCTGATGTTTCTGCTGTTGACCAGTCGTTGACCCACCGTTGACCACCGTTGACTGCCACTTTTGTCACCTTGTCCGTGAGTCTCAGACTCCCACCCACTCAATTTTTCATTTTCTTGAAGTTAATTGAACCCTAAATGATTTTACTAATGTGTTCAACGATTATGTGTGAGTTGTCGTAGAAAGTTTTTGTTGATTTTTTTGTTACATTATAATTTGTGGAGAACCCGAAATAATTTAGTTAATTTGAATGTGTTGTATGATTGTGTGTAGTTTGAATGATTAAGTTTGGTCCGATGCTATGATAGCGTTTAATGCTGATGCGTGACTAAATGAAGTAATTATGTGAATTGTTTACTGATTAATGTATTAAGTTTGTAGTAATAGTAATAACATTTGAGGCTACAATGAAAAGGAATGTCGAATGAAAAGGAAATAAAAGTGATGTATTTGTATAATTGTTTACTGATTAATGTAGTAAGTTTGTAGTAATAGTTTTGTTAATGTGGCCGAGTGGAGTACATATTTGAGGATACAATGAAAAGGAATGTCGAATGAAAAGGAATTAAAAGTTATGTATTTGTGTATTGCAGTTGTACGATATTTTTTACGGTGTATATGTACAGAGGGGGTCAGATTAAATTTGATTTGACTGTGGGTGTGTATTATGATCCTCCAATACCGGAGTGGAACGTGACTCTCGAGAGGCGGTTGAACCACTCTGAGTTAGTTGATTTAATTGTCACGAGACTTGGCATTGCAAATGAGGGGTATATGTTGAAAATATATTACCGATGTCCTGAACTGATTGGTTCGGCTGTATACTATCGGTGTTATAATGTGGAATATGATGAGTTTACCACGTTCTTCTTCAACATTTTTGATCGATTGTCATTGTCCTCCGCGGATTTTTACATTGTTATGGAACAGTTGACAAGCACTAATGATGGGGAACGGCCAAGCACGTTCATGTCGTTGTTGAGCAATATGCAGAACTTTGCCACTGTACCAAGTATACCACCACCTGTTCATAGCCGAGGTTTTGAAATTGGTGAGTCCAGCCAACCTGGTGGGTATGTTCACGTGGATTGCGCTCAGCCATCCACAAGTGGTGGTATGTATGGTATGGACCATGACGAGCAGAATGTCTTCGACGATGATTACGTGGGTGACATTAGCAACCATGTTGTTCAGCATGTTGGTAGCGAAGACAATGGTGAGGAAGCTGAACTTGACGGTGGAAGTGAGGATGATCGTTCCTTATCAACTGATTCAAATCCTGGGGACGAGGATGAAGAAGTGGTGTGCACGAACAATGTACCCACGTCGTTTCATATTCTGGCGAATCCTGATACACAAGCCTACGATAGGGATTATGGGGGCCCTGATGAGGATAGCTATGACCCAACTCATTTTGGGTTCGGAGTTTCTACTTATGTTCAAGAGACTAGTGAAGTGGAGTTGGGTATGCGATTCCAGACGAAGCCCGAGTTGGTTGAAGCTATTTCTAGGTGGAGTTCTATAATGAACAGGGAACCCAGAGTCGTGGAGAGCAGGTCACGCACATGGCATGCAAAATTCAAGGACGTTATCGAAGGAACTGGGAATTGTCTTTGGGTTGCCAGAGCTACCAAAAAGGCTTCGCATGGCATGTGGGAGATCACCAGATGGGCAAGTAGCCATGGGTGTGTTGGTGCTGGTTGATCTACGGGTAACATGAATCTGACGTCTTTGATGATAGCATGTTCAATCCGCCACCACATTGATGTAAACCCTTCATACACAGTGAAAGATGTACAAGCTCAAGTCAAGACAGAGTTCAATGTCACCCTTTCCTACGAGAAGGCGTGGTATGCTCGACAGAAGGCAATTGACATGGTATTCGGAACTTGGGAGGATTCATTTGAACAGCTCCCAACATTTATGGATGAGCTTGTCAGGGCTAATCCGAGCACCGTTGTTGATTGGGCTGACGTACCTGACAGAATACACGGTCACGGGTGTAAGAAATTTAAATTTGTGTTCTGGGCATTTGGTCAGGCAATTGAAGTCTTTCGCCACTGCAAGCCAGTCATTACTGTGGATGGCACTCATTTGAGAGGTGCATATAAGGCCACAATGCTTGTTGTCGTCACGCACGATGCAAATGGTTACATACTCCCCATCGCTTACACAATTGTTGACGACGAAACGAATGAAAGTTGGAACTGGTTCATAGGGAGACTGCGTCTTCACATTGTTGGTGGTGATAGCAGGCCAATCTGTATCATATCAGATAGGCATGATGGAATTATAAATGCGATGACACATATGGAGGAGTGGATGGAGCCAGCTGGATACCACCGAATTTGCCTGTGGCATTTTCAGTCAACTTCCTATCTGCCGATAGCGGGAGGTTCAAGAATGCGCTTTTGAAGACTCTGGTGTGGTAGCTTGGTGGTTCCAAACGAGAGAGCAAGTGGAGGGAGTACAAGGAGGAGCTGGAGAGTACATATCCATCTACTTGGGATTGGTTTGCACAGCAAGATAGGAGTAAGTGGTGTTTTACCTTTGATGAAGGTGATCGACGTTGGGGAATTCTGACAACGAATTTTTCAGAGAGTTTCAATAACTATTTACGGCGCGCACGCCATCTCCCGATAACAACGTTTGTGAAAGCGACGTTCAAGTGAACAGTTGAAATCTGTCGGCATAGACGTGACGATCCTGCTAGTCTGTGTGACAGGGTGTATCACACGACCACATATGTGCAACAATATAGTCAGGGTTTCATGCCTGTACGAGATCCATCACTTTGGAAATGTGCCCGTTGGAGGTTGATTCCTGATGCAAAAAAGTTTCGCAATAGGAGGCGTGGACAGTTTGCGGAGAGAATGATAAGGAATCAGATCGATGAGAGAGTGCCGGGTGAATCCATGAGCGTCTGTAGGCATGGCCGTGCTTAGTGTCATGTTGTCATATAGTGTTTGTAATATTACCTCTGTAGTATGGTACTTGTAGTATTACTTTCGTAACGTGGAATATTTATCACATGATGTAGCATAACTTTTATTTGTCAAATATGTATGACATGATGTAGTATAAGTTGCCTTTGTGGTAATCATTTAAATAATTAATTTTGACATGTTATAATTGTAAACAGGGACACAAAATGTATCATCCAGGACCCATGGAGGATATTTTTTGTACCTTCATGAGGAGCATCGTGCCCGTGCATTGTACAACGGTCACTTAGAAGATGAGGCACTGTAGGTGAGGCGGTGCGATAGGGCATGCTGGACCGAAGGTATGCCTGACACAGTTATGAGCTACGTGCATGATTTAGGATTCCAGGGACTCCTGGATTCCGCACCGATACACATAGACCATTCACTCATCACTGCCCTAGTGGAGCGGTGGCGACCCGAGACGCACACATTTCACCTGTCGATGGGGGAGGGGGAGGCTACGGTCACATTGCAGGATGTGGGAATGCTATGGGGTCTTCAGATTGATGGGATCCCAGTCACAGGAGTAGACATCAGTAGGCATATGGAGGACTGGATGATAGTGTACATGGACTACCTATGTGCTACACCTGACCCCAGTGTTATCCGAGGGTCGCATTAGGGCAAGCTGGTTGGGAAACTTATTGCACAGTTCGTTCCCTATTCATCCTACTGAGGTACAAATTCAACAGTGGGCGAGAGTTTTCATTCTACTGCTGGTTGGGGGAATGCTCATGTCAGACACATCTGGCCACCTAATTCCATTGCTCTACTTGTCGGCACTGATGGACCTAGGTGCAGCACAACAGTACAGTTGGGGGAGTGCCATTCTTTCACACTTGTACCGGTGCTTATGTGACGCTGCAATTCCACAAGTTAAATCCATATCCGGCCTACTTGTCTTGCTACAGGTAAATTAGTTGGTCAATAAACTCATTTGTACATATTGTTCATAATATTACTTTGAATTACATTTAATTTTATTTATTGATAGTTGTGGGCATGGGAGCTCATACCATCCATCCGACCTGCAGGTGCTCTACCAATAACAATGACGATGAGTGTTGTTGGGTCCCGGTATGTGCCGAATTAGTCAAGAGACATTTTTTTATACCATAGTCAATTCTATATACTGGCTATTATAATTCACTCTTTTCCTCATAGGTGGAGAGCCCGTTACAATTTATCACAATCACTGATGCATGTTTTGAAAGTGTACCGCGATCAGCTCACATCTCTCAATCACAATCAGGTATATGCCAATTTGGATTATGATTTTTTGACTTCGTGAGAAAAATGGTTTTAATTACCTAACCGCAACACCTTCATGTTCTTTCAATTTATTCGGCAGCCATACACGGTGGATGTCGTGGAACAACTCCCGTGGTACTGTACAGTTGGTAGCAACAATTAGCTAGTTTGCATTGACCTTATTTGCTGGCATGTCGTAGAGTATCATCATGCACATCGTGTTCTCAGGCAGTTCGGCCTAATCCATCCAATACCCACCCAGTTGGTCAGTAGGGATGAGTATAAACTGCTTCATACTAGAGACTGTCAAGGAAGGTCTGGCATGGATTGGCGTGTCGAACTGATAAGATATCTCGATGCTTGGGAACATCGATCTGATTGACAAGTAAACCCACTTGGGTGTGCAGATCCATACCTACCCAGCCGTGAGTACATGGAGTGGTACTTTCGTAAGACGGTGACCATGATTGATCAGCCAGGACGGCCTCTAACAGCTACAGAGGGTTTCCATGGAGGCAGTGCAACTACAGAGTACTTGGTATTTCCTAAAATTCAAATATTGTCAAGAAATAATACTACGGATTTCCTCAACATTGCATATCTAACATATTTATCTCGATTCTGTAGTTGCAGGCAATGACTGCGGTGCACTGCAGGTCGGACATTAATTTGGATGAATGTCCCCCACGTTTCGCAGACGTTATCAGGGGAATCAATGGTGTTGTCACACGGAGTCTACAATACGCACATCAGTCCTCTAGACTGCAGTATTATCAGTCGTTTATGCACTGTGAGGAGCCTCCCCCTGGTGTGAGATATACTGACCTCAAAAGCCACCGTCAGGCTCCACCTGGTCGACAGGGAGGTCGGAGGCCGCGTGCTAGGGGCCAAACAGAACATATTGGTTCATCACAAGCTGGACCCTCACATGCGAGTTCACCGATTGGCGGACCATCACATGGTGAACCCTCACAGTACGACATGACTACATCAGATTACACTGCATATGTCACTCCCACAGCCAGTCATCCATATGTGATGCCTACCGCTCCATTACATACATGTAGTGTTCCACATGCCTATTATGATTCGAATGAGGAGGCAGGAGACGAAATGGAGGAGGAAATACCAGAGGGAGCTCCACATGAGGAAGTACATGTACCTACACAGATGGCTGTTCCACGATGGACATCCAGGACCATAAGTCCTCCCCCGTGTGGAACGGACGAAAAGCTTTGCAGAGGTCGTCATTAGGACAGTACATGACATTCAACACTGATTTGCATTACATTTCACACGTATTGTTCGGCTACTGTACATTTTTGCTAATTTGTACTCATTCTAATTATGCAATACTTCATTCCTACACCTATATTCAAGACTAGTTTGACACTACCCTAATTTATCGTTTGACTAGTTTTCAAAATATCATCAAACAAACACAAGTCTACTTATGCGCAATCTTCACCGAAAACAATGGGATGAGAAATAATAAGTTATACATTGCAGCATTAAAGGATAATTTATTACTTAAATTCACGACTCATTTTGAAAATACACTTTTGTTGAATTCAGGACACGATTTTATAATCGGGACAAAACTGAGATAAAATACCTGGAATAAAAGACTTTTCCTTATAACGGTTATTGGGAATAAGCATTTTCCCAAATAATTAAAATTTCCCAAATGCTTAATTTACCAAATTTACCAAATATTATACCAAAAAAATAATTAAGTCAGCTTTGATGACTCGTTTAAAAAATGAGTCCTCTAAATAATATTCCGAAAAAAAATTAGGCAGCTTTTGAGGACTCGTTTAAAAAATGAGTCCTCTAAATAATATTCCGGAAAAAAAAATTAGGCAGCTTTTGAGGACTCGTTTCAAAAACGAGTCCTCTAAATAATATTCCGAAAAAAAATTAGCCAGCTTCTTAGGACTCGTTTAAAAAATGAGTCCTCTAAATAATATTCCGAAAAAAAATTGCCAGCTTTGAGAATGCATTACACAAATGCATCATCCACCCTCTTGTCCAGTTTCACCAACAAGCACACCAGCAACCATTTTTCAAATTTCATGCATACAACAATCAAGAACTCGACCACGACATTCTTCACTGACAAACCAAGAAAAGCTTCTGCAATCTCCCTCATCTTGATAAGAACCATGGAGGACATCTCTTCAGCAGCAAACTGCTTTTCCTCACCCTTGTAACTCACACATATCATGGGCTTGTCACCAGGTCCAGCAATAACCTTAAATGGCCACAACTTCATGTCACCCTGGACTGAAGCATCGGTAAAACGTCTGCCAATAAGCCTCTTTGCATCGAAAACAGTGTTGATCGGGTTCATGGCAACCTGGTTCTTGGCGGCATCACCGATGAGACGCTCAGTTCCTGTGAATCCGACATAGGACGGAGTAGTCCTGTTGCCCTGGTCGTTGCCGATGATCTCCACGCGGTCGTGCTGCCACACGCCGAAGCATGAGTATGTGCTGCCACATGTGAGGCAGCTTAAACTTAGGCAGGCGTCTTTCTGCAATTCTAACAATATTCTAGTTCCAAGGACCTATCTCTAATAATTTTACATGGGCCTATCTCTAATTATTTTACACTATCTCTAATTATTTTACAGGGACCTATCACTAATAACTTTTTAGGGGCTTTTTCATCAAAATATTTTCCTTCATTTTCCCGCCACATGCAAACTGCAATTGTTTTTTTAAAAAAAGTGCAAAAAATCAATAAAACTGCAGTAATATCAGCAAAAAACAGTAGAACATCAACTAAAAATCATAAAACATCAACTTTTTTTAAAATGAAACCATCTGGAGATGGAGGGGAATTTTATTTGGCCCCCCTAAACTATTAAAAAGAAACATTCACAAAATACAGGTAGCAATCGTTAAGTTTGGATCATATGAGATACATATGAGAGTTGGAACACTCTCGAACCAACCCTAGTTGATTCCAAAAGAATAGTACTAACCTATGTTAGTGTGTAGTAAAAGCATTCGAGGTCACGAACCTCCTGATCAACTAATATATGTCACAGCCCATTTAGGATACGATTGCGAGGTCTCGGGGAACACGAACACCCCTCGAGGCCTCGAGCCATCCGTCAGGGTCTCGACACCCCTCGAGGTCTCAAACCACCGAACACTGCGAGGTCTCGATGTCTCGAAACCCTTGAGGTCTCAAACCGCCAAACTCCTCGATCCACCATGTGCGAGGTCTCGATGCTGAAACCATCCCACGGGGTCCCAAAACCACCCCTCGAGGTCACGAACCCCCTCGAGGTCTCGAACCATCTGATCATTCACCATTTACGAGACCTCGAAAAGATACCTCGATGTCCCAAATCACCCCTCGAGGCCTCGAATCCCTTGGGGTCTCGAAACACCCCTCGAGGTCTCAAAACCGCTGAAATGTCTCGAACCCCTCGAGTTCTCGGAAAGACACCTTGAGGTCCCGAATCACCCCTCGAGGCCTCGAATCCCTTGGGGTCTCGAAACCCCCCTCGAGGTCTTCGAAACTGCTGAACTCCTCGAACCACCATGTGCGAGGTCATGAATGTCTCGAAACCCTCAAGGTCACGAACCCCCTCGAGGTCTCGAACCATGTGATCAGCCAAAATCTATGTAGTAGGTTTCTGTGTTCACCTACCATTTGAGAGGTCTCAGAAAGACACCTCGAGGTCCCGAATTACCCCTCGCGGCCTCGATCACCTCGGGGTCTCGAAACACCCCTCGAGGTCTCGAACCGCTGAAACTCTTCGATCCACCATGTGCGAGGTCTCGATGTCTCGAACCCCTCGAGGTCTCGAACCGCCAAAACTCCTCGATCCACCATGTTCAAGGTCGATGCCTCGAACCATCCCTCGGGGTCCCGAAACCACCCCTCGACGTCTCGAACCCCCTCGACGTCTCGAACCATCTGATCAGCCAAAATCAATGCGGTAGGTTTCTGTGTTCACCCAATAATTTTAGCTCCGTACCTTCGAACAATTTATTGATCATATAAAACGAAGCACAATTTAGTCAAAAGGTGGAGCTAGAATTAAAAAGTGAGCTGGAAAGGAGAAACTCCTGAGCCGGAAATTGATCTTCTGAGCCGGAAATTGATCTTTAGAATTTAGTCCCAGCAAAGCTCATCATGGTCAGCATCCCTCGAGATTTTTGGTCAGCATCCTGGATCCTCTCAGCTTGAATAGATCTTCTCATTCATGGTGAACTTGAAAGGATCTTCTTAGTCAGAGGTGTGCACCTGTCAGAAAACAAGTAAGATCAGTAGCATCCGTTCAAGTTGCAATTCTGATAGTAGGTACACCAATCTGATCAAGTCTAATCAGTCCCTGTACAGTGTTAGATAGGGAACTAAAAGATAGGTTTGAACAAGATTGAGCTTGGAGGCATGATTTTGCTATGCTATTAGCAACTTGGTTAGCTTTTCTATATACATGCGTTAGGGTAATATCATTCAGAAGAAGGTTAATGTCATCGGCCAACTGGAACAATGTCCCATGAGCAATTGATGGGTTCAGAACAAAGGAGACTGCATTAAGACAATCAGATTCAATACAAATAGGAACTGAATAGCATGCAACCAGCAGCCTCTGAAGAGCAAATAAAATTGCCCTAAGTACTGCTTCTAGAGGAGTTTCAGCATTTGTAAACTTCCTGTGTGCATCAATGAAACCACCTCTATTATCTCTGATGATCATACCAAGCCCACACTTTTTAGAAAGACCACACCATGCAGCATCAACATTAACTTTAAAACCTATGCACGGTTTAGACCAAGCAATTTTAAAAAATTTTGGCTTAGGGGCAGATTTGATTAGAGGAAGAAAGGAATGATCTACAATACCCAAGTCAAAAACAGAAGAAACATAAACAGGTTTAGCACTGAAAGAATAGAATATCTGATCCCTGATCTGTGAAACAAGAAAGCTGGTCAGTGGAGGCACATTGTCATACAGATATTTATTCCTGACCTTCCAGAGGTTCCAGCAAGTTATTGAAGGTGCTAATTTAATGATCAAGGAATGTAAAGAGCTGAGGCCAGAATATGTGAGGTAGCATGACAGTCTTTCCCATATGGATGGAAAAATTCTATCCCTAATACCCATAAACTCGTGCACTGTCTTCCAAATGTGAATGGAAAAAGGACAGGAATTAAACAAATGATCTAGAGATTCCTCATGCTGATAGCACATACAACATCTTGAAGGCATGAAAAAACTCATCTTTTTCAAAACATTATCTAATTGGAGGAAAGAGTTAATTAATCTCCACATAAAAACTGAGACTTTCTTTGAAACCCTTGGATTCCAGAGGTGTTGAATTGAGGCAATATTACCTCTTTGTGATCTGAGCAATTGATATGTAGAGTGAAAGGAGAAACTTCCCTTTTTGTCAGGTTTCCATATTAACCTATCCTGTCTGTGTGGAAAGAGTGTTGCACCCTGTAAAAGAGAGACAGCATTAGGTGAGAGAAAAGGGGAGATTTTAGGAAGAAGAGTGTCCTTGTGAAAGATGAAATTAGCCACTGTACAGTCAGTTGGAATGTCAATAAGACTTTGGTCACACAGATCCATAACAGGACATAAGTCCAGCCAGTTGGATGACCAGAAATTACATGAACCTGTACCAACTATCACTCTAGAATGAGACTCAGCCCATGCATTAACATAGAAAATTCTTTTCCAATTTGATGAGGTTCTAAAGGAGGGTGGCAGAGAAGCAATAAAATGGGTCCATGGGGCATCAGAAATTTGATATTTCCACCACAATTTTACTGAGCAGGTGGTAATGATGGTGGGAATTGATCTGAAACCTAGGCCATTTTGGTTAATGGGGTAGCAGAGAGCATCCCATTTCCTCCATGCCCTTTTAGGTTTCAGAACATGCACCCCCCAGAAAAATCCACTCAGTTTTCTCTCCACGGTGTGAATAATCTCCTTTGAAGGTTTAAGAACAGACCAAATATGATGTGGAATAGAATAAATGCATGACTGAATGAGAGTGATTTTCCCCCCAGTTGAAAGCCACTTATTTTTCCAACTATTTAACCTAGAATCAATCTGTTCCATTAATGGTTGGAAAAATATTTTTTTGCAAAGCCATGAAAGATGGGGACACCTAAGTATTTAAAAGGAAGTTTATCAATTTTCATGCCAAGAATTGTCCTAACAGAGGTAATTTGATGAACTGAAGCATGCCTACTAATGAAAATATCACTCTTGTTGTAGTTTATCTTTTGGCCAGTAGTATCCTCAAACTTAGATAAGAAGGCTTTAAACCTAATCAAAGTTTGAGTATTGGCTTTAGGAAAAACCACTGTATCATCTGCATAAGAGAGGTGAGAGGTTTGAAGAGCCTGACCAGGTAAGTTATAGTAGGCTAGCTTACCATTTTGAAAAATAAAAGCTAAGCTCCTGCTAAATGCTTCTGAAAAAATATTGAACAAGAAAGGAGAGAGAGGATCACCTTGTTTAAGACCTCTTGATGCTTGGAAAAAACCCACAGGCTTACCATTTATCAGAATTGAGAACCATGACTGTGATAGACTCTTCATTATACTAAAAATGAATTTAGCATGGAAACCAAATTTAGCTAGCACACAATATAGAAAGGACCATTTAACTCTATCAAATGCTTTCCTGAGGTCTAGTTTAACAATACAATTAGGAGTTCTATTTTTCCTGTGCAAGAATCTGACCATTTCTTGAAGGTAGAGAACATTATCAGAGATATCTCTTCCTTTAAGAAAGGCAGTTTGCAGTGGAGAGATAATCCTGGGCATAAGGGGTTTAAGTCTTTCCATAAGCACCTTAGAGCAGATTTTATTCACAACATTAGAAAGACTTATTGGCCTATAATCATCGAAAGACACGGGAATATCCTTTTTAGGGATAATTGTGATCCAAGTGCTGCCGATACCCCTAGGAATGTTGCTGCTTGATAAAAAAATCATGTACTGCAGACAATAAATCATTGGCAATGACATTCCATGATTTGATATAGAAAATGGGAGTGAAACCATCAGGACCAGGAGTTCCATTTCTGTTCAGGCTAAAAACTATTTCTTTAAGCTCAGAAAGTACAACAGGTTGTAGCAATTTAGCATTGTCTTCACTGTTGATCAATTTAGGGATTTGGCTTAAGAAATGAGATTCAAACAGGTTGCTATCAGGGGTACTATCTTCGGTTAAGAGATCCTTGTAATAGTTAATGGCTTCATTCTCAATATCTTGCATGTTATCTAGCCATTGGTTATTACTACTCTTAATTTTTGTGATGCCAAGCCTACTTTTTCTTTCTTTAACAGAGTTATGAAAGAATTTGGTATTACTGTCCCCTTCCTTTAGCCATTTTACCCTAGCCTTATGTTTCCAAAAATTCTTTTGCTCTGTAAGAGTTTTGACCAAACTGGCCTTAGCTTCTTTTACTCTAACCAGGTTTTCAATGGAAGCATTTATATCATATTCAGATTCATGGAAACCTAGAACTGATTCAGCCTTAATCACATTCTCATGGACATTACCGAAGTGGTCCCTATTCCAAATTTTAAGCTCCTTCTTCAGTCTTATTAATTTAAGAAAAAAGCCAAGCATTCCTGTTTCACGGATAGGAAGATTCCAGTTCTGTTTGATAACATCCCTGAATTCTTTCCTTTTATACCAAGTATTCAGAAATCTAAAAGGCCTAGGGACAGATTGAATATCACTGCCAATGGAAAGAATCATAGGATTGTGGTAAGAAGAAGCTCTATTTAAAACTTGAACAGAAGAATCAGGAAAAGTGGATGACCATGATGATGTACATAGACCTCTGTCTAACCTTTGTCAAGTAGGGTTCCTAAGTCTGTTGTTGCTCCAAGTAAAAAAATTCCCAACAGTGTTTATTTCATCCAGTGCCATTACATTAATAAACTCATTAAAGTCCTTCATACTACCAATTTTGGGAGTAGAAGGACCTTTATATTCGTGTATAGATGTAATAGCATTGAAATCTCCAATAAAAAATTGACTCAGAGTGAACAAAAGACCTAAGGTCAGACCATAGATCTTTCCTACCATTTCTAGTTCTCAGACCATAAACAAAAAATGCATCCATATTTTTATTGAGAGTCAGTGAGTTCAAAGTTATAGCTAGAAACTGAAGATTATCAGCTTTAACAGATAATGACAAGTTGGTATTCCAAAAAAGCCAAATTTGTCCATTACTGGCATACATGCAATTGTCATAATGAAGTAGCTGTCTATAATGTTCACATTGCATGTTATCATGTTTAGGTTCAATAATGCAGAGAAGTTCAAAGTTGTGCCTAGTGATTAGATTAGAAAGTCTAAGCATAGAAGTGTTCATTCCTCTGAGATTCCAAACCAGGAATTTTATTTTTATAGTTGTGCTATTCATAGAGAAACATCATTAGTGCTTTTTGATCTAGTCATGATAGTATTTAACTGAGTTAAATAGGTCTCATTAGCTGAAGTGCTAGATTTTCCCTGCTTGTCTAATTTAGCAGGTTTCCTAGACTTGGAGGACTTTTTCTGGTTCTTTGTGGGACTTACCTATGCCACATGGTGGGGCATATCCTGAGGAGGGTTTAAAACAGGGATTTCTGGAACCTCGGTACTGGGAGCCGGACCCTCAGCACTGGTAGCAGGAGCCTCAGGGCCCGATTCAGAAACTTCCACAAGGTTTTCAGGTTCAGCCAGGAGAAGGAACCTGTTTTGTTTGGATCTCTGCTGAGAGAAGATAAAATTTTTAGCAGCCAAAATTGTATTCAAAGGAGAGAAAGTCTTACCTCTTTTGGTCGGGGTGTCATCCCTAGCATATGCTTTCTTACTGTTAAAGTGTGGTGGTGCAGAGGAGGGGTAATTTCCAGCATAGGTTTTGGGGTGAAGGTCCTGAGTGGGGGAAAGTTGTTGTTGTGTAGGTGTGCCGGAGTGCTGTAGATGGAATCCAGATGAAGTTTCTGCTAGAGAGACCACCACAGGGGCCTTTAACTGAGAATCTTCATTGATTTCTTCTTGTTGAGAGGTTTCTTCTTGTTCTGTGATGTCCACAATTTCAAGAACATCCATAGAAAGATGTACATCATTCACAAACTTAATAGGAGGATCTGGTTCCCCATTATCCTCAGTGATGACTTCGGTGACCTTTGTGACCTCATTGACTTTAGTAACCTCCTCAATAACTCCATCTTCAGTGTTTACAGCCTTATTATCAACCATCTGGTCATCAGTAACCGCTACTTTTGTTTTTGGCACATATTTGGATTTATGAGCCTTTTCCTGGTACTTAATTGTCTGAACCTTGTCTTGAGCAGAAACTCCAGATGAGCCAGCATTAAAACAGGAGGAACCACATCCTTTCCATCTTTATGTAGCATAGTGGCATCAGTGGTAGGATGAACTTTCTTAAAAGGTCTATTTCTCTTAAGTTCAGGGTGGAGATGTACACACTGATTGTCATCATGACCTATGGATTTACAGTGGTAGCAGTACAGTGGAAGCTCTTCAAATTCCAGAGGGAGTTTCATCACATTATATTCTACCCCATCCTCCTCTATTCCTACTCTAATGAAGGTAGGCTGTTTTTTCTTAAGATCTATTTCCACACATAGCTTGACAGCAGAAGGCCTAGATAGAGCCTCAGTAGCAGCATCCATTTTAAAGAAATTACCAATTTGATTGCCCATCGACTTTATCATTGCAGTATTATAGAAAACACAGGTACGTAAGGGGTAGTAACCCATACCGGAACGATTGAGGATTCTGCTTTTGGAGAAAAATCCATTGTCCATTTCAGCACTTTCATATGAGCACCAAGGAAAGTCCAATGGCCTTTTAGCCAGAAACGCTGGTATTCTTCTTTTTCTTGGAACCGTATCAGGACATGTCTGTAATCAATCGAGCCGATTTGAAAGCTACCTTTGAAATCGATAGATTGAAATGCCTCATTTAGCTTGACCATCGGTGGCTTACCTCTTGCAAATTTGCCAACGAGGGCATTTTCATAGTGTGATGCAAGGATTTTGGCTTCTTTGCACGGGACAAGGCAAGCTATATCTCCTTTATATAGCATCTTGGGGATAATTTCAGGATTGGATGGAAGGTTAGCTTGCAGTGGAGGGGGCGGTTTGCTAGGGCCTGGAGAAAGGTTTTTCCTGCCGCGTTGCCGTCGCGGGCAGGCGGATGTGCCGCCATAAGGGGATCTGTCCGTTTATGACCATTATTGTCAGATAACGGTATGAAAGAAAAGGAAAAAAAAATTTTGTCGCGGCCGGCTCGAGTGGCCTTCTCAGTTGCTCAGATGTTCACAGTTGGGTTTGCCGTTAACGGCGACAATAGCCGTTACTAGCGAGGACAGAAGGTGGAAGAGAAAGGAGTTTTAGAGAGTTTTTTTATTGTTATGCTGGATGGAAAAGCTATGCTTAATGAAGGCATAAGCAAGTAAAATAAAGTGAAGAAAAGGTGCTTATAAAACATCAATCAAAAAACTGTAGCAAAAAATAATATTAAAAAGTTCAAATAAAACACCAAAAAATATATTAAAAATCAAATAAAAATCAACAAATAATTGGATGAAAAAACATCAACGACTAACAAAAAACAAACTGAAAATCATAAAAACCTCAACAAAGCTAAATTATCATTTTAAAAAAATACAAACATCAACTCCTAACAAGCAAGGATTGAAGCACTTACAAGTTATAAAATAAGCACCTATAACCTACATTGAATCACTAACAAAAAAATGAAAAATGTTAACGTATGAAAAAAAAACTACAAAAAATTAACTATATCATAAAAAAAGCTACAAGCATCATCTCTAATCAAGCAACAATTGAAGCACTTACAAGTTGTACTCTAAGCCCCAATTTATTTTCATTATACACACAAGTTATAAAATAAGCACCTACAACCTACACTCGAAGCACTAACAAAAAATGAAAAACGTCAACATAAGAAAAAAGACACTACAAACATCAACTCCTATTACCAAAAAACAAAAAACAACCATATCATCAAAAAAACTACAAGCATTAACCCCTATCACCTAAAGCTCATCTATTAAATGAAAAAATCAACATGAGAGAAAAAAAGCTAAAAAAACATCAACAAAAAAGCTACGGTACCTCAAGAGTATAAATTATTCACTCTGAAAATCATAAAACATTAACGATTTTTTTATAAAAAAAAACTACAACCGTTAACTCCTAACACTTGAACCTCAATCCGAAAATTAAAAAACATCAACATAAGAAAAAAGACACTACAAACATCAACTCCTATTACCAAAACCTTAACCGGAAAATTAAAAACATGAACATGAGAAAATAAAAAGAGAAAAGTGTTTCTATAACCCTACCTAGTTGACATAAGTGCCAATATAACCTCCGGTATTCGAAAGTGCCAATATAACCCTAGATAGTTAGTGTAAGTGCCAATATAACCCTCTCCAAAAACTTTTAGCCAGAATTTTATAAAAATACATTTTTGCCTTCTAAAAAGAAATTAAAATACTAAAAAATAGGAAATGATACTATTGCCCTTAGAGTCATTAATACTTCAATATAGCCGGACCACTGCCGAACCGTCGCCGGATTACCACCGGACCGCAGCCGGATCGCCATCGGACCACTACCAGTCCGCCATCGGACTGTTGCCAGACCACCATCGGATCGCTGTCGGACCACCGTCAGACCGCCACCGAAACAGGTAGGGTTATATCAACACATTATGAAAATAGATAGGGTTGTATTAGCACATTCCTAAAACTTGTAGGGTTATATCAGCACATCCCTAAAAATTATAGGGCTATATCAGCACATATTATAAAAGTTAAGTGTGTGATACTCGACTGGCCTTAACGGGCGACCATGTTATCATATACACCATTATCACATCATAACAATATCTTTTACACCATAGAATTAGACATCAAGACACCATTATTCATATTAAACACCACTATCACATATCATAACCTCATTTCAAAACTTATCAACATTAAAAACCCTAGGTCAAATAACACAGTAAAATAACAGCCACACACAACACCAAAGGCCATCCAATAATCAATCCGGACTAAACATACACAAAATATCATTAAAATTCTGATAATTTATATTGTGTACTAATATAACCCTACACTTTTTATGAATGTGTTGTTATAACCCTATAAGTTTTAGGAATATGTTGATTTAACCCTACCAGTTTTTATAATTTGCGGATATAACCCTATAAGTTTTAAGAATGTGTTGATATAACCCTATCTGTTTTCATAATGTGCTGATATAACCCTACATGTTCCGGCAGTGGTCCCACGAACTATGAGGGTAAAATTGTCCACCTAATTTCATATTTAGCCCAAAGGGTATTTTGGTCAATTTACATGGAGTCAATGCCAGAAAATCAAATTCAGTGCCGGAAATGGAGTCTAAGGGTTATATTGGCACTTTCATTAACTGGTTAGGGTTATTTTTGCACTAAAAACTATCTCAGGGTTATATTGGCACTTACTCAAGTAGGTAGGGTTATATTGGCACTTTAAAAAAACCTACAAATATCAATCCATATCACCCAAAAACAAACTACAGAACCTTAACTCATATCAAGTAAATCTCACCTGAATAACAAAAAACATCAACATAAGAGAAAAAAATGCTTAAAACATCAACAAAAAGCTGCAGTACCTCAAGAATAAAAATTCTTCAAAAAAAACTGTTCTAGTGGAATTTGAACTAGGGTCACCAGCCTCAAAGCATAGAGTAATAACCACTAGAACATAGACTCTTACTGAACATGTACCCAGTCAAATAATATTAAACCTCACCATATACATCAATAACATAAATTCTTCAAAAATAATGGTTATACAAAGACTCAAACCCAAGACCTCCTACCTAAATGTCCAGGATCCTAACCACTAGGCCAATCAACAATTGTTGAATAATATTTCAATCAAACACTAATAAACCTCAGTTTAAATTTAAAAACATAAAAAGTTCAAAATAAAGGTCACATAAGACTCAAACACGTAACCTTCAACCTCAATGTCAGGTTCCTAACCACTAGGCCAGCCAACTTTTGTTGAATATTAACTCAGTCAATCAGTAATAAACCTCAGCTTGACTTTGAA
This sequence comes from Rubia yunnanensis, assembly GCA_037428765.1. Classification (NCBI taxonomy): domain Eukaryota; kingdom Viridiplantae; phylum Streptophyta; class Magnoliopsida; order Gentianales; family Rubiaceae; genus Rubia; species Rubia yunnanensis. The sequence goes on along the minus strand of CM075063.1, from coordinate 75,033,682 downwards.
AAACATAAAACAAGAAATGAAACCTCACTTTTCATACGCTGAAGCTCAGCTGCCTATGTTCGTTGCCATCCGCCGTGTTCCGCTAGGTACGCTGTCGTCATTCCGGTCGCATGTGAGATGCAATGCGTCATCTTCTTCCTCCGGGTGTGTGCATCTCACGCATCTTCTCTATCCTCGTCGTCGATCGAGCTTTCACCGATGTCGCATTGTGGTTGCCTCACTGATGTCCTTGTTGGTTGCCTCACCGTTGATCGCTCTACAATCTAGCGCCATCGTCGACAAACCCTAGCCGCTTACCATCGATCGCAGAGCTCCTATTCTTTGCAAATCTGCAACCACCCTCGCAGTTGATTGCTCCTCGCCGCCGCGACTCTGCAACCACAACGCATGGAGATCCCCGGAGTCGAAGAAACGCCAATGGAAACCAATGGTTTTGCGACGGAAAACGGAAGCGGAGGTGGCAAAAATCCGACGAAAATCGACGGACAGTGTAGGTCGGCAAAAATCCGACAAAAAACTGGTGAGATCCCAACGTCCGGTGGTGGTTGGCGGCGGTTTTCGATCGGAATACAAAAAATGAAAAATCTAAAATTTTTGTGATATATATAGTATTTTGATAATTACACAGTAGGCCCCTAAATTTATCAGCATATTTTTTTAAAAAACCCACCCAAAATTTCATATTTATTTTAATTACATAATAGGGCATGCTTAAAGTTTGGACTGCCTAATACAAAACTTTGTGTTAGAACTTTCTCTAATAATAAAATACAAAGCATCAGGTTATTTTACTCTAATATTATTTGCAAAATTAAAAAGATTAATTGGACTAGTCTTACTCTTTAAATTTAATGATTATAAATTTTATTTGAAAACTATATTTCTCCCCTGTCAAAAATAAAATTCTTCATTGTTTTTTAAAATAAATACAAAGTAATATCTTTTAGGCAAAATCTTGGAAAATACTGTATTTTCATAGACATATAGAAAAATGGGGTTGAATTAAAATTATAATAAGGTAAAAGGTTTAAATTGCTATATTAAAAATCTATTATGCAACGTGTGCATTAGTATACGTTTATGACCGGATTAATGCAGCCCAAAAATTTATCTTAATTTATTTTAATTTACAGTTTAAATCTTAGTTTTTCTATAACGTATGAAAATATAGTTTTTAGTAGTTTTTTACAATCTATTTTAAATTGAACAAGATATACGTATAACTAGACTAATTGAGTTTGAATCTTGTTCTCGATTGAAATTAATAACTGTTATATTTAAATTACATTAGTGTAGGCTTGAATATCGCCATGAAGAAGGGGATGGGGGATTCATTTGGATTATAATTAAACCCAATTAAAAAGACTAGGTTAGTTATATATTTAGGGTAAGTCCAGGAAAAGCGACATGTCTATAACTTTAGAGTCCGTCTTTTGAAAGACGGTATTTTCATAAGTCATGGAAAGATCAAGGTTTAAAGTGTAAATTAGAAGAAATGAAGATGGGTTGCATGAACCGGGTTATAAATTTTATAACTACTACATGTTGCATACTAAATTTTTAATATTGCAACTAAAACCTTTTACCTTTTATTATTCTAATTAAACCCCGTCTTTCCATAAGCATATGGAAAGACCGTCTTTTCCAAGACTTTGCCATAACTTTATGCACATACCAGGGACCTGTTTGCAATTAATAAAAATAGGTCTCTTTCTTGTGCGCCAAACATATTACTTCTCGTGGACTTAATTAACTCAATCTTCATCCATGAGCAGAATTACAGCCATGGAAGAGAGCAGTCCGTACATCGCCTCCATTGCACTGCCAAAATTCGACTTGCTCAAACTTATAAAAAAGGTCGGACGGAACCTTGGTATCACCGACGGAGTTAGCGGTGCAGCTCTTGATGATAAACATTATGCGATTGAGCAAGCCGAATTGTGCGATTTTCATCTTTCCTCATCTCTTTCTTCCCCACATGAAGAGAAAGCTTCAGCTTTGCTCCAAAATCGGCACAGTATCACAACGTGTAAATAATGCACGCTAATTGTTTGTTTTATGGCATGAATGAGCTGAACTGTAATTGCATTTCTTTCAAGAGGGAAATTTGTTGTAAATACGCTACTCGGATTGTCGGTAGTGGTCGCATCATGGCCACACATTGCATATTGTACAAATGGTGAGTATATGTGCCTTGAAATAAGAAGTTAAAGTAAAATGAGATGTTCTTATAATTGGAATTGTGTATGCCTGTATAGGTTTTGGTTTTTTGGCCGATGATCACGATTATGGTGTGTCGGGTTATTCAGAATCCGATGATGCTGAAGATCATCGCGCTTTGGTGATTGCTTTGACGAAAATTTTGCTACCTTTTTTCTTGTTGGTAACTGTCTTGACCAACTAGGTTCAGCCTATTGTAATTGCTGCTAAACTCATCCTCATTCTGTATAGTTCAAGGCCGAGCCCTTTTTTCACTCTACTTTGTTATTGAATAGGTTACTGTGAACAGGCTACCGTGAATAGGTTAGCTTGAAATAAGCCAAGCATCTTATATTTACATGAATAAGGCCATGGTGCCTTATGTATAAAAGTGGGCTAAAGTAGAAAAAGAGAACAAGGCATGAGTGTTATCTACTGTTCAGTATCAGTGATTAGGATACCAAGTTCAATATCAGTGATTCTCTATTGTGTAGTGTTGTTGTCCACTTCTGCTAATTTATTTTATCTTTTATTTCTTTAGATCTGAGCATGTACAAATTCGGAAGCTACCTAGTGTGTGTTTAGCTCTTTTAAATTTGCAGCTGCATTCTGATTCATGCTTTAATTTACCTGGATCTGCTTACCGATTGACTCTTCCAACTTCACTTCTGTGATGTTACCAGTTTCAATTCAACAACCCTTTGATATAGTTGGTGTTTAAGGTCAACGTGTAAAAACTCACGTGCCTCTCATTTTTGGCTGATCTTCTTTTAGTGATGGGCCCACAAGTACATCTCACTAATGATCATCTAATTTATTTCAAAACGTGAATAATGAGGTTGTTTTTAATCTTCTTCATTTTGCTACGATAATGATGGAAAACATAAAGTAGAAATTTTTGGGACTATAGATATGTTGGGTGTTTTGATTATTGATTTATATCTAGGCCTTATGTGAATATTGTTTGTCAATGCTTACCCTGGTATGTCAACTGGAGGCTTTTATTTGGACTTGTTGCAATACCAATCTTCCATAATATCGGATATCGAGGCTCCACTCCGTCCAAAGAGGAAGAAGGTGTGAGTGGACTACTTTGTCCAGTTCCGATGGATCATTGTTATCTTCGTTGTACTGCCGATCACATCCTTGATGTACTTCTCACTTACCTCGGGTACGTGAAATCCGAGAGAAAGTCATTCAAGCAGCGCCAGAAGGAGCACGATGAAAATGTTAAGAAAGTTGTGAAGCGGCTCAAAGAGGGGAACCCGGCTAAGGATGATCATGTTTGCACTGCTAGAAAGCCATAGATAGCTGTGGGAATGCGCAATATTGACTACAAGCATGCACGCGACTTTGAAGTTGATATTTCTGCTTTCAGGAATGTGTTTGACACTGACAAGGAGAGAATGGTTGCCAGAATTGAGCCTTTGGTCAATATGGGTCAGATAACCATGGTTACTGTGCCAATGAATCTATCTTTTGTAGTTGTTGCGGAGCTTGATGATCCCACTGTGCTAATTTATTCGACTTGCTAACATGCCCTCTAAAGGGAATGGAAATGCTACAATCGAAAGTGCAAAATTTCCCCATCCTAATGTTATTGCTAATGTGCTTTCTTCCTATAAGATTGGAAATGCTTCAGTTGGAAGTGAAAATGCTTATGGTAAATTCGTTGAAAAGATTTACAAGAATCATCAACAAGTCACATATAAATCAGTAGTTTGAGATGTTTTAATATGCATTTGTTTAATTATATGTTGCAGTTGTTTGTATATAGTGTGTACTAGTTAGTTGTACTGCATTTTTTTCCATCTATTGTTGATTGTTCAATTTGAATTAGGAACTGCAATTGTTTAGTTATGTGTTGCATTTATGAATATATAATGTGTACTATTTAGTTATACTGTGTATGACTTTTTCTTTTCATTTATTGTTAATTGTTCATTTAGAATTAGGAATTGAAATTGTTTAGTTATATGTTGCATTTATTATTATGATGTGTACTAATTAGTTACAAGAAACAAATTAGAAGTTGTATTTGTTTATTACATATTGCATTTGTTAGTATTGAGTGTGTACTAGTTTGTTGTACTGTGCACGACCTTTTGTTTTTACTCGTTGTTGATTGTTCATTTTGAATTAGGAACAACATTTGTTCACTTATATGTTGCATTTATTAGTTTTCAATGTGTACTAATTAGTTGTACTGAGTATGACATTTTCTTTTCATTTGTGGTTGATTGATCATTTTAAATTAGAAGTTGTATTTTTTTAGTTACATATTGGATTTGTTAACATTTAGTGTATATTAGTTTGTTGTACTGTGTACGACTTTTTATTTTTATTCGTTGTTGGTTATTCATTTTGAATTAAGAACAACATTTGTTCAGCTATATTTTGCATTTGTTAGTATTTAGTCAGTACTATTGTAGCTGTACTGTGCATGACTCCTTTTTTTCATTTGTTGTTGATTTTTCACTTTTAGCTAAATGGTGCATGTGTATACTTTGATATTACATTTGTTAGTATTAATGTGTACTTGTAGTACTGTGAATGAATTTTTGTTTTAATCTGTTGTTGATGGTTCATTTTTAGTTAAATGTTGCATATGTATACTTAGATATTGCATTTGTTAGTATCAATGTGTACTAATTAGTTGTAGTTGTACTGTGAATGACTTTTTATTTTTCATTTGTTGTTGATTGTTCATTTTTAGTTAAATGTTGCATATGCATACTTAGATATTGCATTTGTTAGTATCAATGTGTACTATTTAGTTATAGTTGTACAATGAATGACTTTTTGTTTTTCATTTGTTTTTTATTGTTCATTTTTAGTTAAATGTTGCGTATGTATACTTAGACTAGTTGTATACTTAGACTAGATAACACCCGTGCCGATGCACGGATCATAAATAAAAATTTATAATATAATATAATTTATAATTTAAATAAGTAATAAGTTGTCGTATCTATAAGAGAATTACACATGCTACAAAATTTACAATAAATTAATATATTTATTAACAGTATAATGCATTGAATGAGAGAAAATCGACTTGATCTTTGTTGACAAATACGTAGTTTAGATAAAAAATTATTAAATGTTATAAAAATACTTATATGATAAAAATGAGAAATATTGGTTGAAATGAATGAATAGTTATTTAGTTGAAGTAATAAAGTTATGTTTCTTTTTTATACAAAAAAATTGTAAGGAGGTGTTCTTAAATATGAAAAATTATAATTCTATAAACTATTTAATTATACCATATATTCATATTATCTGACAAATAATTTATTTTGTAACTAATTAATATTAGTCAATTTAAACATTTATTATATTATTAATAAATATAATAGTTGTATTAGTTACCCCTTAATCTACTTTTCTTATTAAAAAGCACTCCTTATACCATTGTAGGATTTTAAAAGTCACTCTTTAATAAGGAGTTGCTCCTTATTTAAGGAGTTGGTAGCTCTTTTTTCAATCTTCACTCACAAAGCTGTTAAAAGCAACAACCTTACCCAGACCATCTCTGATTACCTATGCAAAAGATGATCTACAAATTGGAAATCATAGATTATCCTGGGAACAATCCTCCCCTACTAACCCCCCACTTTCTCTACATGGAAAGATGGAAAATAGGTTTTCTATTTTGCAGGACTTGGAGGATACAGCAAAATCAGATGACCTCAATGAACTGGAAGAGCAGGAATTACAGGGAAATTCAAATAATGGCCATAAGGATCACAATGAATCACAGTATACCAGGCACCAGGAAAACTCTATTCAGCAAGGTAAATCTAAAGGTAAGAAAAACAATTATTTTAGTCAGCTGAATAAAATGATGCTCAGATCAGCAACTTAGAGTCATAAATCTTGTGAACAATGATACACACATCAACTATTAATTTCTTAATCTGGAATCTTAGAGGAATGTATGCTTCCATGCTAAGACTAATTCATTTAGTTAAGGTTAAGAAAATCCAACTTCTATGCATAATTGAACCAATGCATGATAACTCTCAGTGTGGATCCTATATTGAAAAACTCAAATTCTCACACAACATGCAACTTCAAAATGGAGAATTTTGGCTTATGTGGAATAACCCTGTTACAGTTTCATTTATCTCTCAACATGAACAGTTCTTGCATGTTCAAATTACACACCTGAACCTAGATATTGATATGGAAGCTGTTTTTATATATGCCCTAAGGAACAGAGAAGGTAGGAAAGTTCTATGGTCAGCCCTAACTGCCCTACAAAATAATGAAACTATTTACATTGGGGATTTTAACACCATCACTTCACTTACAGAATATAGGGGTCCCGGCTCTCCCTCCCTAGGTAGCATTAGAGATTTTAATAATTGGATTAGTTCGTCTGGAGTTCAAGATATTAATACAGTAGGTAATCTATTCACCTGGTCAAACTCTAGACTTAGAAAGCTTACCTCAAAAAGACTGGATAGAGGCCTTGCCACCATTAAGTGGAATCTAAAATTCCCTTCTTCATCTGTACAGATTTTGAATAGACGATCCTCAGATCATTCCCCTCTCCTACTTCAATTTTCAACCATGACTGCCTCTCACCCAAAACCTTTCAGATTCATAAACGCTTGGTTTAATAGACCAGAATTTATGGACTTGATTAAGGAAAACTGGACTATCCCACTTCCTCAATCTGGAATGTTAGGCTTCTACTTGAAATTAATTAGACTGAAGAAAGTGATTAAGACCTGGAATAGAGTCTGCTTTGGTAATATTGATGCAAATGTAAACATTACAGAAGAGGCACTAAGAAGCCAGGAACTTGCTTATGATTCTACCCACTCAGATGCTGATTTGATTAAGTTAAATGAGAAAAAGGCACTGTTGCTCAGAGCCCTAAAGGAAAAAGAGAAATTTTGGAAACAAAAAGCTAGGTCAAAATGGCATAGGCTAGGATATAATAATACCAAATTTTTCCATAAGACAGTGCAAGAAAAACACTGTAGATTGCAGATCAAAAAAATTAAAAATGCCCAGGGACAATGGTTACATTCTTACCCAGATATCCAAAAGGAAGCTGTAACTTATTTTTCAGAACTCCTAACTGAACCTAATCCTATGGCTAATGCTTTCTATTACCCTCACTTCCTTAGCCAAATTCCAATTGTCCTCACTGAACATGAAAACCAACTCTTATCTAGGCCAGTTTCTGAAGATGAGCTTAAAGTAGTCATTAATGGATTAAACAAGAATAGTAGTCTAGGTCCAGATGGTTACTCATGCAAATTTTATTCTAAAAGCTGGTCTATTATAAAGAATGATCTAAAAGATGCTGTTAATGATTTCATATCTGGGTCAGAAATGCCAAAAGGAATTTCTAGTACATGGATAACCTTAATCCCTAAAAAAGCAACTTTTTTTTTGAGTTAACACCCGTAGGTGAGGGAAATTATATTAAGGATCCCCAGGCCTATGTAGTAACCAAAAATAGAAGAAGATTTAGAGTATGTTACATAGTGGGAAGATATTTGCCCCAAAATAGATGAAAATATGCCTCGGAGATAAAACTAAAACAGATTTGACATTGTGAAAAGAAAGATTTGGAAAGGTAGTTACGATTCCAAAAGGAAGAATCTCCACCCCATGTGTTAATTCTTCCCTTTGTCCAGACAACACCTTTCATTACATTGAAAAACATATGAATTCTTGCAATGAGGTAGAAATCCTTGCTGGGCAGCCACAAACTCAAAGGTCTGACTGCTGGAGGTTGAAGTGAGGATGATGTGTTGATGTTTGAGGTCCAGAGGCCGGCATATTAGAGATCCAGGGATGTGCTGAGAGTTGCCAAAATGTTGCCATCTTCAAACACGAAAACCTGAGGAGCACAAAAGTAGAAGCAGAAGTCTCTGTGCTAATTTGACAGGAAAATTTTGTGTGGTACTCCAAATAATATTCAAACATGGAAAGGGCAGTAGAAAAAAACTAGGAGAGAGCAGTATACACATAATCCTGGAAGCACCTATTCTAATTCCTACTGTGATCCATTTAAGCTCCTATTCTAATCCCAGGATAACCTTTGCTGTCAAGAGATAGGAGGCCCCTAAGAAAGAGGGGTGTTGCCTGGATATCTAGATAATTTTCTAATGAAAATTTAGCGAGGAAATCAGCAGCAGAATTGGCTTCCCTAGGAATATGTTGGATTGGATATTTGAGGTGCTCTAAATTAAGGGAGCTGCAGATGGAGTAAGTTCTCCATGGGGAACACATTGGGTTTTGAATACCCTTAACAGCCATTAAACAATCAGATTCAATCACACAACTATTTAGTGCCATTTCTGAGCAAATATCATAGCCACTTTGAATGGAGAAAAGTTCAGCATGTAAGGGAGATGGAGACTGGAATGTGTTTGCTCTCATTTTAACCACAGTCCCATTCCTATTCCTAACTATGACAGCAGAGGAAGATAGACCACCATTTATCCAAGTTGCATCAGTATTGATTTTATATCCGGTTTGTGGTTTCTTCCAATTCACAGCAATTACTGATTTTTTCCTCTTTTGAAAGATTTTAGGAATAATATTTGACTCAGTCCAGTACTTATGCTTGTCTAGATTGCCTATCAAGTGGTGAGCTGTGAAGATTTGATAGATCATATCTTTAATATCATGAAAGCATTCATCTTTGGAAAAGGATTTATTATCAAAAAATTGTTTCCTACTGATCCAAAGAAACCAAGTTGTGACTAATATGGTATCAGTTATAATGTTAGACTGTATCTTGGATTCAGCCATAAATGAGAGATAATATTCCACTCTGCCCTTTAAATTCCCAAAAACTGATTGTTGTAACTTTAAAAGGTTATTTACACTTTGCCATACAGCAGTAGAAGAGGAGCATGAATTAAAAAAATGTTCCAACGTATCCGAATGATTCTGGCAGAGGGGACATTTAGAAGCTAAGGAGAAACCTATCCTACATAATATATTATCAAAAGGGAGCAGACCATTGAGAGCTCTCCACAAAAGTTCAGACATTTTTTTTGGAATGAAAGGGGACTAAACCTTATTGAGATGCCTGATTTTTGCCCTTTTTTGTCTGAAAATACAGTATGCAGACCGTATTGTGAAATTCCCATCTATGGCTGGAGTCCAAACAAGCTTATCTTCATGAGAATAATCCAGTTTCACTTCCTGCAGAAGAATAAAAGTATTTGTAGCCAAATAAGGCTCCAGTTTTGGAAGGAGAGCAGCTTTGTTATTGATAAAAGACCTGAGAGAGATATCCACAAAGGGAATGTTCATCTCAATGGGCCATTTATAAGACAAAGCTCCTTCACCTGTCCAATTAGCATTCCAGAAAGAACAATCACCAATACCATAAATTACTCTAGAAAAACTGTTTGCCTTAGCAGTTATTTTACATATTCTAGACCATGTGTGAGATTTTTTATAAGAGATAGGGAGTGACCATAAAAGAGTTGACCACTGAGTATTGTTTTTTTACAGTTTCCACCAAAGTTTACATGAAAAAGCATCAACTATGGCTGATAAATCCCTAAAACCTACTCCATTTTCTTCTACAGGTAGACTCATTTTTTTTCCAAGATCTCCATTTTTTTCTTTCAGAGTTTTCATTGTTACCCCAAAATAGACCGGAGGCAGTTTTCTCCATTTTTTTCAAAACTATCTTTGGAGGACTTAGAACAACGAAAATTTGCGTAGGAATTGAAAGAAAGCAATGATTAATCAGTATGATCTTACCAGCAGTAGTTAGCCATCTATTCTTCCAGTTATTAATTGATTTCTCCATTCTTTCCAGTATAGGTTGGTAATGTACCTGTAAATTTCGACCAGAAAAAATAGGGACTCCTAAATATTTGAAAGGGAAGGAACCTTTCTCCATTCCCAGAATCCTTCTAACAGATTGGACTGTTGCTAAAGGAGTTTTGTGGGTAACAAAGAATTCAGATTTAGCAAAATTGACCTTTTGACCTGAGGTTTGTTCATATGCTATCAAAAAAATTTTAAACCTCTTTAAATTTGTAGGATTAGTATTCAAAAAATAGCTGTATCATCTGCATACATAAGGTGGGAAATGGGGGAACAAGAAGGAGGGAGGCCAAAATATTGGAGGTATCCTATGCTGAACATTTTCTTTAATCCTCTAGAAAAAGCTTCAGACAATAAATTATACAGAAAAGGAGAAAGTGGATCTCCTTGTTTAATTCCCCTAGAGGATGAAAAGAAACCTGAAGTAACTCCATTGATTAAAACTGAAAAGTGAGCAGCAGCTATATTATGCATGATGATTTTAACTAATTTGCCATGAAAACCAAAATGGAGAAGGATGGAGTTTAGAAATGACCATGAAACCCTATCAAAAGCCTTTTGCATATCTAGTTTAACTATCAAATTTGAAGCCTTTGATTTTCTAGACAGAATTCTGGTCATCTCTTGCATTTGGATGACATTATCAGAAATATCCCTTCCTTTAATAAAAGCACTCTGCTCAGGGGAAATCAGTAATTGCATAAGTGGTTTGATCCTTTCCATTAGCAATTTAGAAAATGCTTTATTCACAAAATTAGATAGGCTAATGGGTCTGAAATCAGAGAAAGAGATTGGGATTGGTTTTTTGGGGATTAAGGTAAGCCAGGTACTAGAGATGGCTTTTGGGATATTTCCATTACATATGAAATCATTTGCTACTTCTAAAAGGTCAGCTTTAATTGTTTCCCAGAATGAGGTGTAAAATTCACCAGAGAATCCATCTGAACCAGGGGCACTAGATTTGTTTAAATCAAAACCTGCAAATTTGAGTTCCTGGATATTGAAAGGTTGAAGCAGAAGGTGATTTTGTTGCTCAGTGATTACTTTAGGAATTTCTTTTAGAAAATGGTATAGGTACGTTCCCATTTTTTGAGAATCATCCTCATTAAGTAATTCCTTAAAAAATTGGACTCCTTCTTCTTTAATCAAATTTGGTTCAGATATCTAGTTCCCATTACCATCTTTAATTTTACTAATTCTTGATCTAGCTCTCCTTTCTCTGATGGTGTGGTGAAGGTGTGGTGAAAATAACTAGTATTTGCATCCCCATGTTTGAGCCAATTAAGCCTAGCCTTTTGCTAAGGCTTTTGACCTAATAAGTTCGTCTAGATCTGATTCATCTTGTGATTGTTGGAATTTTATTTCCAGTTCATTGACTTTTGTCTCAGCTTCTAGCAAATTTTGATTAACATTTCCAAAGTTGTTTTTATTCCATTCTTTAATGTCAATCTTCAGCCTCTTAAGTTTATACACCTGCCTATACATCCTACGTAGAGGGGATATTTAGTTCCAGTTTGAGACAACTAAATCCTGAAAATCCTGTCTATTTGACCACATATCTTGATATCTAAAAGGCCTTGGTACTAATTCTTCTGCAGATTGAACATAAAGGAGTAAAGGAGAGTGATCCGATGTCATTCTATTTAGCACTTGAATTGAGCTATTAGGAAATAGTTCCAGCCAGTCCAAATTACTAATTCCCCTGTCAATTCTTTGGAACAGTAGGTCCTTGCATTTATTCCTGTATCTATTATTACTCCAAGTGAAAGAATTTCCTACCGTAGGGATTTCATGCAAGTCCATGTTATTTATAAAATCATTAAACTGATTCATGCTTCTTTTGGGTATGGATTTTCTTCCCTTATATTCAGTAACAGAAGCAACAATATTGAAATCCCCTATGTATATGGAGGGTTCGAGGGATGGTGTTTTTAAATCATTCCATAAAGATTCCCTCGTTTGTCTGCTAACACTAGCATAGATAAAAAACAGTTCCAACTAACAGATGTAGAATTATCAGAGATTCTGGCATGTATAAATTGGTCTGATTCTTTTAAACTGACTATACTAAAAGCATGGTTCCATAATATCCAAATTTTTTCATTCTGGGCAGGGAGAGAATATTTGTAACCTAGTTCATGCATCAAAGTGTTTAAATTCTGTTTATCATGCCATGGTTCAATCAGACATAAAATATCAATCTTATGAGTCAATTTAAGGGCCTTTAATCTATCCAATGATGTTCCATAACCTCTAACGTTCCAGACAAATATATTCCCTATAATGGTGTATTTTATCATTAAAAACCTATAGGGGTTGCTTTATGTGAGGATCTGAGTTTCCTAAGTTTCGTAGCTGAGACCTTACTATTTTTTCCAAACTTATCCTCACTATTCTCCATATTATCTAAAGCTGATCTCAGTTCGGGTGAGCTTACCTTTGTCTAAGTGCTTTGGTCTTCGTTTGTGCTCTGTTATGTTGAGGTAGGATCTCCATTCTTTTCCCCATCAAGTAAGTCTTCGGGTATTTTGGTTGCTGGGGTGAATTCCTGATCCGAGTGACCTACCCGTTGCTCATTTTCAGAAGTGGACAGTTTTACTGCTAAGGTTGTGATCTTGTCAGCTGTTGTAGGGTGCACAAATGCTTCCTGTGATTCCAGAGTTTCGTGGAAAATCTCTACTACTTCACCTTCCTGATCTTCTTCCTGTAGAGCATCTAAAGTTTGGAAAGCATTTGATATTGTGACAGTGTTATTTATACTTAAATTTTCCTAAATAGGAGATAGGACAGCCTGTTGATTCTTTTTTCTCCAGAAAAAAGTAGTGATTGGTTTAGAAATGTCATCCAAAGAGTAAAAAGTAGCATTTCTTTTCGAGTGACTAACATTGAAAGAGTTAAAATTATTATCATGTTGGAAACCTGAAGTCTTTTTTTGTGTTTGAAAATCAAATTCTTTTTGAGAAACAGATAGAGTTGATGATCCCTCTACATCTAGTGCTACTTTAGAGGGTGATCCTAAACCTTTTTGAGAGCCAACATTAGCTGGGACTTTTCTTTCCTTGTTCACATTTACCACTGGTGTGATAGTTTTCTTTTTTCTCAGTTCTGGATGCAAAAAATTACAGTTTGCCTAACTATGACCAATTATCCTACATTGAGTACAGTATGAAGGCAATTCCTCATATTCTATAGGGTAGTATGCTACTTTGTTACCTATTCCTACCACAATTGTAGATGGGAGCTGAGACAATAGATCAACCTCAACACATACTTTAATGGCAGAAGGTCTAGTAAGGGCACTTGTAGCTGCATCCATTTTTAGATATCTACCTATCTGACTACTCATACCAATAATTGCCGAGGTATTGTAAAAGTGAATAGGTAGTTGATGAATTGTTACCCAGGCTGGAACAATGGAGGATTCTGCAACTGGAGAGAAATCCGGAGATCATTTCTGTACCTTTATGATCGAGCCTTGAATCATCCATTGTCCCTTCATCCAGCATCTCTGATAATCCTCGCCATTCTGAAATCTGATTAGGACATAGCGGTAATTAATAGAGCCTAATTGAAATTTTGATTTGAAGCCAATAGATTTAAAAGCAGATTGTAAAAGCTCCATTGGTGGTTTCTCTCTGTTGAACTTGCCGACTAGGGCGTTCTGATAGTGTAAAGCTAGAAGATCGCCTTCTTTTGGAGGGAGGATATAGGCAATCTTGCCCTTATATTCTGTGATAGGATGTAAATTGGGCGTATCAAGTAGAGATGAGAAAAGTGGGGAGGGTTTAGCTTGTAGGGCTTAGAGGAAGCTTTTGCTATTCGCGGTGGGAGTATCTGGATTTGGGTTTGGCATTGGCAATGCCATGATCGGCGGCCAATACAGTGTAAGTGACTGTTATCAGTAGAGATGGTAAACAGAGAAGAAGAAAGGAGGCTAGGTGTGTGTTTCGCACGTTTTATCGCACACAGATATATAAGATTATGAATAAAAGCCTTCTTAGTCCCTAAAAAAGCAACTCCTTCCTCCTTTGATGATTTCAGGCCAATTAGTCTCTCCAATGTCATTAATAAAATTTGCTCGAAAGTTTTAATAGAGAGACTAAAACCACATATAGAGATTTTAATCTCTCCCAACAAAACAACATTTATGAAAAATAGAGATATTTCATATAATATTCTCTATCTTCAGGAAATGATAAGATTCCGGGACAAAAAGAATAGAATCCCAAACTGCATCCTTAAACTGGACCTTAGAAAAGCTTTTGATAGGGTAAATTGGGATTTTCTTAGGAACATATTGGTTAAATTTGGTTTCAGTGGGAATTTTCTAGGTGCAGTACTAAATAATTTATCTCAGGCTTATTTCTCTATACTGCTTAATGGTAATCCAGTTGGTTTTTTTTAAGCTACAAGAGGAATTAAACAAGGTGACCCTCTCTCCCCCTTTCTTTTCAATATTTTCTTAGAAACTTTCTCCAGAAGTCTTGCTTTCATATTCTTGAATAATAGTTTGTCATATTATCAGTTGTCGTCCTCAATCACCCCTGCCTCTCATTTAATGTATGCTGATGACACTATTATCTTTATGCAAGCCTCAAAATCCTGATTAAGATTAAAGATTTTTTAGAGGTTTTTGAATATACTTTAGGTCAGAAATTTAATTTTGAGAAATCAGACTATTATATCAGCAAAAGAGCTACAGTAGCAAAATCCAACCAGGTAAGAATGATCTTAAAAATGAAGAAAGGTTCCTTCCCATTTAAATATCTAGGCTGCCCCATTTTTAAAGGAAGAACCTTAAACAGATACTTCCAACCTTTGCTGGAAAACATGGACAAAAAACTACTGAATTGGAAGAATAAATGGCTTAGTTCAGGGGGTAAGCTGTAATTCAGTCTTGTTTATACTCTCTACCACAACATTTATGGACTGTCACCAACCCCCCCAAAAATATTGTTCATACTTTTGAAAGAAAAATGGCATCCTTTTTCTGGAGGGAAACAGAGGGTAAAAAGAACAAAATATGGAGAAGATGGGAGGCTTTAGCAGTGCCAAAATCACTAAATGGTCTAGGACTTAGATCAATCCAAGCTATAATTGACTCCTACTCTCTTAAACTCTGGTGGAAAAGTCAGTTAGGAATAACTATGTGGTCTAAATTGATATGGTCCCTACCTCAAACACACAGAAATTTAGTTACTTGGAAAAGGATCTGTTCTGTTAACACCTTTGCAGAAAATAATTCTTTCATAATTCATGGCAAAGGTAGCTGTAATCTCTGGTCTGCAAACTGGTGCCCGAGGGGACCTCTGATGTCACACATTCCCAATTCCATCCTCTCGCCATTACTATCTTACACTATTGCTAATTTTATTAGCCATAGGGATGCTATTTTACCTATGATTTCCCCCTTTCTAGAATTTGATACTCTATCCTTTCTTCAGGATGCAGAAATTAATGCCAACAGAGAAGACAGGTTGATATGGAAACCTGAACTGACCGGGATTTTCTCTTTCAAATCTGCCTACAAGAAACTAACATATACCCCAGGTAATTTCCCAGCCAGTAATTTGATCTGGAATTCAATTCTACAAAAAAAGGTTTCCATCTTTACATGGAAAATGTTGCATTCTTTCTTACCTTTTGATGATGTGCTTATCAAATGTGGTTTTAGTCTAGCTTCCAAATGTCCAGCATGCTCTCACTCTGATTCCATTCAACATTTCTTCATATCCTGTTCACTTGCTCATAACATATGATCCAGATGACATCCTTTTGGATTTTCACATAAATCAACAAGACTCAATTACTCACAGATTCTTTTTGCTCTAGAATAGTAAATATTTACCAAAATGGCATCATCTGATAAGTAAAATACTTCCTCCCTTGATATGTTGGTGTCTATGGAAGGCCGGGAATAGTTTCTTCTTCGATAACACCAGTTTTTGTCCTGAACGGATATGTAAGGATAATGTGATCAAGTATACTTATCCCTTCATGCTAAACCTTATCACCATTATCCTTCTTCACATATTCCTTCTAACTTGTTGCATCCGATCCTGAAGCTTAGACCTCCTCCTAAGCCAATAATATCAATTGTTTTCTGGGAGAGTCCAAAGCAAAATTGCTATAAGATCAATGTAGATGCTTCCTGGAACCCAAATAAAGCAACAGTAGGTCTCATCGCCAGAAACAGTGCTGGAACTCCTTTTCTGATTCATTCAACAGATATTAGTGCTACATCCCCACTTCAGGCTGAGATTCTAGCAATTCAATTTGCTTGTCAATCTTTTCCTAATCTAGATAACTCTGTTACAATTGAATCAGACTCTTTGACAGTAGTAAAAATGATTATAGATCCATATACTGCTCATTGGACACTTTTTTATCTAACTTTTAAAATACATTCCATGTTAAAGAATGCTGAACTGAAATATGTTTACAGAGAATGTAATGCAGTGGCAGATGCTATTACAAAGCACCATTTGACTCATAGTTTGAGTCTAAATCTTTCTAATGCTCCTGGACATATCAAGGGCCTCATTTCATTGGACAAAGAGCATACACCATATATTAGACTAAATAAGCACACATTTTCTTTGAATGGATACTGTTGAGTTTTGGTCCCTGCTCTTATTTGAAGGTACTTGGGAATAACAAGAACTGGAGCTAAGGAGGAGCAAACCTGGAGCCTTACACAGCCCTCTGCATAGCCCTTGGGCACTGGAACCCTCGAGGACGGGTGCCCTCGAACTGTGAAGACGTTGGATCCCTCGAGCTACTACGACTTTGGACCCCCCAAGCACTAGAGCCCTCGAGCTCTGGAGCAATTGGGCAATGGAAGAACTGAACTCCTCGAGAACTGGAGCCCTCGAGCTTCTGGAGACAACGAGCTCTGGAGTTCTCGAGCACTGAAGACATCGACCACTGGGAGCCTTGAGTACTTGGATCGGCCTCGAAGTAGTCCTTGTGCACTCGTGCCCTCCAGCTCCCAAGCCCTCGAGCACCCATGCCCTCGAGCTCTGATGACACTGGATCATTTCGAGCACTGAAGATGCTAGAGCCCTTGTGCACTGGAGCCCTCGTGCTCTGGAGACATCATCAACTGGACCTCCTCGAGCTCTGATGCCCTCAATCCTGAGCCCTCGAACATTGGAGCCCTCGAGCACCGGAGCCATCGAGCACCTGGGCCTTCGAGCACCGGAGCCCTCGAGCACCGGAGGCCTCGAGCACCGGATCCCTCGAGCACCGGAGGCCTCGGGCACCGGAGCCCTCGAGCACCGGAGCCCTCGAGCATCGGAGCCTTTGAACATTGGAGCCCTCAATTATTAGAGCCCTTGAGCACCGGAGCCCTCGAGCACCGGAGCCCTCGAGCACCAGAGCCCTCGTGACCGGAGCACTCAAGCAACGGAGCACTCAAACACTGAAGCACTAGAGCAACGGAGCACTCAAACACTGAAGCACTCGAGCACCGAAGCCCTCGAGCACCTGAGCACATGAGTACCGGAGGAACAATGGAGTCCACGAGCACCGGAGCCCTTAGGCACTGGAACCCTCGAGTTCGGGAGACCTCGAACTGTGAAGACTTTGGATCCCTCGAGCAATGAAGACACTAGACCCCTCGAGCACTAGAGCCCTTGAGCTCTAGAGCCATCGAGCATTGAAGCCACTGAATCCCTCGAATACTGGAACCCTCGAGCTTCTGAAGACATCGAGCATAAGCGCCCCCGAGAACTGGAAACATTGAACATGGGAGGCCTCGAGCACTAAGAACGGCCTCAACTGTAGTCCTTGTGCACTCGTACCCTTGAGCACGCATGCCCTTGAGCTCTGACGACACTGGAACCTTTCGAGCACTGGAGATACTGGAGCCCTCGTGCTCTCGGGCCATCAAGAACTGGATCCCCTCGAGCAAGATACTTCGAGTTTATGGATCTGCTGTCTCACTGGATACCTCGGACATCTCCAGGCCAGACACCTTCGAGATACCTGACACTCGAACCAGATACCACACAATCACTCGAACCTGGAACCATCAATCTTGGCGCCCTCGAGACTGATGTGTCCATTTTATATGTATTATTTAGTAGTATTTAGGATCACTTTTGTGCTCTTTTATTATCGAGAGCTTGTGTTTTACCTTGAAATTCTCTTAGGAGAGGTAAGAGCAACTTTATGCTCTTTTACCTCTTCTAAGTGGACTTTGTGTGACGAGGGAAGAACACGGAAGCAACGAAGACCGGAGGACATTGAAGACTACACTTTCGAAGACTTTTGAATATTCACTTCGAAGACATGAAGATCGGAGGCCGTTGAAGCCATTTTTGGAGCCGTTGAAGACTTGAAGATTGAGAGGGATGACTATGAAGAAGAAGAAGACAACATACAAAATTCTGGCACCCGTCGCGAGTTGCGACGAACCCGTCGCGACACCGGCGCGAGTCGCGACGAGTTTCATTGTGACTCGCGACCAACGGGCGGCCAGAAATTCACTTTATCCTCTTTTCACTATAAATACCACTCTCTTTCCTCCTCTTCTTCAGCTTTTGCCCAGCCCATTTTTCTCTGGTTTTAGGGCTTGAAAACCCTTGGTTTTCTTCTCTTTCTTTTCTTAGTTTTTGTAGTTTAATTATGTCTTGTAGTTCTATAGCTTAGTTCTATCTTGGGAGCAAGGGATTGAAGCTTCCATTTCTATGTAGTAAGGACCATTTATATCTATCTATTTGGTGTTTTTGCTATTGTGCATTTATTGTGATTTTGATGTGTTTGTTGATTCATTAATGTTGTTGAAAGTTTGGGCATATGAAATACTTGTATTAATTGCTTGCTAGGGTTTGGGGGATTTGGGTTGATTTCCCCCCTGTTCTTGTTAGGAATGTATGAGTATAATTTAGAGCTTTTGATTGTGTTGGTGTGTTGATAATTGCTAGATGAATGTGATGATGTCGAACTCTTCGTCATGTTTGTGTTGGGTAGCAAACGAGAGAGGTCTATGAGTGGTCGCTCTTGACTAATCCCGTGTAAATGCATGAATCGGTTAAATGCTTAGTCACGGTGTAGTGGTCATAAGTGTTGCCGAGCTTGTTGATCCTTCGTGCTAAATGCCATCAATGGGATACCTTGAGTCGTGGTCTCGACAATGGGAGTCATTGGTGAGGTTTGACAAGAGATGTCGAATTCACTCTTGCAAACTACTACCTAAGAAGGATAGAAGTTTAGTCTTCACAACAAGTAGTTGAAGTAGTGAATAGATGGTTTTATTCATCCTTGAAGCATTTGTTATTTAGCATTTGTGTATTCTTGATGGTGTGTTTCCCTTCATTTATGCCATGAGTTGTTTGAGAATAGGGAGTGTTTGTATGATTGAATTGGTTAGGTGTTAGGAACGTGACGAATTCCGTAGCTCCTTTGCATGAAAATCTATGAATGTGAACTTAGAACTTCTTGTGCATAATGTGTTGTGATTCTTGCTAGAGAGGTATGTTAATATTAAGCCAAGTAACGAATGCGATAGGATGAGTGAATGGTTCAATGATCTACATTAGGTTTGGAAGTGGATATCCATTGCCCCCAAGGCTTTATCTTTGTAGTTTTAAAACCCCTTTTCTTTAGTTTTGTTTGATGATTAGCATAGTCACTTGACCTTGCTAGTTATCGTGTCTTTTTACTTTCATAACTTAGGACAACCAACCAACCAAACCCCCCCCCCCATTTACTCGCTTTTATGTGTGTGTATATATGTCTAGTACTAGCCTAATAACAACCATTTGTGCTTAAACGCTTAGGAAGATCCCCCTTCTTCGTGGACGATCCCGACTTGCCGCTATCTACTTAGTTGTAGATAGTAAGCATTTAGGGCTTATAAATAGTAACTTTGAGAGGTACGGCGACGGCCTTCTAGAGACCTCGACATCTTAACTAATACATCCTCTCCTTTTGAACCACTAGTCTACTAGTTTAGATCTTTCTTTTGAAGGCAACGATGTTGCCTTACCGATGTAAAATTTTTCAAAACATCTTTGTGTATCTATTTGATTTCTAAATAGGCTTGGGGAACCTAATAAATATCCCCCACCCTAGGGTGCATTAAAAAAAAAGAGTTGGTAGCTCTTTATTTGTGTAATTTCAAACTAACCAATGATTGAAACTTGAGATAGCTTATTTTGTATTTTTAATTAAGAGTGGGTCTCCTGAATGGTGACATGTTCATAAGTTTATGAACATGCCACTTATTTTTTACCTTATATACTGCATTTGTTAAATTACATTCTAAATTTAGAAAATATATTTTTATATTATATATTTTTATATTTTTACATTAAAATACATATTATTACTTATTTTAACTTTTAAAATATGATATTTAAATTTTATTAAAAAATATATTTAAGATAAAAGTAATTATGGACTGTCCATAAACTTATGAAAATACCTTCTTTTCAAGATTTTCTTTTTAATTAACTATAATTTTTTTTAATTGAAACCATCCGAGGATGGGGGAAATTATATTAGGCCTTCCCGAGCCATATAAAAAACTAGAAAAAAAAACATACAAGTAGGTTATGTGGTTATCGTAGTTGATCTATACAGACGTGAGCCATCAGATCTTGAAGCAACCCTTATTACTTCCAAAATGAGGAAAGATATGGAACCTATATTTAGAGGATTCCAAAAACTGTTAAAACTGTTTATAGGATCGTCAAACTTATTAGTGAATCGTACTTACGAAACACAAGACAGTCAGAGTTCCCACAAACAGTTTTAGTAGCTTATCCTCTACTAAATTGAAAAGAAGAGCAGCATTAATCAACAAGAAGAAAGCCATCAGCAAAGCAAACTGCCTATCCATGTGCATCCGTATACAGCTGATATATTAGTTTGATTATGCCTCCACTTGTTAGTCCATCTGTAGCCACAGATGCAGCCTGTGAAATCTCCGAGTCCTAGTGCATGCAGTGCCCATCGAAAATGGTGCAGTATCCACCTGCATAAATCAGCATAATTGAGTAGCATCCATTCAATATACCATCCTAAGAGATTGTGTGCCAATCTGATCTAGCCGAACCAATCCTTGGATAGTATTAGTAAGCATAGAAATTCTGTCAAAAGAAGAACCTATCCGAGCTTTGAGACAAGTTTTAGCAAGTAAATCCGCCACCAAATTGGCCTGTCTATGAATGTGCACTAATCTAATATCATATTTTGGTGAATTTCATCAGATAGCTGGTACAGATTCCAGTGTGCATTAAAAGGGTCTAGCAAAAAATGAATTGCAGTAAGACAGTCTGATTCGATGAGAACCGAAACATAATATTTAGCACACTTAGTTAATGCAAATCGGATAGCCAGTAACTCAGCTTCCAAAGGGGATTTAGCTTGTGTGTAATCAGTATACGCAGCAATAAAACTACCTCTAGAGTCTCTAATAATCATGCCAATTCCACACATGTTAGAGTGACAACACCAAGAAGCATCAACATTAATTTTATAACCTGTAGTTGGCTTAATCCAGGCAATCCTAAAGATTTTTGGCTTTGGTGGAGCTTTAATCAGAGGCAGGTATGAATGCTCAGCAATGCCCAGGTCAAAGTTGGATGCTATGAAAATAGGCTTTGCACAGAAAGTGTAGAAAATTTGATCCTTTATTTGCTCAAGCACAAAACTTGTTAATGGGATGGCACAGTCATATAAGCATTTATTCCTCATCTTCCAGAGGTTCCAACATGTAATTACAGCCGCAGTTCTAATCATTATTGTATGTAAAGCACTCAGACCAGGATAGGTAAGGTAGAATGAAACTCTTTCCCATAGAGATGAGAATGATCTCTCCCTGATTCCCATGAAGTGATGTATCTTTCCCCAGATTTGTTCACAGAATTGACAAGAATTGAAACAATGATCCAGTGAATCTTCATTATTATGACACAAACAACATTTAGAAGGCAAACTGATTCTCAAAATTTTGAGAACATTATCAAAAGGCAGATACGAGTTCAACAATTTCCACATAAATATAGAGATCATATTTTCTATTCTAGGACTCCAGAGATATTGTATAGAATGAGAAGTACCTCTTTGTGTTCTGAGCAATTGGTATGTGGATTTGAAAGTAAACTCACCTTTTAAACCAGGCTTCCATATAAGCCTATCCTCTCTGTGTATAGAGCTTTGAGTCCTGTAAAAGAGATAAAACATTAGAGGTTATGAATGGAGAGATCTTCTGAAGCAGTACTGATTTTTGAGAAATAAAATCAGAGACAGTACAGGATGTAGGGATCTCAACCATATTTTGATCACATAGGTCCATAATAGGGCCTATGTCTAACCAATTGGCTGTCCAGAAGTTGCATTCACCCCTGCCTATTATCACCCTAGATTGAGATTCTGCCCAATTATTAACTGAACAGATTTTCTTCCAATTGGGAGAGGATCTTGAAGAGGGTGGCAGTGATGCAATGAGATGGGTCTATAAAGCCTCAGCTTTTTGGTATTTCCACCACAACTTAACAGAGCTTGTATTTATTATGGTGGTGATTGATCTAAAATCTAGCCCATTTTGATTGATTGGAAAGCAAAGAGCCTCCCATTTTCTCCATATTCTCTTAGGTTTCAGATCAACAAACCCCCAGAAAAATCTGCTCAGTTTTTTCTCCATTATAGAAATGATCACTTTGGGTGGTTTTATAACTGACCATATATGCTGTGGGATAGAATAAATGCATGAATGTATCAGAGTACTTTTCCCACCAGCAGAGAGCCACTTATTCTTCCAACTGCCTATTTTACTGTCTATCTGCTCCAGAAGTGGTTGGAAAAAAATCTTTTTAGCAACCCCCGTGTATATTGGTACTCTCAGGTATGTGAAGGGAAAACTCCCAATTTTCATACCAAGAGTTTTTTTGATGTAGTTAACCTTATGAGCAGAAGCATTTCTCCCTATGTAAATGTCACTCTTGCTGTAATTTATATGTTGACCAGTGACATCCTCAAATGTGGACAGGAAAGCTTTAAATCTAATCAAGTTCTGATTTGTAGCAGATAAAAAAATTACAGTGTCATCAGCATAGGATAAGTGTGAGGTTGGCAGAGCATTACCTGGTAGACCATAGTGTGCTAATTTACCATTCTGGAAAATGTATGATAAACTCCTAGTAAAAGCCTCAGAAAAGATGTTAAAAAGAAAGGGAGAGAGAGGGTCTCCCTGTTTGATACCCTTCGTAGATTGGAAAAAAACCAGCAGGCTTACCATTTATTAGAACAGAGAACCAAGCTTGTGAAAGATTCTTCATAATATGAAAAATGAATTTAGCATGAAATCCAAATTTAGACAGAATACAGTTAAGAAAAGACCACTTAACCCTATCAAAAGCCTTCTTAAGATCAAGCTTAACTATGCAATTTGGGTGTCTTTGCTGCCTATTTAAAAACCTAACCATTTCTTGCAAGTAGATGACATTATCCGAAATATCTCTACCTTTGATGAAAGCTGTTTGGTGTGGTGAAATTATCCTCGACATTATAGGTTTAAGTCTTTCCATTAGGACCTTGGAACAAATCTTATTGACAACATTAGAAAGACTTATTGGCCTATAGTCATCAAAGAAAATGGGAATTTTCTTTTTAGGAATAATGACTATCCAGGTGCTACCAATACCTCTAGGTATGCTGTTTGCAGTTAGAAAATCGTGTACAGCAGAGAGTAAGTCAGTTGCAATTATGTCCTAGGATTTGATAAAAAACTTAGCCGTAAAACCATCCGGTCCAGGGATACTATTTTTATTAAGACTAAGTACAATATCCTTAAGTTTAGACAGTGAGACAGGTTTCAGCAGTTTATCATTATCCTCTTGGGTAATCAGTTTTGGTATCTGGCTTAAACAATGTGTCCAGAAAAGATTGCTATCTGGGGGGCTATCATCAGTTAATAGTTCCTGGTAATAGTTAATGGCCTCCTTTTCAATTTCCTGAATATCATCTAGCCACTGACCATTGGAACTTTTAATTTTTGTAATCTTTAGCCTACTAGTTTTTTCCTTAACTGAGTTGTGAAAAAAGCTAGTATTACTATCCCCTTCCTTTAGCCATTTGAGTTTAGCCTTGTGTTTCCAAAAGCTTTTTTGTTCTGCTAGGGCCATCACTACCTTGGCTTTGGCTTTCTTAAGTTGAATCAGATTATCAGAGGAAGCATTTTGGTCATATATTTGTTCCTGAGCTTGGAGAGTATTTTCAGCTTGCACAACATTGTCCTGGATATTACCAAAATGTTCCTTATTCCAGATTTTTAACATCTTTTTTAATCTGATAAGTTTCAGAAAAAATCCTAGCATTCCTGACCTATGTAGGGGAAGATTCCAGTTCTGTCTAATTAAGTGATTAAATTCCTTCCTTTTATACCAGGTGTTCAAGAATCTGAATGGCCTAGGGATAGATGGAATGTCACTGCCAATGGTAAGGAGCGTGGGATTATGGTCTGAAGATATCCTATTCAAGATATGGATAGAGGAAGCAGGAAAAGCAGAAGACCAAGCAGGATTACATAAACCTCTATCCAATCTTTGAGCTGTGGGTTTCCTTAGTCTGTTATTGCTCCAAGTAAAATGGTTACCCACGGTGTTAATTTCTTCCAGCCCCATTACAGTTATAAATTCATTAAAGTCTCTCATACTACCCAATTTAGGGTTAGAAGGGCCTTTATATTCATTTACAGAAGTGATGGCATTAAAATCTCCAATAAAAAGAGAATTTGAGTGTGTACAGGATTTGAGATCTGACCAGAGATTTTTCCTACCCTTTCTAGTTCTGAGACCATACACAAAGAAGGCATCCATACTTGTATTCAGAGATAAGCTATGTAATGTAACAGCAAGAAATTGAAGGTTGTCACATTTAACTGTCAATGATATGCTAGAGTTCCAGAAAAGCCAAATTTGACCATTGATTGCAGTGACACAGTTATCAAATTGTAACAATTGCCTGTACTTATCACACTGTAAACCCCATCATCCTGGATAGTATCCAGATTGATGGCCTGAAACTGAGTAGCAGTATCCACTACTTGCTCTACAGCCTGGGTATCCTTACTCAAGTCAATAACCTTCTTGTTTCCAACTGAGCTCTCCAGACGGGGTAACTCAGCACTCTGAGGTAATTTAGCAACCTTATTTTCTTCAACATTCATATCTGATACGATGTGCCTCTTTGGAACATATTTGAATTTTTGTGCTGCCAGGGTTCTTAGTTTCTCAGATGCAGAGACACCCGAGCCTTCTGCCTTATTATCATTTTTAATAACCTGACCATCAGAATCCCTATGGTGATCTTTGCTCTCAATATGGCTGTTGATGAGTTTATCTATCCTATTATTCCTAGGTCTCTTAAGTTCAGGGTGCAATAGATGCAAAGGTTGTCATCATGACCAATAGAGTTACAGTGATGACAGTACAATGGTAGGTCCTCAAATTCTAAAGGCAGTTTAACCACATTGTATTCAACCCCTTCCTCCTCAATCCCAACTCTAATGAATGTTGGGAGTTTTTTTTTAGATCTATTTCTACGCACATTTTAACCACTGAGGGTCTAGAAAGAGCTGCAGTAGCAGCGTCCATCTTAATATACTCTCCTATTTGATTCCCCATAATTTCTATCATTGCAGTATTATAGAAGAAGATTGGAACTTGGGGAATATTAACCCATACCGGTACAATGGAAGACTCAACCTCAGGAGAGAAATCAATAGTCCACTTGAGAACTTTCATCGGCGCATGATTGAATATCCATTGCCCTTTGAGCCATAGTCTCTGATAGTCCTCCTTGTCTTGAAATCGAATGAGGATGTGTCTGCCATCAATGGATCCGAGCTGGAAATTGCCTTTGAATCCCACCGATTTGAAAGCTTCATTGAGAGCTGACATCGTTGGCTTTCCTCTCGCAAACTTGCCTACCAAAGCGTTTTGATAATGGGTGGCCAAGGCTTCAGCATCCCTCCGAGAAACCAGACAGGCAATATCTCCCTTATATTGGGTTTTTGGAACAATTTCTGGGTTAGACGGGAGGGTGGCATGAAGTGGTGGAGGACGATTACCTAAGGCTTGAAGGAATGTTTTGGCCGCCACAGAACCGGTGCAGCCTGGCGGAGGAGCCGCCATAAAGAGGGATGAGAAACCAGAATCTGACCGTTACAGGTGCAGAGACGGGCGAAGAAGAGGAAGAAGAAGAGAAAGAATTAAAAAGTCGGTAGAGTGTGTTGTGTGTGTTTCGCACTATTTTCGCCCGCAGTAACAGTAAACTTCCGCTTCGAAATTTTTTGAACCTGAAACTATAATTTAAGATGAAAAAGATTTTGCTGAAAAGTTAAAAACAAAGGCTTATAATACATGCATCTAATCCGATAAACATCCATCCTCACCATGGAAGTACTGATCAACGACAATTTATAAAAGGGATAAGTGCCAATATAATCCTATCTACTTGAGTAAGTGTCAATATAATCTTAAGATAAATTTTAGTGCAAATATAACCCTAACTAGTTAATGAAAGTGCCAATATAACTCTCAGACCCCATTTTTGGCATTGACCTCAATTTTCCAGCGTTGACTCTATATAAAATGGCCAAAATATCCTTTGAGCTAACTCTGAAATTAGGTGGACAATTTTACCCTCATAGTTTGCCGGACCGCCATAGTTCGCTGAAATTGGGTAGGGTTATATCAGCACATCATGCAATCTTATTGGGTTATATCAGTACATTTCTAATGTTTGTAGGGTTATATCAGCACATTTCTAATACTTTTAGGGTTATATCAGTACATCCATAAAACTTATATGGTTATATTGGCACTTTCACTAACTATATAGGGTTATATTGACATTTTCGAATATTGAAAGGTTATATTGACACTTATGTCAAATATGTATGGTTATAAAAGCACTTTTTTCTTTATAGAATTCATCTCAAGCACAACAACCATCCAACTAACTTCCTTGCAATATCAAACCTTTTGATATAAATTTTATATAAAATATTATTTTAGATGAAAGAATAAACTTGTTTATTTTATATTTATATAACCAGTACAATATAATTTTTAATTTGCATATTGGTATTTTATAAATATAAATAAATATTTAAATGTTTTTTTATTAGAAATGATGATGTAGCACTAAAGAAGTGAAATATTATTCGGTTTTAACATAGTTTTTATCAAAATTGAAGATGTAACACTTAAGAAGTGCTCTTTAAGTATTTTTTTTTGTGCTCTTTAAGTCTATTGCCATTGTGGATGCTCTAACATTCTTTCACAAAGAGAGATACTCTATCTGTGTTGGTTGGTTTTGACATACTTTTTTTTTACTTGTTTTAATAGATTTGGCACACTTTTCATTTTTGTCAAAAATTTTCTTCAATTTCAACCAATCATTCTACTTTTTCCCTTTTAAACTCAATTTTATCAACTCCTAAGACTATAGTATGTAATGTAGTAGTACTTTAATTATTGTAGTTAGTTCTTCAAACGCGATAAAGATTTAATATTGAAAATGAAAGTAACAACATGCATTTTATAGTGAGCCTTATAAAAGCTAGGCCAAAAATGTAGTATAAGTTAATAATAATATAAATTTGGACTCAGCCTAAGTGATGATCCAAGAAAAGGATCATCAAAGCCACGATGTTAAATCACATTGAACTATTACCAAACTCACACACTACATAAGCTTACCCCAGAGTACAATGACTATTACCAAATTCCCAATCAAGTTTGGACCTCTAGAGTTTCGAAGGAGCAAACTCATACCTAAACCAAAACCCAATTTTGCAAAAGGCAACAGCTTTGCAATACAGTATACCGATACATGTTAGAATTTAGAAATCCTTGAAGATGCAACAAAGAGACAACTTTGATGCACTGAGATAAAAAAAATCGAGCAAAAGTTGGAGGAGTATATTGCAACTACCCAATATTGCCTATGTCGTTAATAGGTTCCAAAAGCTGCAATTGGTGCTGCTATTGCTGATCATCGAGCTGAAGACCAACTTCCTGCAGTGGCTGAACGCTATTAACACCCTCAATCGTGGGCACTGTGGAAGGCCTAGCGGCATTCAGCGAGCCCTTCGCCACCCAAACTGCCGGACGTACCATGATCCTACCGACCAATAGGACTTCCATTTCTCACACAATTGCTCCATTTGAGAAGGCATAGTCAATTCATACAGAAACTAAATATAGATACATAATACACCCGACAATTACAATGTCACCCATTCTTGATCAGAAGATCGACTAAAGATGGATTTATGTAGAAAATAAGGATAATGATGTGTGTTTATTCATGACCTCAGAGTACATTATATAGTATTGTCTATACAAGCTAGGAAAAGGAAATAGAATCTAATTACAATTACAAGTAATATTTATATTCCTTAACACCCTCCCAAGAATTGGAGCATGTGGATCAGAAATACCCAACTTGCCAAGTAAAGAATGAAACTGGTTACGACCGAGACTTTTGGTAAACAAGTCCACAGGTTGATCTGTAGTGCAGATATGATGAGTAACTATAGTACCAAACTGCACAAGATCCCGAGCAAAATGACAATCAACTTCAATATGATTCGTACGTTCATGGAACACTGCATTTGCTGCAATGTGAAGAGCAGATTGACTGTCACAAAACAAACGCATAAGAGCAGTATGTGTAACCCCTAAGTCTTTCAGTAAAGACCTAAGCTATAACAAATCACAACAGGTGACAACCATAGCACAATACACTGCTTCAACAAAAGACCGAGAAACTGTAGGTTGCTTCTTGGTCTTCCAAGAAGCCAGAGAATCACCAATCATCACAAAGTAACCGGAAAGAGAACGCTGGGTAATAGGGCAAATAGCCCAATCAGAATCACAGTAAGCAGTCAACTGTAGCGCACTACGGGAAGAGAAAAATAAACCTTGACCAGGATGACTCTTCAAGTAGTGTAACACACAAACTGCAGCTTGCCAGTGAGGAACACAATGAAACTTCATGAATTGAGCAAGTGTGAACCGAATAACTAAGTTCAGGACGTGTGATGGTAAGGTATATCAGGCGCCCAACCAGTTGCCGGTATTGCTCAAGATCATGGTAAGGTGGGCCATCAACACACACCAGATCGTGTTGCTGCTCCATCGGAAAAGTCAGTCGGTTTAGAGGTAGATAAACCTGTATCAAATAAAATGTCCAGGGCATATTTCCTTTGCCAAAGAAACATCCCCTCCGGTCTTCTAGCAATCTCTATACCCAAGAAATACTTAAGTAAACCAAGATCTTTCATATGGAAACAAGAACTCAAGTATTTCTTGAACTCAGAGATGAGTGCAGAAGAGCTACCAGCAATGACCAAATCATCCACATAAACTAGAACATGCAAAGAAACTGATCCAGAGGAAAAGACAAACAAAGAGTAATCCGTCGTACTCTGAACAAACCAAATGCTCGTAAAGCCTGAGCCAATTTGGCAAACCAATTTCAAGGAGCTCGGCAAAGATCGTAAAGAGATTTCTGAAAGCGACATACCTGGCCATGGGGCGCAGAATAGCCTGGTGGGGGTCACATAAAAACCTCTTCATGTAAATCACCATGCAAGAAAGCATTATGGACATCCATTTGATGCAGCTCCCAACCACGAATGACCGCAACAGATAAGAATAGGCGAACATAACTCAACTTTGCAACCGAAGCAAATGTCTCAGTGTAATCAATCCCTTCAGTCTGGAGATTCCTGAGAACCACTAAGCATGCCTTATGACGTCAATAGTACCATCTAACTTAAACTTCATCCGGTAAACCTATTTGCAACCAATTGCCTTCTTATCCATAGGCAGAGGGACCAAAGTCCAAGTCTGATTGCGCTCAAGCGTAGTAAGCTCATCAGTCATAGCATCTCGCTAATGAGCATGCTGTGATTCCTCAAAATAAGTGGTCGGATCTGCACTAGAAGTTACTGCACCCAAAAATCTAGAATGCATACTAGAAAATTATCACAATTTACATAATTAATAAGAGGATAGAGAACACCTGAGGATAGTGGCGGCGCATGAGTGAACGCAGCAGTAGGGGGAGTCTTTAGTAGTAAGAGCACAGGCATACTCATCACAATCATAATCCTCCAAATAGGGAGGAGGTCAGCGAGCGCGAACACTCTGTCTGATAGGAGGCAACCCACTTGCGGGAGGAGACGTAGGAACAACCGGTGAAAAAAGTGGCAGAGCTAACAGAAGCAGACGACGAGCGAAATTAGTCGGGGCCGGAGATACTACGTCGGGCGGTAGAGCAGAAGGAGTCACCAGAGTTGGCGACGCGTGATCGCCATTCACCTGTGGCACGTGAAGCGCGTGAGGCGGTGGCGTCCCGGGCGGTGCATCATCAGGCCTGACCGAGAAGGGTTGTCGGTGATCTGGGTCAGTCGCCGAAACTAGAGAAGCGGTCGGCGCTATAGGCGTGGCGGCATCCAGCTGGTAATGGTGCGAAGATAGCCGGCAGGACAGGAGTGTCGGCGACCGGCGGCATAGGGGCGGCGACCGGTGGCATAGGGTTGGCGGTGGTCGGTGGGACCGGTGGTGCCGTAATCAGGGCATGTGATTTTCATGGCGGTGGAAAGGAGCCGGCGGTGAAGTGGTGGTGCCGCCAAGATCTACTGAAGAGGCCGATGTTGGAGTAGCTGCATATGGGAACTGGTCTTAAAAAAGTTTGGCATCCCGACTGTTAAAGATGATGCGGGATTCCAGGTCAAAAAAGCGATAATCTCTCTTTCCGGCAGGATAACCAAGAAACAAACATCGCCGACTTCTTGGTGCAAACTTGTCACGGTATCTGGGAACGTGAGCAGCAAAACATATGCATCCAAATACCTTTAAAGATGAATAATTTGGAGCTTGTCCATATAGCATCTCAAAGGGAGTGCGACCATTGAGATGTTTTGTCGGTGTCCGGTTAATCAGATAAGCAGCAGTAAGAACACATTCTCCCCAAAACTCAATTGGAAGACTGTCTTGAAACCGTAAGGTAAGCGCCACGTTGAGTAAATGACGATGCTTTCGTTCAACTCGACCATTCTTCTGTGGTGTATCAACCATAGGTGTCTCAAAAATGATCCCAGATGCAGATGAGATCTCAAAGGAAAATATGCAGTCCCGTTGTCAGCCCGGACATGCAGTATAGTTCGGCCCCATTGATTCTTGACCAAAGCACAAAATTCCAAAAATCTAGAAGCTACCTCTGACTTAGCCACTAATAAATAAATCCAAACAGCTCGGGAATAATCATCAACTATTGTAAAAAAAACATCACTAAAAGATGGTGTTCTATAAGGAACCCAAACATCACAATGTATTAATGCAAATAAGGCAGTAGCATTTATAGAACTTAATGGAAAACTATGTCTAGTCTGTTTTGCTCTATACCATACAGAGCAATGTATAGTAGTATTATTTGTGCTAAAGGCAAGAGTAGGAATAGAAGACAACACCGTAGATGATGGATAACCAAAAGATTTATGCCAGAAATCAGATGAAGATACTGAAGCAGCTGTCAGAACTGCAGGATATGAAGACGAACGAGAGTATCCAACAGACGAAGTCAATAAACCCCCCTTGTTGTTCACCCGCGCCAATCACAGTTTTCGTACTGATTTTCTATAAAATGCAATAATTTTCAGTAAACAAGGCTGGTCATTTCACAGCAGATAACAATCTAGAGCATGATAATAAATTGCATTGCAGAGTAGGTATGTATAACATATGAGTAAGGGTGACATCACCAAAACAAATAGATCTATATTGTGTAGAAGATGACACCGATTCATTAGGAAGCATAACACTCACATAATTGGTAGCAGTAGTAATATTAGTAAGAGAACCCTTGTCACTAGTCTGTAAACTGGTAAATAGTATATACGGTGGAGCCCACGGTAGAGCCCGGAAAGAGCCCTACCAAATACAAAACATAATCCAACCTTAGGTTACGAGGTGAACCTAAGGAGCAAGTCCAAGAGGGAGGGGGGGGGGGGGGAGGAAGGAAGCTCTAGGAGCACCCCTCCCTCCCCCTACCCCCCCATTTTCTAAATAAAACTAGCTACCCTTAGCAATATAAGTCTAGCAAAGGGAAACAGGACAAGTCCCAGCGATAATGGGACTGGAAAATACTAGGTAAATGGGGTGAGAACAAACTCACTACCCAAGAACATGTGTACCGCTTCTACCCCTAACAAACGGGGCCTTCATAGCAACTAGAAATGTGTATTGGCTCTTCATATAGAAGGACGCCAGCAGTGAACAGGACACGCAGCCGAGTCTGGTGCACTCGGGTCTTGAATAAACCCTTGTCACTAGTCATGTGATAGGAGGCTCCCGAATCAAGAATCCCGAGTAAAGTAGACTTACCTGACCCATGGTCAAATAATGAATTAAACTGATTAAATAAATGAATGGTCGTACTCCATTGGTTGTCAGATAGAGCAGGACCAAAATCAGATCGAGTAGGGGCGCCAGAGGAGGCGACCGCCGCAAACCCTTGCTGCGACGTCACTACATTGGCAAAAATAGCCATAACACAATTTATTTTGTTTAATATACAAATAAAATAAATTGCATTCAAGTAGATACAACAACCAAGTAGATAGAGCAACCAAGCAGATGCAAAAACAACCAAGGCAGCGCCCGTCCCTGTATTGGCGCGTGGAAACACGCGCTGCTGGAGGGGGAGAGTGCGTGTGGCTTAACCACACATGACTTCACACGCCTTTGATGGTCGCACGCGTGAATCTCACGCGCGTCCTCCTTCTTGAGTGAAATGGCAACGACACCAATCTGGACCGAGTTGCTAGAGCGAAACGGCAAATTGCTCGACGAAAATCGACGGTTCATGGCAAGCTTGTCGATCTGGCAGAGATCGGCGGCGGGCACCGTTAGATCGAGGCTTGGCAGAGACATATTCAGCTCAGCGGAGATCATTTCGACTGGAGCGAAGCGGTGACAGATTCAATTTGCTGTAGACAAAGGCAACAGAGGTAGCAGGAACAATGAATATTTTTTAAAGAGAAAAGCAACTCGGATCGGCGGCGCGTCACGCATGGACGATGGCGGCAGTGTTTACAGGAAATTTAAAATGGAAAATTTAGATTCTTAGGCTCTGATACCATATAGAAAATAAGGGTAATGATGTGTGTTTATACATGATCTCATGGTACAAAATACCTATAAAAACTAGGAAAGGGAAATATATTCTAATTATAATTACAAGTAATATTTATATTCCTTAACAATTGAACATTCGACCAGCAAAAGCATATTCAAATATTTTCTTTAGCGCCACGACTTCATATCAAGCTACATCCTGAAGCCTGCCTTTGTAACGATCATATTTACATGAAAAATTCTCAAAGAACAAATGTCACCTACAAAATACATTTAAACACGGAAAGAATGCAAATTCAGACAAATTAAGAGCCACCAAAATCCAGAACATTTCCAAGAGCAACTACAGCATCTATTCTCAAGTTCCTTAAAGTTGCAACATATAAAGCAAGTGAATAAATAAGCATCAGGAAGTAAGTGAATAAATCCCTCCAAGAAAGGATGCTCCAAAGATATGCTAGTAAGAGATTTTTATCAGATAGTAGAAGAGAAATTACTGGAATGGGCCCATGGGAGAGCCAAACTTGGTAATGAGTTCATCAATTTTTAACGGATCCACACCCATGTGAAGCAAAATTTTGCACCCTGGTTGTATGGGAAAATGCCCTATTCACAGCAAAGCCAGTGCAATTTTACGGCAAAGAATGCCCACCATCAAGCTCGGCATTGTCTTCTTGATCTATGACACCGCTGAAGTCCATTCCAGGAGGAATAACCTGAAAGCAGTTCATTTAGAACTATCAAGAAAAAGATTCTTCCATAAGAAATTTTCCAACAAAGGCTGCAAAATCAAAAATAGCATCAAGAAAAGACCAGTAATTTACTGATAGACCATTACAAAATCCATTTGATGTCAAACCCTTTTCCTCATCAAGGAAAGATTTCTCCTTTACTTCTGCACCAACTTTAAGAGAACTCCCCAGCATAGTTCAGACCCTATTCATAATCTTATACTCCTTGTTCTTCACCATCAGAACATAAGGTTTTCATTTAGCCAAAAAAATATGCACACATATCCTAATTTTCCCACCTGATAGATAGCCAGCATCATGGGCTAATCATATACACACAGGAAATCCTATACAAACAGTAGCAGATGTTTCATGGACTAAAAATAACCTGACAATGGATAAACAACACACGAAAACTAACAGCAATGAACCATACATTTTCAACTTCTGAAGTATCAACACCAGCATCAATACTCCTCAAGGACAATTTAAAATTATAATGTAGCATGTAAATAACAACTCCTATGGGCTTGAACCAAAGTATACAATATTATATTGCATTTAAGAATACTTTCCAACAAAATGTCTTTACAGAAACATAGTTTTCTGAAGCTAAGTATTTCATAAAGAAGTAATGTTGAAGCTGCCGCTCATAAGGGACAACCTCAGTCTAGCTGCAACACTTCTTACGCTCAGTTCCTCCCCAACTTCATCAATGAGATCTGACCCTCTAGATTGCTCACGCCATTCAAATAGATCATTCAAAAACTTTAATCAGTTAGCTCAAAACAATAATATCATGTTACCACAAGAATAACACTGCCTCAAACTTGCATTGTCTGACAAAACTTGTGAAACCTTAGAGGAGAAGTACTCGTAGGCAGCAAAAGGGCTAAAAAATTTAATCTTTTTCAGTTCTTCTCGGGCTACCACGCATGTAAATTATCATTTCCTGGCCATACAATTAAAATCTTAACCTTAAGAACTTACTCTAATCAAATCAAGTAAAAAAAATTTAACAATCTACATTGAAGGAGAACTCACCAGCAGGATGCTTCTGCCCCAAAGATTTAACCGGGACTGCAACAGGTACGGCATGAAGATAAGCAAAACCGTCAGGCGTCACTGCAACATTAAGCTTCTGCCCTTTAAATTCGATTTACTTGCAACAGCTAATGCTTTAGCGGGATATGAAGTGCTGGTGCCACCAACTAATGACACAGACAAAGACAGAGACATCTGAGATGGAAAAGGTCCGGCGGTTGTCTACCACGGCGGTAATACTCAGTACGAAAACCATTCAGAACACTGGAAGGATAAGTGTAACATAATGTTGGAATGCCTTTTAGTCAAAACGATAAGCAACATGCAGTTCTGATCAAGATCATGACAACTATACACACAGAAGGAGAGATACGATGCATATAAAATGTTGCATCTGCTTCGACATTTCTTGTCTCCTAAGCTGAAAGTATGAATCTTTTTCCTCCTTTTCTTATTTAGAAATACCCAAATTTCTTTACCAAGGTAGATGCAAGTAATGACTGAACACTAATAAACTTCATCTAATTGCAGAACGGTAACATTCACGAACAATCCAATGACAGAAAGAGAGAGTGGGAAAGAGGTTTACCACTACAATAACCAACAAAATTACTTCACAATTTAACGATTAAACCTTTTTTTCCAAAAAAACAAAAACAACGCAGAAACAATACCACAACATCACAGAGTGTGGCAATTTGGAAAATTTTGAAATTCATAAGATTATGTGACGAAAGAAATTAACTTTGAGTCTTTGAGATTGAGCAACTGGGATGGAACTTCGAGAAAAGTGCTGGTGCTCCTCCCAACGTATTGGTTTGACGATAAGATCCAGATTATAATTCTCTGGAAAGAAGAGGAAGAAAGATTAAGGAGAATGAAGGAGAGAGGCTCCTCGTTTAACAGAAGAATACCTTAAAAGGTGGAATAGATTAAATGCAATAATTACTGAATTGTAATCAATTCTTTTTGGGATACCTTTTCTTAAAATGTGTAAGACTAATATTAATATTCATTTAGGAATCTTAATTCTACGAGATGATGTGGATAAAGTGGAATTTGACATCTATAAGTCTAGGCATGATATGACCGATTCTTCTTTTATGTGTAAAGGCGTGACCCTATGTGATAAGCATGATTTACATGAATCTTCTTGTATGACAAATGAGCATTATTTTTTTGATGAATTCCGTGTTGATGAAAATGTTGATAAGTCTGATGAATTGTATGATTCGAGTGACAATATATTCGTGCTAGATTGCTTTTCCATGCTAACTAACTTGCAGTGGGAAAGGAAGAATGTCGAGAGCATAAAACCCCTCTCGACCTCTCCTAACCCCAAAGTGATGTTCACAGACTCAACCTTGGTAAGGAACGGTGATTATATTCTATGGCGGACAAGGTAAGGGGGACACGTTGTGGAGACCCACAACGATGTCATCATGGGTGGAGTCACCGATGGCGATTCCGGAGACCCATGGGTAGGTGGTTCCAACTAAAATTTCACGAAAAAGAAATAAGTTGTGAGGACGACAATAAATATACAATGCTTCTTTTTTCTTTAATTTCATGATTTTTAGTAGTGAGTAGATTTTGCTTGTTCTTGGTTGTGACAAGGATTTTTGAGATGAAACTCTTTTTGGTTTGTAAATCTGATTTTGAGTCTCGAGATTTTGTTTGGAATGGAATTACGCTTGGGTTTTATGTTTTTTTTATGCAGGGTTTCAACAATTCCATAAGCATGTATTCATGGAGATTCCTATTAAAATTACAACACGAGGCACAAGGAGGAAAGCCCTTTGGGGCCACGAGAGTGAGTGTCACTATTTTTTCCAATCACACATGTTTTTACATGGTTTTTGTGCACTAGAGACAATGCATAGTTTAAGTGTGTGGGAGGGAGTAGTGAGTACTTAGGGAGTTTTCATTTTGGTATTCCTCAGTGCATTTTGGTGTTCTTCTTTGTTTTTTTGACATTTCTTTGGTGATTTTTGGGTTTTGCTTCATTGTGGGATGTTTTGGATGTGTACTTGGTGGTATGAATTTCTGGGTAGGGTTCCTAGTTTGCATTGGGTTGGTTGTTTTAGACTATTGGTGGTGTAATTTTTGTTTGATCTTATCTTCTTATAGTATGAAGCCCAATTTTGGGGCATTTTGTGTTACACAAAAAAAACTTAAAATTTTGAAATATAAAAACCCGACTAAGTTGGAAACCTTAAAGGGAAACTTAGGCAATATTGGAAAAACTCCAGATAGGTCGAAAGACTTAGGTAAAAGTGAGAGGCTAGAACCGGCTAGGCTTATGAGCCTAGGCAAAAAGGAGAGGCCACTACCACAGCAACCCACCTCTAGCACCGGTTTTTTTATATTCTAGCACTGGTTATTTCTTAAAAAAAAACTGGTGCCTAAGTAACCGGTTTTTTTTAACCGGTGCTAAACTAGCACCGGTTTTTTTGTTAGCACTGGTTTTCAACCGGTGCTAAATTAGCACCGGGTTTTTTTGTTAGCACCGATTTTCAACCGGTGCTAAATTAGCACCGATTTTTTGTTAGCATCAACCGGTGCTAATTTAGCACCGGTTGTTTTTGTTAGCACCAGTTTTTCAACCGGTGCTAATTTATTTACGACGTTGAAAAAAAATCCTTTCCTCTGAAAGTTGCAGCGCGCTGCCGCTTTCAGAGAAAGGGAAAAAGACTTAAAATTAACAATTTTATTCCACATTAATTTAATAATAAAATCAACTTCACAAAATTAATAATTTATTTCCACATTAATGTATACAAACACCTTGTCTCACACGACTACGACAAGAATAATAGTTCTAATTATACAATAATAAAACTACCGCAGCACAATTTATGGTGCACTGCCTTCACTTACAGCTCTAGAATCTCAGTTTCTTCTCTACTCTTGCAAAAACAAAGATGAAATGAGTACATAGTTGGGAGAGCCGAACCTATCAGCAGTAATTATAATTCCCATATTCCGAATTGGAGGTAAAGAAAGGTACAAGTGGTTAGTGAAACAATCTAATGATTCTGGAAAAATGATCGACAAGAACAAGACGGACAATAAGAATGATTACTCATTGTGCTTAAAGAGACATTTGTTTGAAGAAGAATTGTTGCCAGGAAGTGGCTAAAATCCTTGGAATGAGAATGAAAGAATCTTGAACAATCCATCGGGGTTGCATGTACCTGCACGTTGCAAAAATATCAGTGGATGTTACATGCTCGCTCACTCTATATTTTACCAGACACCATTTTGTCATTGGATACTGAAAACTACGTTAAGAAACAATCACCTTCAAATGTGAAACCATGTTACTATGAAAACAAAATGATGAAGCAAGGATATATTCCCTTTTCACTATATCCAACACGGAAGCAAGAACTTGTGATGGATAGTAAATTTATTCTGACAAAAAATCATAACCTTGAAACTGGATGTAGCTAGACGGGCGAGAATTCGGTAAAGAGAGAATATGCTAACTTTCACTAATATCCTAAAAGAAAAAAGTTTGCTGGAAGCATGTAGTACTCGATTCTGGACATTTTGTTCAGAGAGAGAACATGATAGTCAACCACCATTACCACAGCTTGAGTCAATTATACAATTGGCATACAAAACAGAACTCTCCATTAGAAGACATCATCTAAGATACCAAGCATATATCGCAGGTAGAGTTGATCTCATTGAATATTCTATCTCATGGAAGACATCATTGAAGATACCAAGCATATACCAAGCATATATCCCATGGGTACATGCAAATCCAGAAAAAGTTATTGTAGACAGGAAGATTCTATCTACACTCTGAAGAATAAGAAAGCTTGAGAGAAGAATGAATCTTTCTAAAAGATCAATCATTGCTGACCATGATCATTCCATGAAGGATGACAATTGTCAAGAAAATACACATCATGAGCCAAACAGAGTTATAGTCGTGTAAGCATTACCTGCACTACAATAAAAATAGCGCTCAAAAGTTGAAGAAAGCAGTCGGGAGACAGGCTTCTAAGGTTATCTCCAAGCGAGGAACCTCCCCCTGTGAGAAAATGTATCAATAACTGATATAAATAAACCCTCCCCATCCAGATACTCAAACTAGTTATAATTTAAAGTAAGGAACTAAAGATTAAAATTTTATGACATATTTTGTGGCAGATTATAATAGAAAAATATTTTATTTCCACCTAACATGAAGAGAAGAAGGATTATGCTGGAAAGTAACTTATGAGACTTACCATCATCATCAACCATCCTTTCACCTTGAACATCTGAGGCAACGAGAACAGGAAGCCACTCAGAAACTGCTGCCTTGAAAGCAGCTTTCATATCAGCAATAAGTGTATCACGATACATTCTCAACACTACAGGGAGTCTTGCCTAAAAATAAGTTTTATAGTGATTTAGTAATAATGTGTGACTAATTCTACTATTGAAACATTATCAAAGATAAGCAATGACTGAGATTTCTTGAGTAAATATTATATCAAATTAAGCTTAACAGATCTTCAACAACAAGTGGAACAACTGAGATGAAAATATTTGCGTAATAGCACCAAATACTCGCTTCTCTTTTTTATAATAGAACAACAGAAGAGCATATACTTAGTAAAATCAGCCGGAAGTCACATTCAAACACTTATCAGTTCAATCACTGATCATTCCAATTTTTTTAATCATCATACTCCCTCTATCCGAACTTAAGTTACACAATTTAACTTTTCACGATTGATTTAAAATGCAAACACAGCAAAAACAGTACTTATAGAATAGAAAACAGTACTTAAAACAATAAACTAACGAAAATATATAGAATTTATCTACTATAGCTCAGTAACATCAAACACTTAAACATCACAAATGCAATTGAAATTGGCAGACATCAAACTGAAAATGGAGAAATGAAGAAGTAAATTATAGTGAGCTTTAGAGACTCACCAATGCTAGATTTAAAGGCTCCAGCAGCGGAGGGTGGCAGCGCCAGTGGTAGAGGATCCTCCTCAACCTGTTCAGCTCGACAACGAGCAAGGACCTGCTAATAACAATAAAAAATCAATTAAACAGTGAAAAGATGACGGAATCACCGCGTCGAGACCTCAAATAAAAGATTAAAACAAGAAAAGAAACAAGTAAAGTGACAAACCTTGGATTTCATAGCATAGTGAAGCAACGGAGCGTAGCAAATTAGAGCAGAGGGGAGCAACATAGCGGAGCATATCTGAACAGGTCGGAGCATATCTCAACTTGTTTAGTTCGAGAACGAGCAAGGACCTGCAAGTAACAATAAAAAATCAATTAAACAGTGAAAATATGTCGGAATCACCACGTTGAGACCGCAAATCAAAGATTAAAATTAGAAAATGAGAAAAAAACTAGTAAAGAGACGAACCTAGGTTTTCATAGAAGAGTGAAGCAACGGATGGAGCAAATCGGAGCACAGAAGAGCATATCTGAGCAGATTGGAGTGGGGTGGACCGTGGAAGAGAAAACGAAGGAGAAGCGGAGCTGCGGAGGAGAAGCGATGGAGGAAAAATGGAGGAAGAGCAGAGGACGAATAGAGAACGGTTGGTGAATTGGGGAAGAAAGATGTATTATTATTCTATATAATTACATAGAAGTCCCTACCCCTTTTCTTATTTTAATATAGACCTTAGTCTCACCATAATTTTGGGTGAGACCGTTTCACCCAAGTCTTTATAATTTATTATATACTAGTTAAAGTAAGGCTTGACCATTGATTAGTTAAAGTCAACTTTGTTATTAGTGTTTATATATTGAAAGTCAAGTAAAGTTTGACCGTTGATTAGTTAAAGTCCGCTTAGTCACTAGTGTTTATATATGGAAAGTCAAGTAAGGTTTGATCGTTGATTAGACAAACTCAAACATTTTTATTAGTATTTATTATATACTAATTCAAATAAAGTTTAACCGTTAATTAGTTAAATTCAACTTTATTATCAGTGTTTATATATTGAAAGTCAAGTAAAGTTTGACTGTTGATTAGTTAAAGTTAGCCTCGTCACTAGTTTTTATATATAGAAAGTCAAGTAAGGTTTAACCGTTGATTAGACAAAGTCAAACATTTTTATTAGTATTTATTATATACTAATTCAAATAAAGTTTGACCATTAATTAGTTAAAGTCAACTTTGTTATTAGTGTTTATATATTGAAAGTCAAGTAAAGTTTGACCGTTGATTAGTTAAAGTCAGCTTAGTCACTAGTGTTTATATATAGAAAGTCAAGTAAGGCTTGACCATTGATTAGACAATGTCAAAGATTTTTATTAGTATTTATTATATACTAATTCAAATAAAATTTGACTGTTAATTAGTTGAAGTCAACTTTGTTATTAGTGTTTATATATTGAAAGTCAAGTAAAGTTTGACCATTGATTAGTTAAATTCAGCTTAGTCCGTAGTGTTTATATATAGAAAGTCAAGTAAGGTTGACCATTGATTAGACAAATTCAAACATTTTTATTATTATTTATTATATACTAATTCAAATAAAGTTTGACCGTTAATTAGCTAAAGTCAACTTTGTTATTAGTGTTTATCTATTGAAAGTCAAGTAAAGTTTGACCGTTGATTAGTTAAAGTAAGCTTAGTCACTAGTGTTTATATATAGAAAGCCAAGTAAGGTTTGACCGTTTATTAGACAAAGTCAAACATTTTTATTAGTATTTATTATATACTAACTCAAATAAATTTTGACCGTTAATTAGTTAAAGTCAACTTTGTTATTAGTGTTTATATATTGAAAGTCAAGTATAGTTTGACCGTTGATTAGTTAAAGTCAGCTTAGTCACTAGTGTTTATATATAGAAAGTCAAGTAAGGTTTTACCATTGATTAGACAAAGTCAAACATTTTTGTTAGTATTTATTATATACTAATTCAAATCAATTTTGACCGTTAATTAGTTAAAGTCAACTTTGTTATTAGTGTTTATATATTGAAAGTCAAGTATAGTTTGACCGTTGATTAGTCAAGTATAGTTTGACCGTTGATTAGTCAAAGTTAGCCTAGTTGTTAGTGTTTATATATTGAAAGTCAAGTATAGTTTGACCGTTGATTAGTCAAAGTTAGCCTAGTTATTAGTATTGGGAAAGTCTCACGAAAGGCGGCCTTTCCATGAGCTTATGGACAGTACTCAGAGATACTTGCCTAAAATGTTGTAATCTTTTTATAAAACTTAAATATTACATTTTATAAGTTAAAACAAGTAATAATATGTATTTGAAGGTGAAAATATAAAAATATATAATCTAAAAAAATTTCAAATTTTTTAAATTTTGTATGTAATTTAAGAATTGCAATGTATAGGGTAAGAAATAAGTGGTCTGTCCATAAGCTTATGGACAGACTGCCTGTCAGGAGACCCACTTATTAGTGTTTATATATTGAAAGTCAAGTAAAGTTTTCACGATTATTTATATATTTATTCAAATATGTAGTCAAAGTTTTCTTAGTTTGACTGAATCTTTGATCTTGTGCAATTTAATCTGGGACGGAGGGAGTATACTAAATCAATTAAGGGTTGAACGTTAATTATTTAATGTAAACAAATTTTATTCTTATTTGTATATATGAGGTCAGTGAAGGTTGATCGTTGATTAATTTAACTTAACTTAGTCATTAGTTAAAGTCAACAAAAGAAGTGAACGATTTTGAAAGTTGAAAAAAATAGCTTAGAGCAGCTGCTCCCTGCTCATGTAATTTCTGGGAAGATTATTTGAAATTTTTAGCGAATTTTTTGAATTCTTTGGGTGGAAATAATGAAATTTAAAAAAATTCGAAAAATATTTAGAAGTTTTTGGCATTTCTTTGGGGGGGATTTTTTTTGGCGGGAAAAATTTAAAATTTTTTAGCACCGGTTTAAACCGGTGCCATTTTCTTCCAAAATTGACGCTATTTAAAAACTTTTGGCAATTTCTTTGGTGGGAAATTTTTTTTTGGCGATTTCTTTGACGGGAAAATTTTAAACCGGTGTTATTTTCTTCCAAAACCAGTGCTAAATTTTCCAAAACCGGTGCTATTTAAAAATTTTGGGCTATTTCATTGGCGGGAAAACAATTATAGAAAATTTTTAGCACCGGTTTATAAAAACCGGTGCTATTTTTTAAAAAACTGGTGCCAAATTTTACAAAAAACCAGTGCTAAGTTTTAATTTTAGCACCGGTTTTTAAACCGATGCTATTGTTTTGCAAAAACCGGTGTTATTCCTTAATTTTTAGCATCGGTTTTTTAAACTGGTGCTATTTTTTACTAAAATCGGTGCCATTTTGAATTTGTTGGTGGGAAGATAGAATTTTACAAATATTTAGCACCGATTTTTAGAAACCGGTGCTAATATTTTCAAAACCGGTGCTATTTAAATTTTTTTTGCTATTTCTTAAGCGGGAAAATAAGTCTCAAAAATTTTTGGTTCTGTTTTTTACAAAAATGGGTGCTAAGTTTTAATTTTTAGCACCGGTTTTAAAAACCAGTGCTATTTTTTTTACAAAAACCAGTGCTATTATTTAATTTTTAGCACCGGTTTTTAAAACCGGTGCTATTTTTTACTACAACCGGTGCTATTTTGAATTTTTTGGCGGGAAGATAGAATTTTACAAATATTTAGCACCGGTTTTGAAAAACCGGTGCTATTTAAATTTTTTTGGCTATTTCTTTGGCGGGAAAAATAAAATTTTCTAATTTTTAGCACCGGTTTTAAAAAACCAAAACCGGTGCTAATTGTTTCCAAAACCGGTGCTATTGTAAAATTTAGCACCAGTTTTTAAAAAACCGGTGTTAAAATAAAAAAACCGGCGTTAAATTAACAGCAATTTTGAAAACTGGTGTTAAAAATTAAAAAATTGGTGCTATTAAATTTTTAGCACCGGTTTTAAAAATCGGTGCTAAACAACTGGTGCTAGAGGTGGGTCACTGTGGTAGTGGGCCATGTGGAAAAATGTGAGAATGTGAGTACTCTTTGTGTGTTAAAGCTAGGATGAAAAATCGAAAGGTCTCCTAGGAAAAATGAGAGAAATTGAGAGATAATAGAAAAACTAAGTTGACGATACATTTGCATCTGTTGTGCGGAATGGAGAAAGAACATAAAGTATGAACGAAAATAACAAGACACAAGATTTACGTGGTTCACCAAGATTGGCTACCTCCACGGGAGACGGATTCACTATAATAGGTAGCAGGTTACAGACGCCAAGAAATTGGCCAGATTTCTACCTATCTAAGTGCGGAACAGAATTCATAAATTCATGATTTACAGAGAGAAGAGAGACCCTTTATATATTGTCTCTATTAAACCCTAACAAACTGGGAATAGGAAAATAACTACCATTCCTAATAGGTATAGGAACTACCATTCCTAATAGGAATAGGAACTACCATTCCTAATAGGAATAGGAACTACCATTCCTAATAGGAATAGGATTCCTATTCTGACCGGGCAGCGAGACCCCCGTTATTTTCCCCCGGACCCCCAGGCCAGTGTCGCAGAAGCGGCTTATTACAGTATTCAAGGCATACCAACAAATCTCCACCTTGACTTGAATCCTCAAAGTAGAAAACTCCAGATGCACTATTACAGTGCCAGATGAGTAGATTTTGCCCTCCAATCCCGGGACTGCCCATATAGCACCTAATCAGCTCTGATGTTCAGCAAGTCCAAACAATGTTGAAACTTGCTATGTGGAACAGGTTTGGTGAACATATCAGCGGGGTTGTCAGCAGTTCCCACTTTCTTCACCCTGATTCTCCTCTCACTCCTCAGGAAATGATATCTGACA
The DNA here is from genome assembly GCA_037428765.1 of Rubia yunnanensis. Lineage (NCBI taxonomy): Eukaryota > Viridiplantae > Streptophyta > Magnoliopsida > Gentianales > Rubiaceae > Rubia > Rubia yunnanensis. Next base: position 74,988,919 of record CM075063.1, on the reverse strand, counting down.
TCAATATGCTGTGTCCTCTCATGATGGACCTGATCCTTGGCTATGCAGATTGCACTCAAGCTGTCACAATACACAGTAGCCTGATCATGATGTAGACCAAGATCACTAACCAGCCCTTTCAGCCATATTCCCTCCTTTGCGGCCTCTGTCAAAGCCATGTACTCTGCTTCCGTAGTAGACAACGTCACTGTAGGTTGCAAAGTCGCCTTCCAACTAACCACAGAACCTCCCAAAGTGAATACATAACCAGTCATCGATCTCCTCGTGTCAACATCACCAGCATAATCAGAATCCGAGTAGCCTGTAACTAAGCACTCGGTATCACCTCCATAAATGAGACCCACATAAGACGTACCTCTAAGATACCTGAAGATCCTCTTCACAGCTTGCCAATGTTCCTTTCCCGGTTGCCCCATAAACCTGCTCACAACACTGACTGCATGTGCTAAATCTGGCCTCGTGCAAACCATAACATACATCAAGCTCCCCACCGCGCTGACACAACAGTCATAAGCACATCTCGTGTTTCCCAACTGAAGCATATAACTGTCAAACTTCTTGTACCACTGCCTCGGAGACTGTTTAAGTCCATACAAAGACTTCTTCAACTTGCAAACATACGTTTCCTTGCCAGGAACCTGGAAACCATCTGGCTGGGTCATGTACAACTCTTCCTCCAACTCTCCATGTAGAAAAGCGGTCTTCACATCAAGTTGCTCGAGCTCTAAATCCTGATGTGTTACCAAGGCTAGCAACACTCTGATGGAAGTGTGTCTGACCACTGGTGAGAAAATCTCATTATAGTCTACCCCCTCCCTTTGACTGAAACCTCTTGCAACAACTCTTGCCTTGTACTTGACTCCCTCTGCAGGTGATATTCCTTCCTTCTTCTTGAAAACCCATTTGCAACTGATAACCTTTCTCCCTTGAGGCTGTTGAACCAAATCCCATGTCTGATTCTTCTGAAGAGACTCCATCTCATCTCCCATTGCAGCAAGCCATTTATCAGCATCAATACCTGAAACAGCTTCTCTGTAAGTGGATGGCTCATGAGTATCCACCTCCTCAGCAACCTGTAGTGCATAACCCACCATATCTTCAAACCCATATCTCTTGGGCGCCCCAACTCCAACCCTCCTGGGTCGATCCTGAGCTAAACTGCGGACTGTAGCTCCTGATGGTTGAGAATCTGGTGGTGGAGATTCCGGTATCTCAGATTCTGTCTGTGGCTCTTGATTCACCTCAAATTGTTCCAATCTATTTTCACCTTGAGTGACTTCAAGCTCCACCTGTTTATCAACTCCACTAGTTTCTGGCACAACTGTGGGCTTCACCATAGATCTAAGCAAAGAATTTTCATCAAAGACAACATCCCTGCTCAGAATAACCCTCTTCTCAGATGGAGACCATATCCTGGAGCCTTTAACTCCATCTCCATAACCCACAAAGACACCCTTCTTGGCTCGGGGCTCTAACTTACCATCACTAACATGTTAATAAGATGTACAACCAAAAACTTTTAATTTGGAGTAATCAACAACTTTACCTGACCACAACTCCATAGGTATTTTGCACTCTATACCCGTGTGAGGCCCGCGGTTGATCAGGTAACAAGCTGTACTCACCGCCTCTGCCCAGAATCTCATTTCCAAACCAGCATTAGAGAGCATGCACCTCGCTCTCGCCAACAATGTCTGATTAATCCGCTCAGCTACGCCATTCTGCTGTGGCGTATTCCTGACTGTATGATGACGAGCAATCCCTTCATCCCTACAAAACTGATCAAACTCAGACGAGCAGAATTCCAGCCCATTATCAGTTCAAAGCCTCTTGATCTTCTTCCCGGTCTGATTCTCCACCAAAGCTTTCCACTCCTTGAACTTCGAGAAAGCTTCACTCTTATGTTTCATCATGATAACCCAAGTCATCCTTGAGTAGTCATCAATCAGAGAAACAAAGTACCTGTGACCTCCCAGCGTCTCAACTCAGGAAGGTCCCCAACAATCAGAATGGATGTAATCCAATGTGCCCTTTGTTCTATGAATTGCCTTAGGGAACTTGCTGCGGTGATGCTTCCCAAAAACGCAATGCTCACAGAAGTCCAAGCTCTTGACCTTGTGGCCACCAAGAAGATTATACTTCGACAGAATCTGCATCCCTCTTTCACCCATATGACCAAGCCTCATATGCCATAACTTAGTCATATCATCCTGGTGAACCTCCGAAGATGCAACATTAACAGAATCCATAACCGTTGAACCTTGTAGAAAATACAAAGTACCATGCAAAACACCTTTCAGAACCAGCCTAGAACCTTTGCAGACACACAGAACTCCATCACTCCCTGAGTAGACAAAACCCTTTCTATCCAACGTAGGAAGAGAAATCAGATTCTTTGTCATCGATGGAACATGCCTGACATCGTTCAAAGTACAGAAACTACCATCATGCGTCCTGATCTTGATTGAACCAGTCCCAACTACCTTGCACGCAACACCATTTGCCGTAGTAATGATGCCCTCTGCTTGCTCATAAGTTGAGAAATAATCTCTCCTTGGGCATATATGGTAAGATGCCCCAGAATCAAGAAACCACGCATTAGGATGATTATTTTGCCCAGTAGCAGCTAGAGCAAAATCATCTTCAGAACTGAAATCCCCTTCAGCCATAGCAGCAGTACCAGATGTACTCCCAGTAATCTTGTCGATCTTCACGTTCAACCCAGACATCTTTCTCCCCGATCAGCTCCGATCTGATGAGCCCAGAATCCGATATACCCACTACGGATATCGCCAGAAAAAGAAATCGCTCTGATACCAGTTTGTTGTGCGGAATGGAGAAAGAACAGAAAGTATGAACGAAAATAACAAGACACAAGATTTACGTGGTTCACCAAGATTGGCTACCTCCATGGGAGACGGATTCACTATAATAGGTAGCAGGTTACAGACGCCAAGAAATTGGCCAGATTTCTACCTATCTAAGTGCGGAACAGAATTAATAAATTCATGATTTACAGAGAGAAGAGAGACCCTTTATATATTGTCTCTATTAAACCCTAACAAACTGGGAATAGGAAAATAACTACCATTCCTAATAGGAATAGGAACTACCATTCCTAATAGGAATAGGATTCCTATTCTGACCGGGCAGCGAGACCCCCGTTATTTTCCCCCGGACCCCCAGGCCAGTGTCGCAGAAGCGGCTTATTACAGTATTCAAGGTATACCAAAAACATCCTTGCTTGTAACTAGGTCAAGAATATAGTGTTATCTATATGTTATAACCAAGTTGAAAACTCTTGGATTTCCTTGGTGGATTGTTTTTAGAGACGACTCTTTGATTTCTTTTTGGGGATCATATTGGGAAAAGTAAGCTGGCACTTATCTTCTTTGCGTACCTTTTCCACATTTCATTTTGGGTGGTTAGATTACTTAGGTTCTCCGAGGAGTGTGAGAGTTGTGAGATTCTTGCTCTTTTGGGGGAACACATGAATAAGTTAAATGCCTTAGTTAACTTATGCCTGCACGCTACATTTCGTTTAGTCATTTTCTTGTCTTTATTTACTCAAGGACGAGTAAAGATTTAAGTGTGGGGGGTTTGATGTGCTTCATTATGCACGCGTTAACCATTGCATTCGTCGTAATAATTGGTTTGTTTTATATGTTGGATTGCTAGTATTATTTGAGTTTACGTGACAAGGGGTTTAGACATCCATGTTTGGTTTTCTTGTCTAAATCTCGCATTTTGTAGAATTAATTTGTACTAATGGATTCCTTGTATTTACGGAAACCTAGATCTTCCTTTGTAGTTATCCTTAGTTGGTTGCTCGTGGGTACTTTTCGTTACATTCTATGTGAAGGCCGTTCGCAAGGATGGTAGAAGATATTGAAGGCTGTTCACAAGGATGGTAGAAGAGGTTGAAGGACATTCACATTAGAATGGTAGTAGATGAAGGCCACAGACATCAAATCATGGTAGTAGAAGGATGAAGCAAAAGATAGGAGGCGTTGGATTTCAAAACGGCCAAGGAAAAAACGGAGAGTCATGGTCCGATAGTTGCACAAAATTCTGGAATGATCCAAGAATAATAATCATTCAAGGTTGGTTCCATTCTATTTGTTTCCCCGAGAACCATAAAATTGACTATAAGAACTCTCAAAATGGACTAACTGTTCATCTGTAGCAAAGGAAAGAAGTTCAGCCGGTCGAAGCATAAACGGGTCGGCGTGGACCGCTCATGGGTGGCACCAAGCGAGGCACCAATGGCCCACACTGAATGATGCAGCCCGCGCCAAGGGTTTCTGGTACGAGCTATGCTAAGGCACGGCGCAGACTGCGCCAATCCCAATGGGCCACATGCTCAAGTGCCCATTTTCACTAAAAACGGCTAAGTATGGGCGTGGACCATCCCATTTTCGATGGCCCATGCCCTTTCAAGTGCAAATTGTCAAGATCAGGCAGCGGGATGTGAATAATTGAGCAGATTGCACCAAAATACTGAGCAAAATTAGGATTATGATGATGGCCTATGCCAAACAACACGGCCCGTAGATTAGAAGTGCAAAAATGACCATCTTGATGACGGGCCGTGCCAAATGCCAAGGACCGCATCGGACATAACCCGCAGAAGATGCCACAGCCCACGCCAGATCCTGCGGCCTGTGCTAGCACGGATAAAATGGGTTGCACCAGATCGGGCACCCCGAGCCGGCACAAGGCTTATGAGTGGTGATGACCTTTCCATCCGCGGCGGTCCGCGCCAGTGGCTGCTGAACTAGGGTTTTACATATTTTGGCCTATTTTTAGGCCCAATCCCCTACTAATATAAATATAGCCTTAGTCTGCTAGGGTTAGGGAGTTGGATCATATTTAGTTAGCTCATTAGTAATTTGGAAAGCATCCTAGAGAGAAACATTCTCTCTTCTTTCTTTCTTTCCTTTTTATGTTGCGTTGATCCTATGATGTGGAATTCAAATCTATTTTTGAATTCCATGTCTAGGGAGTTGTTTCCATAGCTTGGGGATAATTGTATTCATTTGTTGATTTCAGCTTTTGTGAGATTCTTAGTTCATCCTAATTATCATGCTTGTGATATTACTGTGACTTGTTCTTGAATGTTATAATTGCATGAATAGTACAGTCCATTAGCGCACACTCTAGTCTATATTCATATTGGTGTAAATATTGTACCCCCCGGGGAAGAGAAACCTCGGATGTGATATGGGTAGCAGGGTGCGGGTCTACATGAGTGTGTGTATGTAGGTTTTTTCTGAGTTTTACTAGTACGTTGCCAGCACACCAGTCTTAGCTGACTAGTTGGAGCAGTCCAAAAGGTTATGGGTAGAGCTGGAAAAATGTAGTAAGCTAGGGTTGTAAGGGGTTCTAGTGTCATAGATAAGGTGCTTACCTCCCTTTGCCTCGTTTATAGTCCTAGAGAGTAGAGCATCCGTGGTGGAGTGCCCAGGACAAAATCATACGGGGGAGAAACAGACCTAAAACAACGGCCGGACCTTGTGTTACTCCCTAAATTATAGAGGTGGTGCCGATGGAAGATCGCAAGATGGGATCTATCACCGTGCCTCTTAAAGATTGTATTTATATGCCCAAATTATGGATAACTACTAAATAGTAGCTAGTGGTAAGACAGGATCGTCCACGAGGAAAAGGGGGTTTTATCGAGTGTTAAAGCATAGTTAAAAAGCGCAAGAAGAAGTCACTCTACGTGTGTGACAACCAAGTTGGGGGTTTTAATTTTAGAACTATGACTACTTTAAAAAATTGAATTAAACAACAATTAGAAAAAACAACACAAGTACGATCACACTAGCACGAAAGATGTAATTAATATGATAACGAATCGTGGGCGCAATTGGTTTACATTTCTAGTCATCCTTTGATCATCGAATACTTATCCTATTTTTATTCATTAACAACATATTATGGATAGCTTGTCAACACTTTTTGCGAGAAAACATTTCTTGTCTCTCCTCGGTTATAGTTAGAATGGGAGATTGGCGCCACACAATAACCCTTACCCTCGGGTCAATCTAGACGATCGGCATCATAGAATTCCCCAAGAATGGAAATAAACAAAGACACCTACCACAACTACCACAATGTCCTAGAAGAGAGAAACATATAGATAGCACAAGCATATCTACTTATAAAGATACAAGGATTGGCCTTCATGCTAGGTGTCATTAGTGTACTACTTTGATAATTAGGCAAACCCATTCAAATTCACCATAAATCTAAGCAATTTCATCAATCAATAATCATAATTAGTTGTCACACCCAATTATAACCTAACATTAACCAACGATAATCACATCGACAAAAAGACAAAGCCTCTTGGGTTTGACCAAAAACCTAGCAAAGAATCAATTAATAATCTTCAACTAGTTGATCATCCTAGTCAAAATCATGCATAAAATAGGATAAACAAATCTCACAAATTCATACTAGAAATGCTTACCAATTGCTCCCAAAAGTATATTTAGCCTAGATTAACAAAACCCATAACATAGAACACAAACCCACCACGAAATAGGAAGAAATTGAAAGATCAAAGTGAAAACTAGGGTTTTGGAGGCCCCCAAGTGGGGCTCACACAAATGGAGAAGAAGGGGGCTATTTATAGTACAAGGAATTAGTGAAAAAGGACAAAAAAGTAAAAATCTGGGCTAATTCCGCGGGGTGCCTTATATGGTGCGGCCCGCACCGTGTCTTCTTCCCTCTTCATATTTCCTTCGCTACATGTGAACCGCTAATTCGTTTCGGGAGTTCTTGTAGTGGTTTTTTTAGTACTCGCAAAGATGAATCCAATGATGTTATCCATGGACACTAATTAATTTCGGATAATTCTCAGAAATTGGATACAAAAACCCGGATCATTCTTCCTCCGCTATTTTGCCTTCATTCTTCAAACTATATTCTACCACTTTGTAATTGGCCTTCAATCTTCTACCATCCTTGTGAATGGCCTTCACTAAACTACTCCAAAGTGCTTATGAACAATCTAAAAATTAAGCTCACAAAAAGAAATCTAGATGCTTGTAAGGACCAAATATCCATTAGAATCAAAAGAGATTACAAAATGAAGGATTTAGATACAAAAACCGAAAATAGTTATCTAAACCCCTTATAAAGTAAACCTACCTAAATCTAGAAATCTTTCAACAAAAATGTGAGAAAAGAGATGTTAATTGCTTTGGAAAATACATGCATTTGACATCTTATCAAACCTCCCCGGACTTAAACCTTTACTCATCCTTGAGTAAACAAGAACAAGCAATGATCTAAGCGTAAACTAGCATGCAAAAGTTTTCCCAACAATATTCAACATCGTATTCCTAGACTACCCTAACCCGTAAAATATAAGAATCTCTCACACTCTCACATTCCAAAGTTTAAGATAATCTAAAGAACCATCATACCAATCAAATGCGAGGCATAAAATACAAGTGTAAAACTAGCTTACTCTACTAAAGAAGCTACCCAATAGACAAATCAAGAGAAGCATAAAAATTTTCAATTTCTCTCATTTTCTCTCATTTTTCTTAGGAGCCCTCTCGGGTTTTCATCCTAGCTTCACACATTTTTTTTCAAGGCTCACCCTCACCTTTTTCCACACCATCCGGCCTTTCATTTTTGCATACGTTACCCATTCAGGTTTTCAACCTCTCCGAGCCTCCCACTTTTGGTTAAGTTGCCCTCTCGGGTTTTCAACTTAGCGGAAATTTTATTTTTTCAAAGAAAACAAATCAAAGTAGAGCATATGCACACTAAAATACAATACAATGAGATATATTTCTCTTAACCTCCCCACACTAGAAACACACATTGTCCTCAATGTGAACCAAAGGAAAGGATAAAGAAATAAGGGAGTAAGAAAAATACTCACAACTAGAACGTTGAAGGTCCTTCCCGATGATGGAAATGCTCACTTCTCAATGAATGTTCTTTCCTCCATGTTCTCGAAATCCATCAGATATGTAACCTCGAGCCATCCACTACAAATCCATAACTATACAAGTCTTGAGAAACACCCACAAAAAGCAACAACTAGTAGTACTCCTAGATTGTGGTTTTAATGGTGGTTTTTAATGTAGTGTATTTTGGTGGTATCTTTGTGGTTTTGGGCAAGGCCTTGAGGATATGGTTGAAGATTGTTTTTTCAAGAAAAGAAGCTCCGTATTTTAAGATTGTCGGCATGCCTAATGTTATCTATATGGTGAAGGTTTGGACCCCTTTGCCATGAGCATCCAAAAGTAGAGAGGTGGGGGTAGAAATATTCCAAGAGGACGATTTTGTGGAGGTGGAGTTAGTCTTAAAGGAGATGAGTTGATTGGAAGTTTGACATAATAATTTGGCTCGCTCCCCTATTGTCTTGTTCAAGAATTCCAAAAATGGTGGAGTTGGTTCATTTGGTGTGGGTAGAGTTGATGATGGAAAGAATAATGAATGTATCGCAATCATCTCTTCCTCAACTTCTTTCTCTTTAACAACCAACTTCTTATCCCCTTGGAACTCAAATTCATTTGTCAAGGTGCCTTCACTCACCATAACTTTGGAATATCGAGTTTCCAAATGGCTTATGGATGATGCAATTTGTCTAATTTGGGTCTCCAAACTCTTGAATCTTGCAAAAGAGCAGTCCTCCATGTTAACAATTCTTGTTGCAATTCAGTCTTCCAAGTTAGCGACCATGTTGGTTATAGCATGCATGAGCTCCTCATACGAACTTGAACCTCCTCCTTGAGCATGGTTTTGGGACATGACATAGGGTGATGAACGCCAAGTATATTGCTCATAGTGTTGGTTTTCCGTGCATTCCCATACCACAAATCTGGATTACCACTCCACTCCGGATTATAAGAATCATAGTGAGGATACTATTCATGAGCTCCTTGACCTTGGAAACCAACAACTCCAACCTCTTCATAGCACTCCTCATGATACCATTGGTTTTGAAAACAAAGGGTTCTATTCTCCTCGTAGTGCTCCTCTCTCAACTAATAACAAGACATGGTAGGATGATCTGAATGACAAATCCTACAAAAACTTTTTTGTTGGGCCTCTCTTCTCATCATAAGTTCCCTCAAGGTGAGATCTTTCTTTTTTTTTCAAAAATTTGGAATCGTAGTGTAAGGACTCTTGGTCGAAGTACACTATGAACTCAAGTAATACACATTCCAAACAAAAAAAAAATAAAAACAAAGAAGCACAAAAAATTCGAGGTCGTAGTGCAAAGGTTCTCGGTTCTTGGAACAAGCACGCACCATAAATCAAGAAAAGGCAATACGTCCTCCAAAAAAACAACAAACACAAAACAAGCACAAAATATGAACAAAAAAGAAAACACAAAGAGAAAACTAAAAAAACACAAAGAACTACACTAACACTCAACAAAATACACCTCTTCCCCACACCGGCACCAAAATTTAAGGAGGTCATTGCCATGCCTCTTAAAGATAGTATTTGTATGCCCAAATTATGGATAACTAATAAATAGTAGCTAGTGGTAAGACATGGTCGTCCACGAGGAAAAGGGGGTTTTATCAAGTGTTAAAGTGTAATTAAAAAGCCCACGAAGAAGTCACTCTACATGTGTAATAACCAAGTTGGTGGTTTTGATTTTAGAAAACACTACGACTACTTTAAAAAACTGAATTAACCAACAATTAGAGAAAACAACACAACTACGATCACACTAGCACGCAAGATGTAAGTAATATGATAAAGAGTCTTGGGTGCAATTGGTTTACATTTCTCGTTATCTTTTGATCACCGACTACTCATCCTATTTTTATACATTAACCACATATTGTGGAGAACTTGTCAACACCTTTCGACTGAAAACATTTCTTGTCTCTCCTTGGTTATAGTTAGAATGGGCGATCGGTGCCACACAATAACCCTTACCCTCAGGCCACTCTAGACAATCGGCGCCATAGACTTCCCCGAGAATGACAATAAACATGGACACCTAACACAACTACCACAATATCCTACAAGCGAGAAACTTATAGATAGCACAAGTATATCTACTTATAATGACTACGAGGATCGGCCTTCATGCTAGGTGTCATTAGTGTACTACTTCGATAATTAGGCAAACCCATTCAAATTCACCCTAAATCTAAGCAATTTAATCAATCAATCAATAATCATAATTAGTTGTCACACCCAATTATTACCTAACATTAGCCAACGATAGTCACATCGATAAAAAGACAAAGTCTCCCAAGTTTGACCAAAAATCTAGCAAAGAATTAATTCATAATCTTCAACTGGTTGATCATCATAGTTTAAATCATGCATTAATCACACAATAAAGTGCAAAACATACTTGATAATCAGAGCACACAATCGGATAAATCAAATCTCACAAATTCATACTAGAAGTGCTTATCAATTGCTCCCAAGAGTATATTTAGCCTAGATTAACAAAACCCATAACATTGAAAAAAAAAATCCACAAAGAAACATGGAAGAAATTGAAAGATCAAAGTGAAAACTAGGGGTTTGGAGGCCCCCAAGTCGGGCTCACACAAATGGGGAATAAGGGGGGTATTTATAATCCAAGGAAATAGTGAAAAAGGCCAAAAATGTCAAAATCTAGGTTGATTCCATGGGCCGCGCTATATGGTGCAGCCCGCACCATGTCTTCAACCCTTTTCTTATTTCCTTAGATACGAGTGGACCGGTGATCCATTTTAGGAGTTCTTGTAGTCATTTTTATAGTACTTGCAAAGACAAATCCAATGATTCCATCCCCGGACACCAATTCATCTCGAATAATTCTCATAAATTGGCTACAAAAACTCAGATCATTCCTCCTCTGATATTTTTCCTTCATTCCATCTATCTTCTACCACTTTGTAAATGGCCTTCAATCTTATACCATCCTTGTGAATGGACTTCACTAAACTACTCCCAAGTGCTTACAAATTAAGCTCACAAAAAGGAATCTAGATGCTAGTAAGGACCAAAAATCCATTAGAATCAAAATAGATTACAAAATAAAATATTTAGATACGAAAACTGAAAAATGGTTATCTAAACCCCTTATAATGTAAACCTACAAAAATATATCAATCTTCCAACAAAAAGATGAAAAAAGAGATGTTAAATGCTTTGGAAAATACATGAATTCGATGTCTTATCATAAGCGCATTCGACGTTATAGGTAAGAGGAAGTGCTGTTACCCGCCCCCGACCTAGTTGTGTTTAAAACACGATCCAAGGGGCTAATTGGTCAAAGATAAGAAATTTATAATTTTGCACCCATTTTTACTGCCAAGCTACCTAGAGAGTAGTATGTGGCAAGCCCTGGGTTTGTCCACAAGGATGCTAGGGCTCAAGTACTAGTTAGAAATACAACCCTGTGTGAGTCGTCAATCCGCATGAGTGAAAGGAACAACTCTTACACCCCCCAAAGTTCTATTGCGAAGGAACAACTCTAACACCCCCTAAGTTAATTTTCTAGCCATTACAAAGTTCGTCAATCCGCAAAAAGGTGAAAATCCTCACAACTCTCGCACTCCCTAAAGTTTCTAAAGCAACCAAACCACCCACAACAAGTAAATGCGTATGGAAAAAGATAAGTGACAAAATATTGGAATGAAGCCAAGCTTACTTTCCCCAAAGTAGTCCCAAAAGAAATCAAAGAGTAATCCTCAAGTAAAACAATCCACCAAGGAAATCCAAAAGTCGTTGACTTGGTTGCAACATAGGGATAACTCAAGATTCTCGACCTAGTTGCAACCAAGGGGTCCGATGTATCATCAACCTAGTTTCTTTTTTTTTTCTTTTTCTCTCGATTTTTCTCATTTTCTCTAGGAGTCCTTTTGGGTTTCCATCCTAGCTTTATCCCACAAAAGGTGCTCACCTCTAACCCCTTTCCACACGGCCTCTCACTTTTACCTAGACTCGTAAGTCTAGCCGGGCCAAGCCTCTCACTTTTACCTAGGCCTTTTGACCTATCCGAGATTTTCCTCATGTTACCCAAGACACCCTTTCGGGTTTTCAACTTGTCTAGGTTAAATTTTTTTTTTCATTTTTCAAAATTTTCAAAATTCTCTTAGAAGACCTATTAACTACATAGAAACAACTAAAAATCATAACCTTTCCCCACACTTAAAACTTGCATTGTCCTCAATGCATGTACATAATAAAAGAACACATGTAAAGGGAAAGAAATAGGAAAGCACTTATAATGAAAAAGAACACTAAAATCTACCCTTGATGTCACAATAATGGAATGTAAAGAACAAAATACCATCACCCTCAATATTACCCTAACCTCTAATCAAGAAAGCTAAATCTAACCACTATCATGCATAAAAAATCGAATAAGGACTTGAATCACAATGAAGAGTTACCTCTTAGGTCTCGATGTGTATATCTCAAGGTTTTTGAGGGTAGGTGGGTTTTGGGAAGTATTTTGGTGGTGGTAGGGTGGTGGTAGGGAAGAAATGGTAATTGGATGGTGCAGGAAAGTATGTGAGCTTCATGGTTCATGCATGTCTACAGGCTCCATGAATTTGGGGTTTGGTTCTCCTTCTTGTCCACCATTTTGAGTGTCACGAACCATATACGTCTACATGGTCCATAAGTTGGACTCCCCAATTGTTCACCTTCGTCCAAGAACCATATGCCTCCTACAAAACAAACATGCACACCAAGTGTAATAGTGTCCCAAAAATAAAAAATAAGCTACAAATAGAAAAACACACAAAAATGCTAAACTAATCTAATTTTTTGAAGGCTCATGTTGCCTCCCGAGAAGCTCCATATATTTAAGGTTGTCGGAACGACCCTAATGTTATCCACAGGGTGCGGGTTTGTACCCCATCACCTTAGAAAACCAGAAATAAAGAGTAGAGGGTAAGAATGTTTCAAGAGAAAATAAATAGTTTTGATGCTTAGCATATTCAATTGGCTACCCTATGGTTTACTCTAAGGTTTCCAAAAATGTGGGAGTAGGTTCAATAGGTGGAGGTGGGGATGCAAATAAGTAATATGGAAAATTAAGTATAATCACCCCTTCCTCAACTTCTTCACTCTCAACAAACCTTTCCCCATCCCCTTTAGATTCATCTACCATAATTTCACATTCAACTAGGGATGGTTCATTTTTGGAAAATTGTGTTTCTAGTTGGCTTACCCTCTTCATCAAATTAAGCACTTGCCCTTCAACTTTCTCAATGCTTAAGAATAGTTGAGTTCCCAAATTGCTAATCTTGCTAAGCACTTGTGATTGGAGTAAGTCACTACTCTTGGTCACATTTGCTATAGATTGCAAAATTTCTACACATTTTGATTTGGGAACCAATCCTAGGGATTGGTTTGGGGCATTGGGTAAGTTGGTGAAATCCGACTATCTATCCCAACGTGTTGGTTTCTCGATACATTTCCATACCATGAATTCGAGTTACCACTAAACCTTGAATTTAGAGAGTCGTGGTATGGGTAAAAATCTTGATCCCATCGGCCTTGAGAACCAACGACTCCTACCTCTCTCATTTTTGCTCATCCAAGAACAAGAACCTGTAGGGTGGTAGCGATGCCATATCCTAAAAAGTCTCGCTCTTTGAGCCATTCTTCTCCCATACTCACTCAACCTTGGACAACACTCTATAGGATGATCACAATGACACACCCTACAAAGCATTAACCATTGGGGGGTTTCCTACATTTTTAAAATTCTTTTCTCAATTAAACCCCAACTGATGTGTCCATTTTAGACGCATTATTTAGTAGTATTTAGGATCACTTTTGTGCTCTTTTATTATCGAGAGCTTGTGTTTTACCTTGAAATTCACTTAGGAGAGGCAAAAGCAACTTTGTACTCTTTTACCTCTTCTAAGTGGATTTTGTGTGACAAGGGAAGAACACGGAAGCAACGAAGACCGGAAGACATTGAAGACTATACTTTCGAAGACTTTTGGATACTCACTTCGAAGACATGAAGACCGGAGGCCGTTGAAGACCATTTTTGGAGCCGTTGAAGACTTGAAGATTGAGAGGGATGGCTATGAAGAAGACAAAGAAACAATGCAAAACTCTGGCTCCCGTCGCGACCCCCGTCGCGACACCATCGCGAGTCGCGACCAACACCGTCGCGAGTCGCGACCAACACCGTCGCGAGTCGCGACCAAAAGGCGGCCAGAAATCTATTTTATTTTCTTTGCACTATAAATACCCTCTCTTTCCTCCTCTTCTCCAGCTTTTTCAGCCCGTTTTTCTCTATGGTTTTTGGGCGAAATCTAGGTTTTTCTCTTCTTTCTTTTCTTAGCTTTTTCTTAGTTTAATTATGTCTTTTGTTGTTCTAGAGTAGTTCTTGTACTTGGGAGCTATGGATTGAAGCTTCCACTTCCATGTATTGAGAACCATTTCTATCTATCTATTTGGTGTTTTTGCTATTGTGCTTTTATTGTGCTTTGAATGTTAATTGTTGATTCTATTAATGTTGTTGAGAGCTTGATGATATGAAATGCTTGGATCAATTGCTAGCTAGGGTTTGGGGGATTTGGGTTAATTTCCCCCCTGTTCTTGTTAGTAATGTGAGAGTATGAATTTGAGCTTTTGATTGTGTTAGTGTGTTGACAATGTGCTAGACGAATGTGATTGATGTTGAACTCTTCGTCATATTTGTTTTGTGTAGCAAACGAGAGAGTCATATGCTCGTGGATGAATGTGCGTTGCACGTTCATCCAATCTCGTGTAATTGCATGAATTGGTTAAATGCTTAGTCACGGTGTGGTGGTCATAGGTATTGCCAAGCTTGTTGGTCCTTCGTGCTAAATGCCACCAATGACACCTTGAGTCGTGGTCGCGACTTGGGAGTCATTGGTGAGGTTTGACGAGAGATGTGGAACTCACTCTCGCAAACTACGAACTAAGAAGGATAGGAGTTTAGTCTCCACGACAAGTAGTTGAAGTATTGAATAGATGATTTAAATTCATTCTTGAAGCATTTGTTACTTGGCGTTTATGTATTCTTGATGGTGTGTTTCACTGCATGTGTGCCATGAGTTGTTTGATCATAGGTAGTGCTTGTGTGGTTGAATTGTTTAGGTGTAGGAACGTGACGAATTCCGTAGCGCCTTTGCATGAAGATCTATGAGCATGAACTTAGAACTCCTTGTGATGTGTGTGTTGTGGTACTTGCTAGATGGGTGTGTGAGTGTTGGGTCCTGAATGCTATATGATGGAATGTGTGAATGGTTCGATGAACTACATTAGATGTGGAAGTGGATATCCGTTGCCCCCAAGGCATTTTATCTTTGTAGTTTAAAACCCCTTTTCTTTAGTTTCGTTTGATGATTAGCATAGTCACTTGACCTTGCTAGTTATCGTGTTTTTTTTATCTTTGTTAACTTAGGAAACCAACCAACCAACCAACCCCCCCTTTTTTATTTGCTTTTAAGTGTGTGTAAATATAGTCACTCCTAGCCTAGCATCAACCATTTGTGCTTGATTGCTTAGGAAGATCCCTCTTCTCATTGGACGACCCCGATTTGCCGCTATCTACCTAGTTGTAGAAAGTAAGCAAAAAGGGCTTATAAATTATCTTTTGCACGGCGGGCGCGACGACCGCCCGCACGTCAAAATGGCGCCGTTGACGGGCGGGCGGTCGTCGCGCCCGCCGTGCAAAAGATAATTTATAAGCCCTTTTTACTTACTTTCTACAAATAGGTAGATAGCGGCAAATCGGGGTCATCCAAAGAGAAGAGGGATCTTCCTAAGCAATCAAGCACAAATGGTTGATACTAGGCTAGGAGTAACTATATATACACACACATAAAAGCATGTAAATGGGGGGGGGTTGGTTGGTTGGTTTCCTAAATTAACAAAGATAAAAAGACACGATAACTAGCAAGGTCAAGTGACTATGCTAATCATCAAACGAAACTAAAGAAAAGGGGTTTTAAACTACAAAGATAAAATGCCTTGGGGGCAACGGATATCCACTTCCACATCTAATGTAGTTCATCGAATCATTCACACATTCCATCATATAGCATTCAGGACCCAACACTCACACACCCATCTAGCAAGTACCACAACACACACATCACAAGGAGTTCTAAGTTCATGCTCATAGATCTTCATGCAAAGGCGCTACGGAATTCGTCACGTTCCTACACCTAAACAATTCAACCACACAAGCACTACCTATGCTCAAACAACTCATGGCACACATGCAGTGAAACACACCGTCAAGAATACATAAACGCCAAGTAACAAATGCTTCAAGAATGAATTTAAATCATCTATTCAATACTTCAACTACTTGTCGTGGAGACTAAACTCCTATCCTTCTTAGTTCGTAGTTTGCGAGAGTGAGTTCCACATCTCTCGTCAAACCTCACCAATGACTCCCGAGTCGCGACCACGACTCAAGGTGTCATTGGTGGCATTTAGCACGAAGGACCAACAAGCTTGGCAATACCTATGACCACCACACCGTGACTAAGCATTTAACCAATTCATGCAATTACATGAGATTGGATGAACGTGCAACGCACATTCATCCACGAGCATATGACTCTCTCGTTTGCTACACAAAACAAATATGACGAAGACTTCAACATCAATCACATTCGTCTAGCACATTGTCAACACACTAACACAATCAAAAGCTCTAATTCATACTCTCACATTACTAACAAGAACAGGGGGGAAATTAACCCAAATCCCCCAAACCTTAGCTAGCAATTGATCCAAGCATTTCATATCATCAAGCTCTCAACAACATTAATAGAATCAACAATTAACATTCAAAGCACAATAAAAGCACAATAGCAAAAACACCAAATAGATAGATAGAAATGGTTCTCAATACATAGAAGTGGAAGCTTCAATCCATAGCTCCCAAGTACAAGAACTACTCTAGAACAACAAAAGACATAATTAAACTAAGAAAAAGCTAAGAAAAGAAAGAAGAGAAAAACCTAGATTTCGCCCAAAAACCAGAGAGAAAAATGGGCTGAAAAAGCTGGAGAAGAGGAGGAAAGAGAGGGTATTTATAGTGCAAAGAAAATAAAATAGATTTCTGGCCGCCTTTTGGTCACGACTCGCGACGAGTTCGTCGCGACTCGTGACGGTGTTGGTCACGACTCGCGATGGTGTCGCGACGGGGTCGCGACGGGAGCCAGAGTTTTGCATTGTTTCTTTGTCTTCTTCATAGCCATCCCTCTCAATCTTCAAGTCTTCAACGGCTCCAAAAATGGTCTTCAACGGCCTCCGGTCTTCATGTCTTCGAAGTGAGTATCCAAAAGTCTTCGAAAGTATAGTCTTCAATGTCTTCCGGTCTTCGTTGCTTCCGTGTTCTTCCCTTGTCACACAAAATCCACTTAGAAGAGGTAAAAGAGTACAAAGTTGCTTTTGCCTCTCCTAAGTGAATTTCAAGGTAAAACACAAGCTCTCGATAATAAAAGAGCACAAAAGTGATCCTAAATACTACTAAATAATGCGTCTAAAATGGACACATCAAACCTCCCCACACTTAAACCTTACTCGCCCTCGAGTAAGAAAAGATTCAAGCATACGGAGGAAATGGCATATCCACATCCTAAAACCCCTAAAATAACCACACAAAATGGACATATCAAACCTCCCCACACTTAAACCTTACTCGCCCTCGAGTAAGAAAAGAACCAAGCACACGGAGTAAATGATATATCCAAAACCTAAACTAATCCCCCAAATCAACGCCTCACAAAAACTCTCAATATCAAAAATCCCAAAATAAAAGCTCACATGAGAATTTTTTCACACACACATCCCCAATCCTAAATCTAACCAAACCTACCACTTATCAATTCACTACCCATAAAATATTTCAAAGCCCCGAATTGATATTCCCAAAGTCCAATGACACAAGATGAAGTTAAAACCATTTAAGAGGTTTAAGCACATACTACACCTAATGCCAATATATCAACCAAAATACAATGACATAAAATGAAGCTAAAACCATATAAGAGTTTCAAACACATGCTTCACTAAATGCCAATATATCAACCAAAAACGAAGTAGAAAGAGATAAGGAATTTCATAACCACAATTCGTTTCCTAACCCACTAAGCTACCCAATCCCAAGAGGTCTATAGATGTTGAGCTACCCGATCCATCCGTGTGACAACCGCAACCTTATGACTACAACGCCGGCAAATGAGTGAAATCATAGCATTTTTCAATTTCTCTCACTTTCTCTCATTTTGCCTAGGAGCTCTTTCGAGTTTTCATCCTAGCCACACATCATGTTTCTTTAGCTCACATCTCACCTTTTTCCGCACATTTTAGCCTCTCATTTTTGCCTAGGCCGCCCTTTAAGGGTTTTCGACCTATCCGGGCCCCCAATGTTGTCTAATTGCCCTCTCGGGTTTTCAACCTAGCGGGTTTTCTTTTTTTTTTCTTTTTGTTTTTCTATTTTTTTTCTTTTTTTTTCTATTTTTTTTCTCATGTTTTTCCAATGAAAAGTAGCAAAAAGCATTCCAAAACAATCTAGCATGCATATGAGTCCTCTAACCCCTCCCCACACTTAAAACATTACATTGCCCTCAATGTAAACATGTAAGGCAAGAACAATAAAAATCAAGGTAAGGGGATAGAGTGACACCCGTGTCTCCGCAATTCGCCGGTGATATGGCGATATCCAAGTACTTAGATGGTCCCGAGATAGGTTTCGGAACCGGAAGGGTGAGTAAAGATGCCGTAGAAGAACTCACCCCTCGAGAAAAGCATTGTCTCCATGGCGCCGTTTGATCAAGACTACACCACGAAGAACACATTAAACTCACAAGTACATAAGGATATATAATACTAGGTTTAGCATCAAGAGTTAATAACCATAGTATTTTCAAAGAACAACCAAATCACACTCAACCAACACTATAAGAATAATCATGAAAAATATCCAACATATATTGACATGTATACAAGCATCATTATAGGATATGCACTTACGATCACAATGATGTAGTCGGCATACTACAATCAACAAATGTACTATAAAGATGCAAGAATGTTCATATGTCAACATATGTAGGATGGTGGAGGAATGAGTGGGTATGTGGTGGTTCTTGGGAGTATTGGGTGGAGAAGAAGGTAGGATCATGCAATGTTTAAAATCATTTGGAAACTTGGAAGCTTGGAAATTCAAAATCCGGGCTCAAAAAAAATTTTCAACAGTTACTGAGCACGTCGCGACTAGCGACGAGCCTCGCGAAGTCATCGCGACTCGCGGAAAGTTGAGTCCGAGAGCTCAAAATTTTCTGAGCTCGTCACAACTCGCGACGAAGGGTGTCGCGACTCGCGAGGTCATCGCGACTCACGGAAAGTTGAGTCCGGAAGCTCAAAATTTTCTGAGCTCGTCGCGACTCACGACGAAGGGTGTCGCGACTCGTGACGAGCCTTACGAAGTCATCGCGACTCGTGGAAAGGTGAGTCTGAAAGCTCAAAAATTTCTGAGCACGTCGCGACTCGCGACGAAGTACATCGCGACTCGCGACGGTGCCTCGCGATGTCATCGCGACTCGCGGAAAGTTGGCGCTGGGAGTGAATTTTGCTCCCCTGTTCGTCGTGACTCACGACGAAGCCCATCGCGACTCACGACGGCAGGGTATCCCAGGCTTAAAATTTTTCTTTTGCTTACCAACTGTCCAAGCTTTCTTCCCTCATTCATTGATCTCGTTCCTTCATCTCCTTCATTGCAATGCACTTCATGTTGCTACAAAATCATAGAAAAACATGCCATAAAAAGAACAAAACAAAACAACAAAAACTTAGAAACAAAAACTAAAAGAAATGCCGAATTTATTTTACGTCGTCGGCACGACCCTAATGTTATCCGTATGGTGAAGGCTTGAAGCTCTTCACCATGCGCATCCAAAATAAGAGAGGTGGGGGCACAAAACTTTCAAGAGGAAAGTCTTGTGGAGGTGGAGATGGTTCAAAGGGAATTAAGTGGTTAGGGAGCTTGGGATAGTCTTTTGGCTCCTCTCTCGTTTCCCTCAAAACTTCCGAAAATATTAGAGTTGGTTCACTAGGTGGGAGAAGGGGTGACGATGCTAATGGATGTAGCACTATCACCTCTTCCTCCATTTTTCTATCCTCTACAATCAACTCCTCATCCCTTTCAAACTCAAAATCATTTTTATTGGTGACCTCACTCACCGAGTCATCGAGTTCAAGTTGGGATGGTGTATTTTCGGAATCACGAGCTTCCATGCGGGCCAATACCTCTAATATGTTCCTCGCATGCCCCTCAATGGTCTCAACGCTAGAGGAGAGCTGGGTATCTGGCTCCTCACTAGTAAAGGAGTTCAAGTTTGCTATGGTATTTAAGACATCCTCACGTGTTAAACTTGAACTTCCTTGTTGGGCTTGGTTTTGGGGTATGGTATAGGGTGGTGATGGCCAACTAAGTTGCTCGTAATATTGGTTTTCTGGCTCATTCTCATACCACAAATCCAGACTACCATTCCATTCCGGATTGTAAGAGTTGTGGTATGGATAGCATTCATGAGCATCTTGCCCTTGAAAACCAATATCTCCTACCTCTTGATAGCACTCTTCATAGTACCCATGGTTTTGAAAACCAAGGGTTCTTTCTCGGTCATCGTGCTGTTCCCACAACAAAGGGCAAGATTCGGTAGAATGGTCGGAATGACACATCCTACAAAACCTTGCTTGTTGAGCCTCTCTTCTCATCATGAGTTCCCTCAAGGTGAGACGCTCCATTAAATTTTTTTATTTTTTATTTTTTATTTTTCAAAAGTTCGGAATCATAGTGCAAGGATTCTCGATAAAATAAATTACCAAGAACTCAAGCAATACCTACTCCGAACAAAAACAACCACCAAGTAGTGGAAAATAAAAACAACTAGCCAATACACAACCAAATACACCTAAATACTTAAGAATAAACGCCTCTTCCCCGGCAACGGCACCATTTTGACGGGTGGGCGGTCGTCGCGCCCGCCGTGCAAAAGATAATTTATAAGCCCTTATTGCTTACTTTCTACAACTAGGTAGATAGCGGCAAATCGGGGTCGTCCAAAGAGAAGAGGGATCTTCCTAAGCAATCAAGCACAAATGGTTGATACTAGGCTAGGAGTAACTATATATACACACACATAAAAGCATGTAAATGGGGGGGGGGGGGTTGGTTGGTTGGTGTCCTAAATTAACAAAGATAAAAAGACACGATAACTAGCAAGGTCAAGTGACTATGCTAATCATCAAACGAAACTAAAGAAAAGGGGTTTTAAACTACAAAGATAAAATGCCTTGGGGGCAACGGATATCCACTTCCACATCTAATGTAGTTCATCGAATCATTCACACATTCCATCATATAGCATTCAGGACCCAACACTCACACACCCATCTAGCAAGTACCACAACACACACATCACAGGGAGTTCTAAGTTCATGCTCATAGATCTTCATGCAAAGGCGCTACGGAATTCGTCACATTCCTACACCTAAACAATTCAACCACACAAGCACTACCTATGCTCAAACAACTCATGGCACACATGCAGTGAAACACACCGTCAAGAATACATAAACGCCAAGTAACAAATGCTTCAAGAATGAATTTAAATCATCTATTCAATACTTCAACTACTTGTCGTGGAGACTAAACTCCTATCCTTCTTAGTTCGTAGTTTGCGAGAGTGAGTTCCACATCTCTCGTCAAACCTCACCAATGACTCCCGAGTCGCGACCACGACTCAAGGTGTCATTGGTGGCATTTAGCACGAAGGACCAACAAGCTTGGCAATACCTATGACCACTACACCGTGACTAAGCATTTAACCAATTCATGCAATTACACGAGATTGGATGAACGTGCAATGCACATTCATCCACGAGCATATGACTCTCTCGTTTGCTACACAAAACAAATATGACGAAGAGTTCAACATCAATCACATTCGTCTAGCACATTGTCAACACACTAACACAATCAAAAGCTCTAATTCATACTCTCACATTACTAACAAGAACAGGGGGGAAATTAACCCAAATCCCCCAAACCCTAGCTAGAAATTGATCCAAGCATTTCATATCATCAAGCTCTCAACAACATTAATAGAATCAACAATTAACATTCAAAGCACAATAAAAGCACAATAGCAAAAACACCAAATAGATAGATAGAAATGGTTCTCAATACATAGAAGTGGAAGCTTCAATCCATAGCTCCCAAGTACAAGAACTACTCTAGAACAACAAAAGACATAATTAAACTAAGAAAAAGCTAAGAAAAGAAAGAAGAGAAAAACCTAGATTTCGCCCAAAAACCATAGAGAAAAACGGGCTGAAAAAGCTGGAGAAGAGGAGGAAAGAGAGGGTATTTATAGTGCAAAGAAAATAAAATAGATTTCTGGCCGCCTTTTGGTCGCGACTCGCGACGAGTTCGTCGCGACTCGTGACGGTGTTGGTCGCGACTCGCGATGGTGTCGCGATGGGGTCGCGACGGGAGCCAGAGTTTTGCATTGTTTCTTTGTCTTCTTCATAGCCATCCCTCTCAATCTTCAAGTCTTCAACGGCTCCAAAAATGGTCTTCAACGGCCTCCGGTCTTCATGTCTTCGAAGTGAGTATCCAAAAGTCTTCGAAAGTATAGTCTTCAATGTCTTCCGGTCTTCGTTGCTTCCGTGTTCTTCCCTTGTCACACAAAATCCACTTAGAAGAGGTAAAAGAGTACAAAGTTGCTTTTGCCTCTCCTAAGTGAATTTCAAGGTAAAACACAAGCTCTCGATAATAAAAGAGCACAAAAGTGATCCTAAATACTACTAAATAATGCGTCTAAAATGGACACATCAAACCTCCCCACACTTAAACCTTACTCGCCCTCGAGTAAGAAAAGATTCAAGCATACGGAGGAAATGGCATATCCACATCCTAAAACCCCTGAAATAACCACACAAAATGGACATATCACCAACAAAGAAAACACATAAAATTTGGAATTGTAGTGCAAGAGTCCTTGGTTTTCACCAAGAACTCAAGCAATACCTACTCCAGAAAACAAAAACAAGAAAAAGATAAAAGCAATACTAACTACTCATTAACACATTATGCTTAACTAATACTCGAACTGAAGAGCATCCCCGACAGCGAAACCAAAATTTGACCCGCCCCGACCCAATTGTCATTTAAAACATGAGTCAAGGGGCTTATTGGTCAAAGATAAGAGATTTAAAATTTTGTACCCATTCTTACTGCCATCCACAAGGATGTTAGGGCTCAAGTACTAGTTAGAAACACAACCCAGTGTGGATTGCCAATCCGTACGAGTGAAAGGAACAACTAGTAATGTAAGCATGTAATGGGGGGGCTGGTATTTTCAACTAACGACTACAAAACATGCAATTAACAAACGAGAAACTATTTATACTAGGCACTTGGGAATCATTTAGCAACATGGTAGTTCTAATGCTTCAATCCTCGATTCATTCACATATAGACATAAAAAATACCTATCAGTGTGTTCACAACATGTGGTATGGCCAATGACATACACTTCCCCTCCCTGTCACGGTAGGTGCGCTCGCAACCCTCCATCAGCACCACCATTGTAATTAGGAGAGTACAACGAGGTCCGACCATCATTGTAGGTCTGTTTCTCCCCTGTGCTATTACATCCCGGGCTTTCACCACAAAGGTAACTACTCCTCTCGGGTCCTATATATGCTAGGCTCGAGGATTATAGGTACCTTATCTGCGCAACACCTAGCTTGCTACTATTAGCTATCTCTACCCGCAACCTCTTGAAAAATAGTTACAAAGTCAACTAAGACTGGTGTGATGGAAAATAGGTCAAAGCATTCTTGAATCTCCCGTGCACACATCCACAAATACCCGTTCTCCCCTACCCATTCCAACATCCAAGTTCTCTTCCCAAAGGGCATGGATAATTGCACCATACATAAATACAACCCAAAGTGTGTGCTTATATGTGGTGTAATATTCATGCATTTATAAGATTCAAGAACAATCACAAAAATATCATAAACACAAAGATAGGATGAATCTAATGAATCTCATAAAGAAAATAGAACATATCAAGTAACAAAATGAATCCCAAGCTTGAAATCTACTCTACAAAGGTTAGATCCATGGAAAATATTAGGTTAGATTCCATGGATCTAGAAAATAAGATGAAAGAACAGGAAAGGAAAGGAAAGGAAAAGGAGAAGGAATGAGAAGAAGAACTCTCATATTTCCTCTCTCTAAACTAAAGAGAGAATCTACTCTACATTATATCTAGCTTCTATTCTACTTCATAATCTACTTCTGAATAGTTTTGTAGAAGACCAAGACTCCTATATATAGAAGTAGGATATTGGGCCTAAAAATAGGCCAAAAATAGCAAAACCCTAGGTTAGCCGCCAAGGCATCACAGGCCGGCATGGAAGTCACGGTCCGTGAAGCATTCAAGCATGGGGCTTGGGATCTGGTGCGGTTCATGAACATTCATGCCGCTAGCTGTGGAATCTGGTGTGGTTCATAAAGATTCATAGCCGTGGGCTGTGGGTCAGGCATGGTCCGTGAAGCAGGTCTCGCGCAACGGTCCGTGAAGATTATCATGGACTGAAGGTTTTTTCTAAGAGTTTTCCCACGGTCCATGAAGGTTTTCACGGACTGCGAAAAACCTGTGGTCTTCGCTCAGAAATTTTGTCACGGCCCATGAAGGTTTTCACGGACCGGGTCCATACTTAGCCAAATCATCACTTCTTCATCTCTAAGCTCAACGGTCCGGGGTCTTTGTCATAGCCTGGCGCCTTTGCCTCGTGCAGATCTTCATGGAACCCTTGGAAATCTTGTGTAGTGTGGTCTGTGTGCTTTGTCACGGGCCACTGGTGCTTGACCATTTGCAGTCTGTGAAGTACCGGTGCTTCGTCGGCTGAACTTTGTTTGCTTGCTACGGATGAACCGTTAGTCCAAATCGGGAGTTCTAGTAGTCGATTTTGTAGTACACGAGAAGAAAGGTCCAATGGAACTAGAATTTAAGGATAATTCTTCCTAGATCATTCTCGGACTAAGGTAACACTCCTCGGACCATGTTTCACTATTTTCTCCTTTGGTCATCTTGAACTTCAAAGTCGCCTATCTTTGGCTTCAATCTCCTTCTATCATGCATTGATGTTTATGCCCTTCATCTTCTACCATTATAATGTGAATGGCATTTGCCTCTTCTACCGTCATTGTAAATGACCTTCAATCTTCAGCCGCCCTTACGAACGACCCTCACATAGAATGTAACCAAAAAGTACCCACAGGAAACCTATTTAAGATGATCACAAGGAAGATCAAGGAGCCTGTGAACACAAGATGTCCATTAGTGCCAATTACGTCTACAAAATGCAGGATTTAGACAAGAAAACCAAACATGGCCATCGAAACCCCTTGTTACGTAAACTTAACTAATACAAGCAATCCACCAACTAAAAACAACTAAAAACTATGTCAAATGCATCGGTTAAAATCATGAAAAATGGTGCAGATCATGCTGACCATCGATCAAATCACATGCTATGAGCACTAGATTAGGTTGTTTAAATCTCACATGTGAATGAATCGAGGATCAAAGCATTAAATCAACCATGTTACGCAAGAATTCCCTAAGTGTCTGGCCAATATAGTTTACATGCTTTTTACTTTCATGTTATTAGTTGATAATTGAAAACCAACCTCCCTATTTATTATACTGTCTACTCCTAGAAATACGTACGGATTGACAACCCAGACTTGGTTGTGTTTAATTGACTGTTAGGCCCTAGAATCTGTGTGGACATACCTAGGGATTACCAATAACTACCCTATCGGTAGCATAGTAGTGAGTTGGGCGCATAATATAAATTTTATCTTTGACCCTCTCATAAGTCCTCCGTTCTTTTTTAATGATGCTAGGTGGAGGTGGCTCATGTGCCATAAGCACAACCTATGTTTTGTATTCTTGAAGACCTGAAAGTTGTACCCAGAAAAGCAAAGTTTGGTTAATATATTAATTTTGAAGTAACTAATTTGTCATATAACATCATTTATAGATACTTTTTGTGGTATTCCCAATCCAGCTAGTTGATCGTTGTTCACCAAGGAATGCCTGTAAAAGAGATCCCATAAGTGGTTCTAGGAAAAGGGCTCCGACGCTCAAGTCAGTATTCTCAAAATCAAGCTTTTCTAGTCTGGTTGCATTTACCTGTATTTGTGACCTCTCTGTTCCTTTTATCGCTTGCTCTGAATGTGGCTCCGCTTTTCTCGGGCTTGTCATTGTGTTCTTGATCGTGGCTCCGAGATTGATGATTCATGGTCAGCGCTTGACCACGATCTCCACTTTTCATGGTTCTTGAGTTGCCTCTACCTCTACTCATATCGCAGGCTAGTCTTGGGCTTGTTTGCACCTTTGGGCCTATGGCCTAGTCTTTGGGCTAGGTATACACCATAAACCCCCCTAGGCATGAAAAATAAAAGAAACAGAGTGATGGCATGGCTTTGTGGTTTGAATGCGAACTGATGTTGCTCGTCAATAGTCTGTTTGTCATTTAATACTACCTTTGTCGCCACGTTAGCTCTTTGGCTATATCTCTATCCTCGATCACTCTTCAAATTTGATTTTTTAAATTTTTAATTCCTCGTGATAAGGTTTTATTCGTGAATATTTTGTTTCTGAAGGCCGAGATTCTATCCTTATTTTTTGATATTTTGTTCCGTATCTTTCTGATCTTTGGTCTTGCTTCACTTCTTAAATGAGGGATATGAAAAGTGTATTTCAACGTTTCCCTCATTCAGTGCGCTGCCTTTTCATATACTGTCGCCATTTCGATATAAGCAAAAGGTAACTTGCTTTTTGTGTCAGATTATCATCATTGCATTTTTTGAACTGATTGTCTTCCTTGATCTTGCTGTTTCTTTTTGATATTTAAGTATCTTCTCTCATTTTTGTTTCAGTTCATCTCCTATGTTGCCCAAGATTTCATCCTCTCTGATCATCCCTGGGTTTTTCGTGTTTCATCTTCCTTCATCCTCGTTAAGAGTAAGTTTTGTCCTTAACTTAATTTCCAATTTCTTTGCTGCATGTTCTGGACTTGAGATGTTGAATTTTCTTCTTTGATTTCCGGTCATTTTAGTTGTTTCATTTTAAACTATTTTATGGTCATCTTTTCTGGCGCGTTTTCTGTCAATCTTTGCTCTGAAAAATTTGTGTCAACGGTGTTTAACCCTAATTAAGGTTGTGATGTGGCTATTTTATATGGTTATATTAGGACTTTTAGATTTCACTTTTGTACACTTTTGTGCTCTAGATGTGGCATTTTGCCTTGAAATTCTCTAAAGAAGAGTTAAAAGCGACTTTAAGTGCGGGGAGGGGTTAGAGGACGCACATGCATGCTAGCTTGATTGGGAATTCTTTTTGCTACTATTGATTGGAAAAAAAAGAAAAAATTGATTTTTTTTAAATAGTTAAAAAGAAAACCCGCTAAGTTGAAAATCTGAGAGGGTAACTTAGGCAACATTGAGGGCCCGGATAGGTCGAAAACCCAAAAGGGCAACTTAGGAAAAAATGAGAGGCAAAGTGTGCGGAAAAAGGTAAGATGTGAGCCAAAGAAACATGACATGTGGCTAGGATGAAAACCTGAAAGGGCTCCTAGGAAAAATGAGAGAAAGAGAGAAAAAAGGAAAATGCTATGATTTCAATCATTTGCCGGTGTTGGAGTCATAAGATTGTGGTTGTCATATGGATGGATCGGGTAGCTCAACATCTTGAGACCTCTTAGGATTGGGTAACTTAGCGGGTTGAGAAACAAAGTATGGTTATGAAATTCTTGATTCTTTTATACTTCGTTTTGGTTGATATATTGGTATGAAGTGATGTACGTGCTTGAACCTTTCATATGGTTTTAACTTCATTTTGCGTCATTGGACTTTGGGATTATCAATCCGGGACTTTGAAACGTTTTATGGGTATTGAATTGATAAGTGGTAGGTTCAGTTAGATTTAGGAATTGGGGTTGTGTGTGTGTGAAAAATTCTCATTTGAGCTTTGATTTTGGGATTTACAATGTTGAGAGTTTTTGTGAGGTTTTGATTGGGGGAATATTAGTTTAGGATATGGACATATGAATTCCTTTGTTTGCTTGAATCTTTTCTCACTCGAGGGCGAGTAAGGTTTAAGTGCGGGGATTTTTGATGTGCCCATTTTATATGGTTATATTAGGACTTTTACGATTCACTTTTGTACACTTTTGTACTCTAGATGTGGCATTTTTCCTTGAAATTCTCTAAGAAGAGTTAAAAGAGACTTTTACGCTTTTATTACATTTCTAGAGGATTTTGTGCGACAAGGCAATTTGTTTGAAGATTTTGAATACTTTAAAGAATACCTTTGAAGATTGAAAGACTTGAAGACTTGTATTTGAGCTTTAGAAGACTTGAAGAATTGAAGATAAGTGAAGTGAAGAGGAGGACTTGAAACAAAAAGAAGAAAGAAATCAAGATGCTGAAACTAGGCTCGGTCGTGACTCGCAACAAACTCGTTATGACTCGCGATGAACGTATGGCCAGAAACTTTCTTACTTTTTTGTACTATAAATACTCACCTTATCCTCTCTTCTTCAGATCTCTTTTTCTTCCTACATTTTTCTGGGTTTAAAACGCTAGTTTTTCTTTGACATGAGAATCCAAGAACATGAAATTAGAATTTCTTGTGCATAATGTGTTGTGACTTGCTAGATAAATATGTTAATGTGGATTGTTCTCATGTTTATCCTATAGATGCAATGCAAGGTTGAATCTTGAATGTGGTTTGTTCTAGGTTTAGCCTAATGAATGCTATGTTTGGTTAAATGGCTAAGTCTATGGTAGAAGGCTTGTTGTTATCAAATCTATTGTCCTTTGTGTGAAATGCCGTTGATGAAATACCTCTATGGTGTGGTTTGCCTAGAATGATTGTCAATGAGGTTTGCAAATGGTCGTGGTTTGTCTTTGCAAATTAAAATTAAGAAGGAATGAATGTTGATCTTCGAATGGGAAGGGATAACATTCCCCATAGGTAACAAATGTGATAGAATGAGTGAATGGTTCAACGATCTACATTTGGTTTGGAAGTGGATGCCAGTTGCTCCCAAGGCATTAGCTTTTGTAGTTTTTACCCCTTTTTCTTAGTTTGTGTGATGATTAGCATAATTACTTAACCTTCATAGTTGGCCTGTCTTTTAATTTCATAACTTAGGAACAAAACCAACAAAACCCCCCTTTTTACTTGCTTTTATATATGTATATATATATATATATATATATCTACTTTTAGCCTAATATAAACCTTATATGTTTAAATGCTTAAGAAATTCCCTCTTCTTCGTGGACAACCCCGATTTACCACTATCTACTTAATTGTATTTAGTAACCATAAAGGGCTTATAAATCATAACTTTGAGAGGTACGACGACTACCTCCCAAATTCTGGCGTCACTGCAGGGGAAGAGGATTTTATTTTTAAGTGTTTAGGTGTATTTGGTTGCATATTAGCTAGTTTTTTTAATTTTCCACTTCTTGGTGGTTTTTTTTGTTCGGAGTAGGTATTGCTTGAGTTCTTAGTGAATTTTTATCAAGAATCCTTGCAATATGATTTCGGACTTTTGGAAAAAATGGAGCATCTCACCTTGAGGGAACTCGTGATGAGAAGAGAGGCTCAACAAGCTTGGTTTTGTAGGATGTGTCATTCCGACCATCCTACCGACTCTTGCTATTTGTTGTGGGAAGATCACTATGAGGGAGAAAGAACCCTTGGTTTCCAAAACCAAGGGTATTATGAATATTGCAACCAAGAGGTAGGAGATGTTGGTTTTCAAGGGCAAGAAGCTCAGGAATGGTATCCATACCACAATTCTTACAATCTGGAATAGAGTGGTAATATGGATTGGTGGTATGAGAATGAACCAGAAAACATCAATATGAGCAAAATAGTTGGCCATCACCACCTTATACCATACCTCAAAACCAAGCCCAACAAGGAAGTTCAAGTATGACTCGTGAGGAAGTCATGAATACAATAGAAAACTTGAACAACTTTACTAGTGAGGTGCTGGAAACTCAGCTCTTCTCTAGTGTCGAGACTATTGAGGGGCATGCAAGGAGTATATTAGAAGCATTGGCCCGAATGGAAGCTCGTGATTCCAAAAATACACCATCCCAAGTTGAACTTGAGGATTCAGTGAGTGAGGTCACCATGGTGCTCTCTTTTTTTAAGAGAAAAATCCAAACCAGGTATTCCCTCCAGAGCTAAATTGACCTGTACCGCACAAGGAAAGATCTCAATCGGCGTAGGGAAAGGGTCAAGCTTTGTTGTTGCATCGAAACAGATAAATGTCCATGCCTCCTTTCTCTGTACTTTTTGTGCAAATTGAAAGTACCATTTCTTAGAATGACCTTGAGTTCGAAGGGGATGAGGAGTTGGTTGTTGAGGATGAAAAAATGGAGGAAGAGGTGATTGTGCTACATTCATTAGCATCATCACCCCTTCTCTCACCTAGTGAACCAACTCCACCATTTTTGGAAGTTTTAAGGGAGACAAGAGAAGAGCCAAAAGACTATCCCAAGCCTCCTAATGACCCAACTCCCTTTAAACCATCTCTATCTCAACAAGACTTTCCTCTTGACAGTTATGTACCCCCACCTCTCTAATTTTGGATACTCATGGTAAAGGGGTGCAAGCCTTCACCATATGAATAACATTAGGGTCGTGCCGACAACATTAAATATACAGAGCTTTGTCGTGATGATGACATAAATAAATTTGGCCTTTATTTTGGTTTTTGTTGTTTTGTCTTGTTCTTTTTACGGTGTGTATTTCTGTGATTTTGTAGCAAAGTGAAGTGCATTGTATTGGAGGAGATGAAGGAATGAGATCAATGAGAACGGAAAGAAAGCTTGGAAAGTTGGTAAGAAACAAAATAAATTTTTCTAAGTGCTGGGAAACCCTGTCGTCGCGAGTCGCGGCATACAGGGGAGCAAAAATGAACTCCCAGCACTAGCTTTCCGCGGGTCGTGACATGGCCATCGTGAGTCGCGACATGGCCATTGTGAGTTGCGAAAAATCCATCGTGAGTCATGACATGTCCATCGCAAGTCGCGACCAAATCAGAAAACTTTTGAAAGAATTGAGCTTACAGACCAAATATATCGTGAGTTGCGATGATGCATCGCGACTCACGACCAGTGCTATCGCAAGTCGCGATGGAAAAACCAACTTTTCAATTGTGCTTAAACACTGCATAATACTTCCTTCTTCTCCACCAAATACTCCTAAGAACCACCACACATCCACTCATTCCTCCACCATCTTACAGATATTGACATATGAAGATTCTTGCATCTTTATTGTATCTTTGCTGATTGTAGTATTTTTACTACATCATTGTGACTGTAATTTCTATATTCTATAATTATGCTTGGATTTGTGTAGATATATATGTTGGATATTTTTTATTGGATAATCTTATAGTGGTGATTGCATGAGGGATTGGTTGTTCTTTGAGAATACTATGGTTATTAACGTTTGATGCTAAAACCAGTATTATAAATCCTTATGTACTTGTGAGTTTGATGATGTTCTTTTTGGTGTTATTCTTGATCAAACGGCACCAAGGAGACAACATTTTGGTCGAGGGGTGAGTTCTCTTACGGAACCTTTGCTCCCCCTTCTGGCTCCAAAACCAATTTCGGGACCAATTCTATGAAAATACATGGGATTGCACCGTATCACCAGCAACTATATGGAGAAATGAGTGTCACTCTACCTCTTACCTTGAGTTTTATTAGTCTTGCCTTACATGTTTATATTGAGGGCAATGTAATATTTTAAGTGCAGGGAGGGGTTAGAGGACTCACATGCATGCCAATTTGATTGGGAATGCTTTTTTCTACTATTGATTGGAAAAAATGAGAAAAAGGAAGAAAAAATTGAGATTAAAAAAAAATAGTTAAAAAGAAAACCCGCTAAGTTGAAAACCCGATAGGGTAACTTAGGCAACATTGTGGCCCCGGATAGGTCGAAAACCCAAAAGGGCGACTTAGGCATAAATGTGAGGCTAAATGTGTGGAAAAAGGTGAGATGTGAGCCAAAGAAACATAATGTGTGGCTAAGATGAGAACCCACAAGGGTTCCGAGGCAAAATGAGAGAAAGAGAGAAAAAAGGAAAATTCTATGAATTCACTCATTTTCTGGTGTTAGAGTCATAAGGTTGCGGTTGTCAAATGGATAGATCGGGTAGCTCAACATCTTGATACCTCTTGAGATTGGGTAACTTAGCATTATGAAATTCTTGATTCTTTTATACTCCGTTTTGGTTGATATTGGTATGAAATGAAGTATGTGCTTGAACATTTCATATGGTTTTAACTTCATTTTGTGTCATTGGACTTTGGGATTATCAGTTTGGGACTTTGAAACGTTTTATGGGTAGTGAATTGATAAGTGGTAGGTTCAGTTAGATTTAGAAATTGGGGTTGTGTGTGTGAAAATTTCTCATTTGAGCTTTGAATTTGGGATTTTCAATATTGAGAGTTTTTTTGAGGTTTTGATTGGGGGAATATTAGTTTAGGATGTGGACATATGAATTCATTTGTGTGCTTGAATATTTTCTCAATCGAGGGCGAGTAAGGTTTAAGTGCGGGGAGGTTTGATGTCCCTATTTTATATGGTTATATTAGGACATTTAGGATTCAATTTTGTATTCTAGATGTGGCATCTTGCCTTGAAATTCTCTAAGAAGAGTTAAAAGAAACTTTTACGCTTTTATTACATTTCTAGAGGATTTTGTACGACATGGCAATTTGTGTGAAGACTTTAACGAATACCTATGAAGATTTTAAAACTTGAAGACTTGTATTTGAGCTTTTAAATACTTAAAGAATTGAAGATAAGTGAAATGAAGAGGACTTGAAACAAAAAGAAGAAAGAAATCAAGATGCTGAAACTGGGTTCGGTCGCGACTCGCGACAAACCTGTTGCGACTTGCGATGAACCTGTTGCGACTTGCGACTTGCGACGGACCTGTCGTGACTCGCGATGGACGTATGGCCAGAAACATTCTTACTTTTTTGTACTATAAATACTCACCTCATCCTCTCCTCTTTAGATCTCTTTTTCTTCCTGCATTTTTCTGGGTTCTAAACCCTAGTTTTTCTTTCTTTTGTTTCTTAGTTTTTGTAGGTTAATAATGTCTTTTAATTATCTAGCTTAGTTTAATCTTGGGAGAGATTTATTGAAGCTTCCATATCTATGTAGTAAGAACCTCTATTTCACCTTATCTTGAAGCATTTGTTATTTAGCATTCATGTGTTTTAATGTGATGTTTTACTTCATTTATATCATGGGTTGTTTGAGAATAGGAAGTGTTTGTATGATTGAAATGTTAGGGTGTTAGGAAAGTTGCAAATTTCTTAACTCATTTGGCATGAAAATCAAGAACATGGACTTAGAACTTCTAGTGTATAATGTGTTGTAATTCTTGCTAGATAAGTGTGTAAAGTGGATTGTTCTCATATTTATCCTATAGATGCAATGTAAGGTTGAATCTTGAATGTGGTTTGTTCTAGGTTTAGCCTAATGAATGCTATGTTTGGTTAAATGGCTATGTCTTTGGTAGAAGGCTTGATGTTATCAAATCTATGGTCCTTTGTGTGAAATGTCATTGATGAAATACCTTTATGGTGTGGTTTGCCTAGAGTGATTGTCAACGAGGTTTACAAATGGCCGTTGTTTGTCTTTGCAAATAACTATTAAGAAGGAATGAATGTTGATCTTCGAATGGGAAGTGAGAACATTCCCCGTAGGTAACAAATGTGATAGAATGAGTGAATAGTTCAATGATCTACATTTGGTTTGTAAGTGGATGTCAGTTTCCCCCAAGGCTTTATCTTTTGTAGTTTTTACCCATTTTTCTTAGTTTGTTTGATGATTAGCATAGTTACTTAACTTTTATAGTTGGCTTGTCTTTTAATTTCATAACTTAGGAACAAAACCAACCAAACCCCCAATTTTACTTTCTTTTATATATGTGTGTGTGTGTATATATATATATACTTTTAGCCTAATATAAACCTTATATGTTTAAACGCTTAAGAAAATCCCTCTCCTTCGTGGACGACACCGATTTGCCACTATCTACTTAATTGTATTTTGTAAGCATAAATGGCTTATAAATTAGAACTTTGAGAGGTACGATGACGACCTCCCAGGTTGTTACTTCCAACTCTAGGACACTTGTCTATCCATATGTCTTCATCTAACTGTGTTGGGTCTCTCGTAGAAGATGCTCACTCCGATGGGGATTCCGATCATATCACCGGATCCTCTACCATACGCAGTATATTGTCGGTTTTGTATTTAGATGACTTGAAGAGTTATTTCCCTTTTCTAGCTCTTTTTAAGCTTTGCGCTCCTGAAAATTCTGAATGTGTTCGCACTCCTCTGCATGGCTATACATCATTTTATTTAGACTATTTGAACTTCAGCCTTTATTTCCTCTCTCTCAACACATGGTTGATCTTCTCCATTTGTACAAGGTCGCGTTGTCCCAATTTTATCTTAAGAGCATTGCTATCATAATGGAGTTTCTTTAGGTTTGTGAGAAAGCAGATATTCCTTTCTCTCTAGGCTATTTTGTAATTTCTATCATATGCGAAAAGTTAAAAACACATATGATGAATTCACCTTTTATCTTGTGATTACCGGGGTTGAGCCTGTTAGCGGTTTCCCTAGTAATATTGGTCCATGGCGTAAATTATTTTTTTTATAAAATTAAATCAAAATCCTGAATTGGATGTGCCTGCTTGGAACTACAAGTTTCCCAAGTCTAAGCTTCATAGTCTGAATGTACATTTTACTGCTGAGATAGAAATCGTGGCCACACTTCATGCTCATACTTAACATCTCTGCCATGCTGACTCTGATGTTGAAGGTGTTTTGTTCATTATTGTCTTGATGTGTTTGATCTGCATTCTCTCTTATTTTGGCAAACAATTTTTTTCGTGCGTTCGTTTGATCTGTGACGTTCGTACTATTTCAGACATGGATCCATCTAAATGTGAAATTGACAAATCATTTTTCGATGGTGAAGATGAGGAGGTGTTTGAGACTTTTGTTTAGCCTGATAATGTTGCTGGAAGCAACACCACCCAACAATGTGGTAACAAAACAGGCTCTGGTAATAAGGGTAAGTCTTCTGAAGGCGGAGAGACAGGTATTCATTGCTCCGTTGGTGGGAAGAATGAGTAGAAACACAAGAGGGATAGGAGTGAAGGTTCTTTAGAACATTCACTTCCTCCCGTGAAAAAGGGGCGTGCTAACCCATCTTGCCTCAAACTCTGGTGCAAACCAAAACTCCACTAGTGGAGGGGATGATATCTAATATTCTCTCCAACCTCTCTCTGCCTGATACACTGGATGCGGTAAGTTCGTAGCTAGATTTTAGTGACTTTTGCTACACTATGATACTTTCTATGTAAAATGTTGGTTAACTTTGTCCTATGTGTTATCATTTTGTAAGGTCGGTGAAGGCTTTCAAATTGCGAATGAGCAGCTTTCTTAGTTCATCCCTGTTGATGAGTCGCTCATGGAGAAGTATAAGGCACATGAAACAAAATGTGCAAATCTAAAAACTTCCACAAAGCCGCTCTGGAGCATGCGAAAGCTGCTGAGGTGGAAATGACTTGGCTTTATTTTGAGTTGGAGGAGATGCGTATGCATGGACCTGCTTCCCCAAAATATCTTGAAATCTTGGTAGATCATCTTTGCAAGACTAAGTCTTTCTATAAATTATTTGAGGATGTTTCCAGCAATGCTAGCTGGTAGTGCTAAGCCGTGAAAGATCAACATGAGTGGAATTCAACCTGTTCGCTGAAGTGTCTACCCTCACTGAAAGAGTGTACTAAGATCTGGAGAAGCATAACGAAAAATTGAACCAAGCTTTTATCGAAAAGATTGCTGATGGAGGACATCCCTATGCTCTGCCCTCGCATCTTGCTAGCCTTTCTTGTCTTTCTTTCACGTCTGAACTAAAGAGCTGCGAGGTGAATTATTTGGAAGATCTTCCATTTAAATCTGGCATTGTTGTTCCCAATCATAATTCTGATGCCGGTATGGCCACCGAGGCTAATGTGTGCATTGAAGACCCCGCCCACCAGCCAAGCTAAGAAGCTTCCACTCAGCTATCAAGCTAGGAAGCCGATGCTATCGTTGTTCAGCCTTTCCCTACCTCTACCTCCGAAGTCGGTTAATTCCTACTGTACTTGATTTTTATTAGATTTTGAAGTGTAATTCGAAACAATATTGTGGTGTACGGTTGTACTATTTATGTGATTGTGATTATCACTACTTTTTAATCATTCATCTTTTGCTACCTCTCATTATACCTATTTATATGCAGGGTTGATCATAATTTTTTGAAACATCTTAACTTTCTTGGATATAGAGATCATTTTCCCAATCACTATAGATCTTCGTCCTCTGATTTTCAATTCCCTCTTGGATTGAATCCTGCTTCTCAGCCCTTTACTAAAAAATATGAAGTGATTTTTTCTTCTGACCAATCCTGTCATGTGGAGTCACTTCTGTTATGCCTTGGGTGGAAACTTCCTATTTCCAATGCATTAGCATCTACATCTGCAAAATGTCCTTGTACTCAGTTTGTTCCTGATGGTTACAATTTTGAAACACTTTGCAAAGATATTGTTTGTGGGCTTCTTAATCTTGAATCTGCTGCCGCAATCTCTTAATTTCCCTGCTTGTGTCTAGGAGTAGGCATTGTCTCTAGGTATTTGTCTTAATTACATGCTCTTAGGTATTAATGGTCTTGAAGTGAAATGGGGCAAGGATGTGAAAGACATCCAGGATGTTGTGCGCGATTTGCGTAGAATTTGTAATGAGCAGAATGGTCTTATCCACTGTCAACAGTTGGCCTCCGACAACAGGAAGAGGCTAGGAATTATGCTACTAGAAAGAAATGTGAGGCCCATCAGAAGACGTTGATCATTGATAACCTATCTGCTCGTATTGATAATTTGTTCGACAAGTTGAAGAAAAAGCAGGGTGAGTCACTTAAGTTCTTCTACACTTGGTTGGAAAAGCAAGTTTGATGAGCAGTTTTCTATAAACACACAAAGGCAAAGTGAAAATGAGCAACTTCGCGCTAAGTACAATTGGCTTGATTCGTTAGTGCACCAACTTGAGAAAACTTGTGTTGAGCACAAAGATAGACTTCATGTTCTCCCTTCTTTATCTCGCAGAGGTACTACCCGTAGAGATCTTATTGTGGGAACTAGTCAAAGGATCAATTTTTCTGAGGCTATCCAATTGCATATTCGCAGCCTAGAGGACAAAGTATGGAATTTGAGGGCTGAAAAGAAGTGGTATGAGGAGACCGTTAATGTGATGAGTATAGCTAGACCGCGAGAAGTTCGGCCCTATAACCGATTTCAAGTCACATTATGCTAGGTATCTTGGTCATATGGATCAAAGGGGTCTAACACACTATCCTTCTTAATTACACGTGAAATGACAATATGACCATATGGTTAGCGAGGAGCATGGCACTGAAGACAATTGGCGTAGGGATGAGCACCTTCATCGTGAAGCTGAGCACAGTCATCGCTATGGTGGTTCATCTTCTTGTGGGTCATCACGAGTGTCTAGGCGTAGATAAAATGTGATGATATTTTCCAATGATGTTTTTGTTGCAGTTTTTGGATGTTATGGTTCTCCCCTTTTTCTGTCTTCATACTTTTGAATGCTCTTGATTATGTAGTTCTTTTTTCATCGTAGGAATTCTTTCTCATATATCCATCTTTTTTGTTTTGAATATTGTAGCTCTTTTTATTGCGAAGCCGAAAGATCTATAGCTTGCATTAGTCGCTGCATCATAGGTATATATGCCAAGTAGCAACATCTATTGCTTGATTTATTGTACGAAGCCACAAGATCTATTGCTTGCTTTTGTCGCTATATTTGAGCCAGGTTTTCCTAGTAGCAAGATCTATAGCTTTCGTTTTATTGATAGTGTGAAGCCAAAAGATCTATGGCTTGCTTTTGTCACTTTGTTGTGGGCATATCTACCTCATTGAAAAGTTTATGACTTGCTTTTCTTTGTATTTTGCGAAGAGAAAAGATGAGTGGTGTTCATAAATGATAATTATGCCACTATCATCATGTGTTCGTATGTTAAGAATTTGTAACTTAGTTTTGCGAATACAAAGTACGGCTATTTAAAAAGAAAAGATGGTACTCCAAAATATTTATATTGCAATTGTATTGCCTTCAACGTAGAACAAATTAACAAACACTCACAATGATTATATCATGGTTTCTATACATGGAAACTAGGTTTTCCTGTCTCTTTGCTGATCCTACACATAAAACTTTCTTAAGTTGACTATGTGCCAAGTGCTAGGAACGCTGCTACCATTTATTCTCTAGCTTGTAGCAGTTGAATCGGCGCGTCTTCGTTATCTTATACGGCATTTCCCATTTTTGGCACAATTTTACTTTTTCCTCAGCTAAGCTAGCTTCATTTTTCCTTAGCACCATATCACCAATTTGGAATTGTGATCCTTGACTTTCTGGTTGTAAGCTCTAGCTATCCTTTCTTTGTATTGATTGCAGCCCTTTGTCTCTAGGTTGGTGTCCTCTTTGTATTATTTGACTTGAAGACTTGAATGTTTGATTTCAACTAGTATTACCACTTCGTGCCCATATACCAGATTGTACGACATTTTTCCTGTTGGTTCCTGCACTGTTGTTCTATATGACCCCAAGGTATTGAGTATTTTGTCAACCCAACCTACTTTCTTTCCTTCCAATCTTTTTTGGACACCTTGAGCGATTGTTCTGTTCGTTACCTCTACTTGTCTATTCGCATGGGGGTGAGCTACAGAAGTGAATTTATGCGTGATTCCCAGTTTCAAACACCATTATGTAAAGATCCCACTTGTGAACTGCGTGCCATTGTCAGTAACAATGGTTTGTGGTACTCTGAAGCGGCCAACTATATTCTGCCAAATAAATTTTCTTGCTACATCCGTTGTGACTTTTCCTAAGGGATTCTCTTCTACCCATTTCATGAAATAGTCGACTGCCACAATTAAAAACTTGGAACCGCCATCACCTTGTGGAAAAGGTCCAATGAGATCAATTCCCTATTTATCAAAAGGTTAAGCTCCATGTATTCCTGTTAATGCTGCCCATGGCTTGTGCGATATTGGAGCATTTATCTGGCAGGTTATGCATTTAAGGACAAAATTGTATGCATCATTGAACATGGTCGGCCAGTAATATCCAACTCGAATGATCTTCTTTGCGATCGTTCGAGATCCTTGATGTGATCCACACAATTCTTCATGTACTTCTTTCAAGATATCTCCTGCCTGTGATAGCCCCACGCACTTTATCCATTGAGATAGATACCCTTTCTTGTACAAGGTTCCATCTTCATAAACATAGCTATCAGATTGCATTTCTAGCTTCCTGGCTTGTACCTTATCTGTTAGTAGATTCCCTTTGTCCAGGTATTCAATTAATGGTTTCATCCACTTTACTTCATATGCTTGAACTGTTGACATGATTGTTCTCGTTGTGCTTCTAACCAGAATGACTTCTGCTTTCACATCTTTGTGGTCAACTAAGGACTCAAAACCTGCTATTGCTAACTTGCTTAAGGTGTCTGCCTTCATGTTTTAAGTTCTTGGGACACATTGGATGTTGAAGTATTCAAGAATGAGTGACGAGTTGATGAACCCTAGTTAAAAATTTCATCAATTGCTCTTCTCGCACTTCGTAATCTCCTCGCACTTGTTGGACCACTATCTGTGAATTGCTAAATGCTCGAATGCTCTTCACCTTCATGTCAACTATGAGGTCAAAGCCACATATTAATGCCTCGTACTCAGCTTAGTTATTGATGAGTGAGAAATTAAAGTGAAGCGAGTATCTGTATTCTCCTTCGCCCGTGTTAACCAACAACAGTCCTGCTCCACATCCTTCCTTGCTAGATGATCTATCTAAGAACAGTTTCCATGCGACGTCTTCCCATTTGGCCTTTCTTTTATCTTCATCAAGAAACTATTGTGTTTTCTCTTGCTGCGCTCCTACGCTTGTCATTTCAACAATGAAATCTGCTAAATCTTGTGCTTTTATTGAGGTTCGCGGTTGAAATTAAATCTCGAACAGTCACAATTCAAGAGCCTATTTGGTCATTCTCCTAGATGACTCAGGCTTGTTCAAGATGTTCTTAATTGGGTAGTTAGTATAGACAACAATAATATGACTGTGGAAATTGGTTCGTAGACTTCTTGCCAAATATATCAATGCTAGGGTCAACTTTTCAATTGGAAGATACTCCCTTTCAGCTTGCTACAGTATTCTGCTGGTTTAGAACACTGATATCTACTTATGGCCTTCTTTTCTTACCAGGATTCTGCGTTCATTGAAACCGCTAAATACAAGTATAGTGTCTCTCCCTGAATTGGTGCTTTCAAGGTTGGAAGTGTCTGAAGTTGGTCTTTCAGTGATTCATATGCAGATTGACACTCTTCACTCCAGCTAAACTTCTTGGCCTTCTTAAGGATTTCAAATAGTGGGAAGTGTCTTTCAGCTACTTTTGACACAAACCTACTAAGCGATGCTGGTGATCCCATCAATATTTGGACTTCCTTTACCATTCATGGTTGGGGGAGGTTAACGATTGCTTGTTATTTTTCCGGGTTAGCCTTGATCCCCTTCGAGGAGACCTTGTATCCTAGGAATTTATCTGCGCTAACCCCTATTGTATATTTTTGGGATTCAGCCTCATTCCAATTGCACTTAATGTATCGAGGGTTTATTTTAAGTCACTAGCGAAGTCACCTGCTCGCCTACTGTTTATAACCATATCATCCATATATGTCTCTATATCGTGCCCAATCTGGCCCTAAAATGCATTGTCAACTATTCTCTAATTAATAGATTAATTAAATATAAAATAATGTTAACCAAGGTTAAATAGTTGGATTAGAATTAAGTTCAAAGAGACACATGGTATAATCTTATTGGTGTAGAATGGAGTGTTACAAAAAAGTGTGATAGAAGATTCAGAGCCCCTTTGTAGCTATCCAAGAATGTGAGGACTTCGTACCCCGAGATCGCTTCTACTAGCCGATCAATCTTTGGCAGGGGGTAGCAATCCTTTTAGCATGCTTTGTTTATATTTGTGAAATCTATACACATTCTCCACCCAGAGTCTGCCTTTTTCACCATAATTGGGTTTGCTAGCCATGTTGGATATATCACCTCCTTTATAATCCCAGCTTGGAACAACGCCTTTACTTCTTCCTCGATTACCTTCTGCCTATTGCTGGAAAAACTTCTTTATTTCTTCTTGACAAGCTTGATCAAATCAATAATGTTCAAACAATCAGTCGCCACACTTGGGTCAAATCCTCCCATGATCTGTACACTCAATGTGAATGTGTTCTTGTGGTACCTCAGAATTTGTATCGACCTTTGTTTCTCTCGATTTGGAACATATTCCCCACTTTGACACATTTAGACGCATCGTTGTCATCCAAATTCACGTTTTTAGTTTGTTCCCCTATCTCTACTGGGCCATCCACGTACTTAAGTGAGTCACTGTTCGTGATAGCACTAACCATTTTTGGTTGTTTCACGGTTCTTCCTGTTTTCATTATGATAACCATACACTGCCTGGAGATTTGTTGGTTTTCCCTCACCGTTGCAATCCATGTTGAGGTAGGGAATTTCATGACTAAATGGTACAAAGACCACATTTCTTCAGCTCTGTTCATCCATGGCTTGCCAATAATAACATTAAATGAAATTGGGGAATCCATGACAACAAAGTCACAGATTATGGTGAGTTCCACTCATTCTCCCTAATTGTTAAAATCAGTTGAATATTGTCAAGCGGTGTCTCTGCTAACCCAGTGAATCCTACAAGTGCGGACATGGATATTTTCAAGCCCATTCTCTTGAATCCACATCTATCAAAACAGTCTACAAATAGAATTTCTACCGCACTTCCTTTATCGACAAAAACTCTATGAATAATCGCATTCCTGATTTTAGCTATAATGATCATGGGATCATTGTGTGGCGAGGCATTACGAAAACATCCTCTTCGCTATACGTGATTGTTTCTTCAATACGTAATCTTTTATCCATAGGCTCCTGTGGAGGTGAATACATGGCCTTAGCCTTCCATGCATTATTTGATAAGGACTCTACTGACCCATGTATAGAGAAAACTACTCTTTCTGGACC
Source organism: Rubia yunnanensis (assembly GCA_037428765.1). Lineage (NCBI taxonomy): Eukaryota > Viridiplantae > Streptophyta > Magnoliopsida > Gentianales > Rubiaceae > Rubia > Rubia yunnanensis. The sequence goes on along the minus strand of CM075063.1, from coordinate 74,946,578 downwards.
TTCGTTGGTCACGTCCTCTTTGAAGTCTACTGCCACTATCATCTTTTGATTTTTGTTTAGAGTGTTCACCATGGATTGGGTTTTGGCCATAGAGCTTCCTGCTTTGCTCGCTTCATTGTATCTTATCGATGTCTTCTTTCTTGTACTGTTCAAGATAACCATTCCTCAAGTTTCCTTCTATATGCCTCTATAGATCCTTGCAATACTCAATATTGTGACCATAATCTCTATGGAAGTCACAACACTATTCTCTTGATATTTTATCTGGAGGAGTTACCGTTGGGTTCATAGAATATATCTTTGTTCGCTTGCTAGATCTCTCTTCACTATTTTGTTAGCGGTGCCTCCTGGGACAAGATATTTTGTTTTCCTGCTTCTCATCCCTTGAAATCGAAGTTTCCTTTCCCCTTCTTTGCCAAATTTCTCTACGATTCTTCGATTACTCTTTTCTCGCCTTGCTCCAGCTCTTTTTTACTATTATTGGCTTCCTCAGTTTGCACAAATTGTTCTATCATTTTTTGTAGATCCCTTGGGTTCTCTGGCATGTTCTTTGTTAGTTCTTTGTAGAACCCTTCCAATCACATGCCTCATGTGAACGCACCTAAAGAAGATTAAAAAGATAGGTCCCAAACCTGCAAACTCTCTGTAACGAACCTGTTATGATATTCTGCCAAACTTTCATCGCTTCATCGAGCTATATTGTTTGGTTCTGCAATTGCCTTGGTAAACTTCCGCTTCTGGTAGAAGCATCATAAAAGCATATTTGAAACATGTGCCCAAGATGTGATGCTTCCATTTGGTATATCACTGTACCATTTGATCGTTATTCCCAATAAAAAAATGGGGAACACTTTGCATACTGACTCAATTTCAGCATAGCGGAACCGCATGCTATTACGATAGGGATGCATGAATTCCTTTGGGTTGGTTGTCCCATCATTGATTTTGACATGTAATGGTAACTTGAAATCTTTTGGCATCCTGAAGTTGCGAAGATGTGGTGCTAGTGGCGACTTGCAGCATCGTCATCCACTACTATGTCTCTAAACTCGTCCCCAGATTTAAGCCAATCATCATTTTGAACAATTTTTTGGCTTACCTTGGGGAACTTTGGTTTGAGAGTGCTAGAAACTGATTATATATTTTCTCTTTGTTCGCTTCTAGAAATGACGCAAACGTTTTCCTTTCCTTTTCCTTGTTTGTGTTAGGAGATTCTGCCTCTTCTTCATCTTCTGTGTCATCCCTAGCATATTCTTGCTCTCTGGTGGGAATGTGATCCTGATTTTGGCTGGGATGTACATTCTTATTTCTCCCAGTTATTTGCTCTTGAGTGTGGTTATTTTTACTTCTTTCACTCCTAGTGAACACCATTATCAATCTCGTTGGGAATGAATGAATGGAAAAAAATTCATCCCCACAGTTAGCGCCAAATGTTGTTGTATTCCCAATCCGGCCAGTTGATTGCTGTCCACCAGGGTATGCCTACAAAAAAGATCCCGAAAGTGGTTCCGGGGTAAGGGCTTTGACGCTCAAGTCAGTATTCTCTTTTCAGAATCAAGCTTATCTAGCACTTACCTGTATTTGTGACCTCTTTGTTCCTTTTATAGCTTGCTCTAAATGTGGCTCATTTTTTCTCTGGCTTCTTATCGCGTGCTTGATCGTCACTATGAGATTGACGATTTGTGCCCAGTGCCTCACCACGATCTCCACTTTTCACAGTTCGTGAGTTACCTCTACCTCTGCTCATATCGCAGGCTAGTCTTGGGCTTATTTATAGCTTTGGAACTGCGGCCTAGCATTTGGGCTAGGTATACACCAATACTATAAGCTAAAAATTGCAATTTCTAAGATTCCTTATATCAGTTTTTAGCTGTAACTAACAAATTTCTAAAGCTGCAACATTTTTAGGATATCTCTATTTGAACGTAACTAGTAAGGCATATAAGCTATGTAATACATACTGTAAGGTAATGGTGGCAGTTTCTAACGAATTATATTCAGTGTTCAGATATGTAAGTAACATACCTTATTTATTGCTTTGCCCATTGCAGGATCTTGATCCGTGAATACTGTGACAGGTTCCTTCGCTTCCATTGATTTCTTGAAAGTGTTGAGAAGCCAAAAAAAAGTATCAGCCAACTTATTTTCAATAAAACCACAAGAAAACATTGTTATGTTCTAGTGATTCCAACTATTGGCACACAAATCAAGTTATACTTGTTTGTTTTGTATGTAGTGTCAAATATAGTGACATCCACATAGAGTTTGTAGTACTCTAGCATCATTGAATCTCTCCAAAACACTGCTGAAACTTTTGCCTCTTCGTCGAACTTGAATTGGAAGAAGAAATCTTTGTCCTTGTCATTTATTTCCAAGAGTATATTGACAACTTTACTTTCGATATTTTTCATTCCAAGTCGCCCCACAAAGTTGAGGTGGTCTTTTATCGTATTCCCTAGATTTTCTTCTTTACCAATTTCAAAAGCCATGCATTTATATCCTATAGTAGGTCTTAAACCTGTTTGTTTCATTGATGTAATGGCCTTGCCTTTGTCTTCTGTAATCACTAGTAGAAAATTGGCCAATTAAAGGTGGTTTTACCGGACCATGCAAGGCACTTTTTAAGTGTCTTCTCTGGTACTTCCTTTGATCGAATCGATCAAAGGCGGCATCGAATACCGCCTTCTATCAGACTTGAAATAGGTTCCAAATTCAAAACCTATTACTTAGGTCCGAAAAAAAGGTTGCCGAAAACCTACGTTTACAGCATTAAACAAAAGAACCAATCTAGAAAAAAAACCGATATGAGACAAATAGATATAAAAATAATAGATCAGAGGAAATATATCAATACAATCTATCAAATTGTAGAAGAATTACAACAAATATAAACATAAAAACATAACAAAAAATAACAGATCTTATTACTCTATCAGTAAACCACCAATCATGGCGGAGGTAGAGGTAACTCCACATGGAGGCGGAGGATACACTAGGGGCAGAGGAGATGTGGCCAGGTAAAGGTGGAGGAGATACATCCGGGCAGATACAGAGGAAACGCGGTCGGGCAGAGGCAAAGAAGACGTGACCGGGCTGAGGCGTAGTGGTGCTAGGTGGTAAGAGGGAGTGGCGCTGGGTGGTGGACGGAGAGGGAGGGAGATCGGAGGTAGGAGTGCAGTGGCAGTGAAAGGTGAATGGTAGAGGAAGATGATATGAGAGGAGTCGGATAGTAGGTGAATTGCCTCCACTCGGGGGTCGTTAAATTATTCGTAGCTGACCCGAGCGAAAGCATCCAAAATGGGGTTTTTTTTGGATTTATCAACAAACAACTACGAAAGATAACACAGAGAAAACAACATATGCAAGGACTTGGGGAATATTTACATAACACGATTGACTAAATGTTTTGATCCTCGATTCCATAACATTCAAGATATCAAAGCATATTCTTGTGTTCATAACACGTAGTGTGGTCGATAGTTAACACTTCCCCATACCTGTCATGTAGGGTGCTCTTTCAATCTTCCATCGGCACTGCCTCCGTAATTAGAGAAGTGTAACAAAATGGCCCTGCTGTTGCACATCTGTTTCTCCCACGCACGATTATGTCTCGGTCACTACATCACGGATGCTCTATCCCTAGGCCTAAAGAGACAAAGGGGGTTAGGCACCTTAACCTCGCTACCCATATCACATCTAGGTTTCTCTTCCCCGGGGGGTATCAATATGTGCACTAACATAAATGTAGACTAGAGTGTGTGCTAATAGAGTGTATCATTCATGCAATTCATAACAATTCAAGAACAAGGAAACATAATATCACAAACATATAGAAATAGGTAAACCTAAGGAATCTAACAAAACATAAGCCAAAACATGAATACAAATATTATCCCTACGCTATTAAACTACTCCCTAAAAAATAGATACATGGAAAATATTGAGTTAAATGTCACAGATCTAACAAAATAGGATAAAGAAAAGAAGAGTGATCTGCACCATTTTTTCATGCTTTAACCAATGCATTTGACATAGTTTTTAGTTACTTTTAGCTGATGTATTGCTAGTATTAGTTGAGATTACGTGACAAGGGGTTTAGATGGCCATGTTTGGTTTTCTTGGCTAAATCCTGCATTTTATAGACTTAATTGGTACTAATGGACATCTTGTATCCACAAGCTCCTTGGTCTTCATTTTGATCATCTTTAGTAGGTTGCCTTTGGGTACTTTTTAGTTACATTCTATGTGAAGGCCGTTCGTACGGTAGAAGATTGAAGGCTGTTTGTTTTTAATGGTAGAAGATGAAAAGGCCATTCTCATTAGGATGGTAGAACATGAAGGCTATGAACATCAATGCATAGTAGAAGGAGATTGAAGCCAAAGGGAGGCAGCTTCGAAGTTCAAGGTGGCCAAAGGAGAAAATGTTGAATCGTGGTCCGAGGAGTGTTTGCTTAGTCCAAGAACAATCCTGGAAATATTATCCTTAAAAGTTGGTTTCATTGGATTTTTATTCTCGATTACTACAAAATCGACTACTAGAACTCCCAATTCGGACTAATGGTTCACCCGTAGCAAGCAAACGAAGTTTAGCCGACAAAGCACCGGTGGCACTTCACGGACTGCACATGGTAAAACACCAATAGCCTATGACAAAGCACATAAACCATACTACACAAGAGTTCCAGGGGTTTTGTGAAGACCTACACGAGACCTTCATAAGGGAAAGGCACCGGGACGTGACAAAGTTCCTGGACTGTGAAGCAAGGGGATGAAGAGTTGAAGAATTTGGCTAAGTATAGATCCTGTCCATGAAACAAATTCACAAATTGTGAGAAGATTTCTGAGAAAAACCACAAGTTGCTCGCGGACCTTGGGAAAGCTCTGAGCAAAAACCGTGTACTGTTCGCGGTCTGTGACAATATTCACGAACCATGGCACGAGACCTACTTCACGGATCATGCCAGATCCCACAAACCACTTCTATGAATGTTCATGGACCGTACCAGATATGGCACCCCGGCTTGTATGGTTCATTGACTGTGACATCCGTGCCGGTCCGTGAACCTTGGCGGCTGACCTAGAGTTTTGTTATTTATGGCCTATTTTGGGCCTATTTTTAGTCCCAATCTCCTACTACTATATATAGGATCCTTTCTCTTCAACTAAACTAGTAGGAAGTAGATTAGGAATTAGAATAGAACTAGGCATAATGTAGAGTAGATTCTCTCTAGTTTAGAGAGAAGGAGGAGGAGAGTTCTTCTCCTCCTCCCTTCTTCTTTTCCTTTCTTTTTTTCCTTTCATCTTATTTTCTAGATCTATGGCATCTAGCCTAATATTTTCCATGGATCTAACCTTTTTAGAGTAGCTTAGTAGCTTGGGGATATTTTTATTCATGATTTGATGATTTCTTTTTGAGATTTAGATTTCCCTATCCTAATGCTTATGAATATTTGTGCTTGAACTTGTTTTTTCTAAGAATTATGATTTATGCTATGTTATTATGATCATGTAATCATGCATGTATGGTAGTATAAAATTGGGATAGGCTTCATTGCGATCTTGGGAAGTGTTGGAGTTGTGGAGTAGTTATAGAACACCGGGGAGAAAAGTGAATTCATGTCCTTTGAGAGAAAATCCTTATATGTGTTATACCATGATTCCAATTTGATAGTTGTGCTTGATGTAAATCACATGTTGGCCGTCCAATTTGGCAAACATTGATGGAGGAATAGCCCCTAGCTTACCCCGATAGATTAGTGGGTTGTATGTAGCGACTAGAGTTGTGCCGACTCTAGAGTCATCACAAGGTGTCTTTTCATTTGCCTCTCTAGGCCTAGGTATTGAGATACACAGTGGAGTGTCCGGGAGTGTAATGCATCTTACTACATATCCAATGGTTGTGGCCTACGAGAGGCAATGCCCTTTAGGCAGGCATTGTTCCTCTAAGTAGGGGCGCGTTGGCCTTGGGAGTGAGTTATTAGGGAATGGTCAGCGGCATCATAGGACTAGAGTACATTTCCTAAAATTATGGAGATAATGAGATATGGGCATTGTGGTAAGTACCATATGTGACAGACGGAGAGAAATACCTGGCTATCTCCACATTGTGTGACATGAGCGTAAGATAGGTTTATAACTCCATATATGACTGAATCGAGGATAGAAGTCATTTATCAAGCATGTTACTCAAATACCCCAAGTGCCTGTTTATATAGTTGTTTTTTTTATTTCACTTTCATGCTTTGTAGTTATTAGTTGAAGACCCCCCCCTTTGCATGTTTTCTTTACTAGTTGTTCCTATCACTCGTGCGGATTGACGATCCGCACGAGGTTGTGTTTTAATTAGTACTTAAGCCCTAGCATCCTTGTGGACAAACCCAAGGCTTTTCGTTTACTATCCCTTGGTAGCTTAGCAGTAAGAATGGGTGCATAATATAAATCTCTATCTTTGACCTGTAAGCCCTCAGTTTTTGTTTTAACGATGACCGGGTCGAGGGCAAGTCAAAGAAAAAAAAAGAAGGAGAAGAGAATAAGTACTCTAGAGAGAGAGAACTCTCCTCTTCCCTCTACGTACCTAGAGAGAGAGAAAATGTACATTATTCCTACTTAGGCTTTCCTAGAAGACTTAAAGCTCCTATATATAGTAGTAGGAATTGGGCCTCAAAGTAGGCTCAAGATAGGGTAAAAAACTTAGCAGCAAGAATTGGCGTGGGCCGTGCATCTTAGACCGAGTCATGCCCGTGCTGATATGAGCCGTGTAGCAGTGCCAACCGGTTAGCTCGTGCTAACATGAGCCGTGTGTCCATGCACAGATGTGCTGGTGCAGTCCGTGTCAACCGGCATGGCCGTCGGCTGGAGCTCCATTTTTTATCTTCTCGTTCACACCCCATTTTTTATCTTCTTATTCACACCCCATGTCATTGGATATTCTTTGATTTTTTGAAGTTGAAACGACACAGACCATGTAAAATGGTTCGGTTCGGGTTCATACTTAGTCAATTTGGAGTGAAACAGAGCAAAACGGATGCTGGAACGAGTACGATCCCCGCTAGAGGCCTTGGCACTGACCCCCCCTCGTGCTAGAGCTTAGAACGACTCATGTTGGGTGAATGGACCATTCTAGGGGCCCTTGGAACTGACCCCCCCCCTTTATGCCAAGCCCTGGTACTGACCCCTTTCATGCTGGCCATGGTTGGTTCGGCCGGCTAACTTGTTTATTACGCTCCAGATGAACCATTGGTCCAATTTGAGAGTTCTTGCAATTGATTTTATAGTGCTCAAGAAGGCGAATCCAATTGTGCACCCTTCAAGGGCTTATTCCTATTGGATTTTCCCTGAACTTTTTGTAACTCTCATATAACAATTCCCTCGTTTCTTCCTTGGCCTCTTTGAACTTCAAATCCACCTTCTTCGCCTCAATCCTTCTACTACCACGCTTAGAGTCCATGGCCTTCAATATACTAATATTCTTGTGAATGGCATTTGATATCTTTTACCGTCCTTGCAAATGGCCTTCTATACAAAGATGATGAAAAGTACCCATGAGCCACCAACTAATGAAGATCACGGAGAAAGATCTAGGTTCCAATGGATACAAAGTATCCATTAGTATCAATTAATTCTACAAAACTTGGAATTTAGACAAGAAAACCAAACATGGTTGTCTAAATTCTTTGTCGTGTAAACCTAACTAACACTAGCAATCCAACAAGTAAAACAAGCCAATTATTATGCCAAATGCATTGGTTAACGCATGCAATACGGTGCATATCAATCCATCCACACTAAACCTTTACTCGTCCTTGAGTAAATAAAAACAAGAAAAGGTCTGAGCGAAGTGTAACATGCAAGTATAAGTTAGCCAATGCATTCAACTTATTCCCAAGCTACCCTAGTTCCCCCAAAGAACTAAGAATCTCACAACTCTCACACTCCCCAAAGATCCTAAAGTAATCTAACCACCTAAAATATAATGAAGAAAAAGGCAAGCAAGAATGATAAGTGTTAAGCTAGCTTACTCTCCTTATAGTTCCCCAAAAGCAATCTAAGATTCCTTGCCAAAAAACCACCAAGGAAATCCTAAAGATCCTCAACTCTATTGTAACCAAGGATATCAATTCAGCTACAACCAAGGAAAATGCCAAAGTATCGTCAACTTAGTTTCCATTTTCTCTCGATTTCTCATTTTTCCCAGGAGCCCTTTCGGGTTGTCATCCTAGCTTTCACACATGTTGAACTCACATTCTCACCTTTTTCCATACCACCTATCATTTTTTTCTTAGACTTATAAACCTAGCTGGGCCTAGCCTCTCATTTTTACCTAGGCCTTTCGACCTATCCGGGTTTTTCCCATTTTTGCCTAAGTTGCCCTTTCGGGTTTCAAACTTAGCCGGGTATATATATTTTTTCATATTTTCAAAATTTTAAAAATGATCCTAGAAAATCTACATAGAAACAACTAAAAACCATAAGTGTTATCTAATCCCCTCCCCCTACACTTAAAGCTTGCATTGTCCTCAATGCATATACACAATCAAAGAACATATGCCAAGGAAAGGAAATAAGAGAGCGCTTACAATGAAAAAAGTACACTAAAATGTACCCTTGGCACAATCATATAGTATAAAAAACAAACTACCATCACCCTAATATACTATCCCTAACCTCTAATAAAGAAAGTTTAATCTAACCACTATCATGCACCACAAATTGAAATAAATAATTGAATCAAAATGGAGAGTTACCTCTTAGGTTTTGAGTTTTGTGTTTCAGGGGTTTAAGGGAAAATGGGTTTTGGTGGTATTTTGGGGGTGGTAGGGAAGGAATGGTTATTTGGATGTAGAAAGGTATGTGAGCTTCATGGTTGTGCATGTCTACACGCCCCATGCATTTGGGGTTTGATTCTCCTCCTTGTCTGCCATTTTGATCATTATGAACCATGTATGTCTACATGGTCCATGAGTTGGACTCCTCGTTCGCTTACCTTCCTCCAAGAACCATATGTTTCCAACAAAATAAATATGCACACCAAGTGTAATACTGTTCCAAAACCAAAAGCTACAAATAGGAAAACACACCAAAAATACTAAACTAATCTAACATTTAAAAGCTTGGGTTGTCTCCCGAGAAGCTCTGTATATTTAAGGTGGTCGGCATGAACCTAATGTTATCCATATGGTACGGTTTTGTACCCAATCACCATAGACAACCAAAAAAGGAGAGGTAGGGGTAAAAAAGATGTAGTAGAGGAGGAGTCAACCTTAGAGGGAATAGGTGGTTTGGAAGCTTAGCATATTTAATGGGCTTCTCTATGATTTCCTCTAAGGGTTTGAAAAATGTGGGAGTGGGTTCTATATGAGGAGGTTGGGGTGAAAATAGGTAATATTGTAAATTAAGCATAATCACCCCTTCCTCGACTTTTTTACTCTCAACAAACCACCCAATCCCCTTTGGATTCATCTACCAAAATTTCAAGTTCAACTAAGGATGGTTCATTTTTGGAATATTGGGTTTCAAGTTGGCTCACCCTTCCATCAAATCAATCACTTGCCCCTCAACTTTCTCAATGCTTGAGAAGAGTTGAGTTCCCGAATCTCTAATGTCGCTAAGCAATTGTGATTGGAGTAACTCATTACTCTTTTCCATATTAGCTATAGCTTGCAAAATTTCTCTATAATCCAATTTGAGAACCAATCCTAGGGATTTGTTTTGGGGCATTGTATAGCTTTTGAAAGCCAACTATCTATCCCAAAGTATTATTTCCTGATGCATATTCATACCATGAATTCGAGTTACACTAAACCTCGAATTAGAAGAATCGTGGTATAGATACCAATCTCGATCCCATCGGCCTTGGGAACCAACATCTCCTACCTCTCTCTCATATTCGATCATCTAAGAGCAAGGCTTTGTAGGGTGGTCGCAATGACAAATCCTAAAAAAAATTCACTTGTTGGGTTTCTCTTCTCCACATTTTTTTTTTCAATAAAAAAAGACAAACAAAGAGAACACACAAAATTAGGAATTGTAGTGCAAGGGTTCTTGGTTTGCACCAAGAACTCAAGAAATACCTATTCTGGAAAACAACAAACAAACAAAATAACAACACTTGCCACTCAACTAATGTGTTATGCAAATTGACAATTAAACTTTTAAACTAGTCTCCTCGGCAGCGGTGCCAAAATTTGATCTGTCTCTACCCGAGATCGTTAAATGAGTCGTAGCTAACGCAAGCGAAGGCATTCGAAAAGAAAGGAGGTCAACAATAAAATTTATATTCTGCTCCCAAACTCACTTCTAAGCTACCAATGAGGTAGTTAGTGGTAAGGTTGGGTTTGTTCACAAAGATGCTAGGGTCTAATAGTAAACTAAACACAACCATGTATGGGTCGTCAATCCGTCTGTGTGCTAGGAATAAATACTATTGTAAAATGGGGGTTTTTGGATTTTTCAACTAACAACTACGAATATAAATGATAACACAAGATAAAACTATATATGTAAGGACTTGGGGAATATTTGCATAACATGATTCACTAAATGTTTTGATCCTTAATTCCATCACATTCAAGATATAAAAACCTATTCTAGTGTTCATAACATGTAGTGTGGTCGATGGTCAACACTTCTCCATACCTATCACATAGGATACTCTTGCAATCTTCCATCGACACCGCCTCTGTAATTGGGGAGTGCACTATTGGCCCTCCTGTTGCACAAATTTTTTTCTCCCCCGTTCAATTACGTCCTGAGCACTACACCACATATGCTCTATCCCCAGGCCAAAAGAGGCAAAGGGGGTTAGGCACCTTATCGATGGCACTAGGGTTGTGAACCCTAGTTTTGCTACTAAGTTCTATCTCTACTCATAATCCTTCAGACCAACTCGCCAGCGAAGACTGGTGTGCTATCATCATAGCAACAAAACTTGGTAAAGACCTACGTGCGCACAATCTTGTGGACCCAGACCCTGCTACCCATATCACATCTAGGTTTCACTTCCTCGAGGGGTATCAATACATGCACCAACATGAATGTTGACTAGAGTGTGTGCTAATGGAGTGTATTATTCATGCCATTCATAAAAATTCAAGAACAAGCTAACATACTATCACAAACACATAGAAATAGGTAGATCTAAGTAATCTCACAAAAAATAAACCAAAAAATGAATACAAATATTATTACCAGGCTATTAAACTACTCCCTAAAAAATAGATCCATGGAAATTATTGAGTTAAATGGCATAGATATAAGAAAATAAGATGAAGAAAAGAAGAGAAAAATAGAAGGAGAAGAGAAGAAACTGGAGAGAGAGAGAGAACTCTCCTCTTCCTGCTACCTACCTAGAGAGACAAAAAATCTACATTTTTACTACTTAGGTTTTCCTAGAAGATTAAAGGCTCATATATATACTAGTAGGAAATTTGGCCTCAAAATAAGCCCGAAATAGGGTAAAAACCATAACAGCCGCAATTGACGTGGGTCGTGCATCTTGGCGCGGGTCGTGCCTTTTGCTAACACATTTAGACTAGTGCTAACATAGAGCGTGTGTCTTGGCGCGGGCTGTGCCAACCGGTTAGCTTCGTGGTTACATGGACCGTGTGTCCTGGCGCGGATGTGCTAGTGCAGTCCATGTCAACTAGCGCATGCCGTCAATTAGAGCTATGTTTTTTATCTTCTTATTCTCACCTCATGTCATTTAGCCCAAGCCATCGGTTGGTCTATGCATTTTTTAAGTTGAAACAACAAGGTCCGGATCCATACTTGTCAATTTGGAGTGAAATGGAGCAAAACGGGACGCTAGAACGAGTACGGTCCATGCTGGATGCCTTGGCACTGACCCCCCCTCGTGCTGGAGCTTGGAATGGCTCATTTTGGGTGGACCGTACTGAAGGCCCTTAGCACGGACCCCCCCCTCGTGCTAAGCCCTGGTACTGACCCCCTTCGTGCTAGCCATGGCTGGTTCGGCCGACTAACTTGTTTGCTCCACTACGGATGAACTGTTGGTCAATTTGAGAGTTCTTACAGACGATTTAATAGCGCTCGCGAAGACAAATACAATGGTGCCACCCTCAAGGGCTGATTCTTCTCGGATTTTCCCTGAAATTTGTGCAACTCTCGGACAACAGCTCCTCCATTTCTTCCTTAGCCTTTTTGAACTTCAAATCCGCCTTTTTTGGCTCAATCCTTCTACTACCATGCTTAGAGTCTATGGTCTTTAATCTACTACCATTCTTGCGAATGACCTTCAATATCTTCTACCGTCCTTGCGAACGGCCTTCTATACAAAGATGATGAAAAGTACCCACGAGTCACCTACTAATGATGATCCCAAAGAAAGATCTGGGTGCCCGTGGATACAAAGTGTCTATAAGTATCAATTAATTTTACAAAACTTGGGATTTAGATAAGAAAGTTAAACATGGCCGTCTAAACCCTTTGTCGTGTAAACCTAACTAACACTACCAATCCAAAAAGTAAAACAAGCCAATTATTATGCCGAATACATTGGTTAATGCATGCAATATGGTGCACATCAGTAGGAGCTTGTGGAGACGAAAAATGAAAACCAAGGAAAAGAGAACAGGGCCGAGGCTTTTATGCCTTAGACAAAAAATGAAGTGAAACATTAAACCCTAGCTGCTGCATTATATACTTAGCCATTAAAGGTACCAATAAAAGGCGGTTTTTCAATAGAACCATCTTTAATGGATGCCCATTAAAGGCGGTTCTTGAAGAACCGCCTTCTATCAACAAAAAAGTGCCTTTAATCAAGTTTGAGGGGAACACCGGAGGGAGTTCCGACTTTAGAACCTCTCTCGGTTGTCAATCAAAGGCTTTCCACTAGTGAATTATTCGTTCACTCCTACTGAGATACTGCCAAGCTGGTTTTGTTAACTCATGGTTGTATTCCATAATGTGGTGAGCCACCATGTAGTAATTTAGTTTTTGTAATCAGATCCTTTCTCTTCCTCTTCTTCTTCTTTTCAGAATTACTTTCATTATCGACACAAGGAACATGGCTAATAATGTTGGTTTTTAATCTTTTCGGTTGGCCTCCACAAGAGCACTTGTAGTACTTTTCGTGAATCTACCTTTTGTTGTTTAGACGTTGACAGTTTTCCCTGTAGCTGAAACCAATAGCATTTGCATGCTTCTTATACAGAGCATGTATTTATTCCAAATATTTTGCTTTTACACCGGTAAGATTGTCGCTGGCATAAATTTCATTTAAATTTGGAAAATCTATACCTATAACAATAATGAATACATTTTCTAATATGTTTTAATGTAATTGGGAGTTCGTCGCCGTACCTCTCGAAGTTAATATTTATAAGCCCTAAATGCTTACTATCTACAACTAAGTAGATAGCGGAAAGTCGGGGTCGTCCACGACGAAGAGGGATCTTCCTAAGCGTTTAGGCACAAAAGGTTGATATTAGGCTAGGAGTAGATATATATACATATATATATAAAAGCATGTAAATGGGGGGGGGGGGGGGTTTGGTTGTTTGGTGGTCCTAAGTTATGAAATTAAAAAGACAAGATAGCTAGCAAAGTCAAATAACTAGGCTAATCATCAAACAAAACTAACAAAAAGGGGGTTTAAAACTACAAAGATAAAGCCTTGGGGGCAATTGATATCCACTTCCAAACCTAATGTAGATCATTGAACCATTCAATCATTCTATCACATTCATTACTTGACTTAACATTAACATACTTATCTAGCAAGAATCACAACACATTATGCACAAGAAGTTCTAAGTTCATGTTCACAGATTTTCATGCAAAGGAGCTAAGGAATTCGTCACTTTCCTAACACCCGAACACTCCAATCATAAAAACACTTCCTATTCTCAAACAACCCATGGAATAAATGAAGTGAAACATAGCATTAAGAATACATAAATGCTAAATAATAAAGGCTTCAAGAACGAGTGAAACAATCTATTCACTACTTCAACTACTTGTTGTGAAGATAAATCTTCTATCCTTCTTAGATAGTAGTTTGCAAGAGTGAATTCGACATCTCTTGTCAAACCTCACCAATGACTCCCTTAGGACTAAGAGTATCCCATTGATGGCATTTAGCACGAAGAATCAACAATCTTGGCAACACTTATAAATATTACACCGTATCTAAGCATTTAACCAATTCATGCATTTACACAAGATTAGTCAAGAATGATCGACATTCATAGGCTTCTCTCATTCGCTACCTAAAACAAACATGACAACGAGTTCGAAATCATCATATTCATCTAGCAATTATCAACATACCAAAATCATTTAAGAAGCTCTAACTCATGCTCTTAGATTCCACATTAAAGGAGGGGAGAATTAGCTACTTTCTCCCAACTCTAACAAGTAATCATACAAGAAATTCATATACTCAAGCTTCCAACAACATCAATGCAATTAACAATTCACATTCAAAGCTCAATAAATGCACAATAGCAAAAGCACCAAATAGATAGATATAATGGTTCTTACTACATAGAAATGGAAGCTTCAATCCTTTGCTCCCAAGATAAAACTAAGATAGAGAACTAAAAGACATAATTAATCTACAAAAACTAAGAAAAGAAAGAAGAGAAACCTAGGGTTTTAACACCCAAAAATGCAGAAGAAAGAACTGGGCAGAAGCTCTTCAAGAGGAGAGGATGAGGGGAGTATTTATAGCACAAAAATCAAGAGGAAAATCAGACCACTCGTCCGTCGCGAGTCGCGATGTGCTCGCGACGTACCATTGCGTGTCGCGACGGTCTCGCGACGGACACAAATTCCAGCATTATTTCTTCTTTCTCTTTTATATCTCATATCCTTCTCTTCTCTTCATTTCCTCAATTCTTCATATCTTCAAAAAGCTCAAATCCAAGTCTTCAAATCTTCAAAGATATTCTTCAAAGTCTTCAAACAAATTACCTTGTCACACAAAATTCTCTAAAAAGTGATAAAAATGTAAAAGTCGCTTTTAACCCTCCTTAGATAATTTCAAGGCAAAATGTCACATTTAGAGCACAAAAGTGTATGAAAGTTAATCCCCAAAAGTCCTAATATAACCATATAAAATGGGCACATCATACCTCCCCGCATTTAAACCTTACTCGCCCTCGAGTAAGAAAAGATTTAAGCACACGGAGGAATTCATATGTCCATATCCTAAACTAGTATTCCCTCAATCAAAGCCTCACAAAAACTCTCAATATCATAAATCCCAAAATCAAAGCTCACATGAGAATTTTTCACACACACAACCCTAATCCTAAATCTAACCAAACCTACCACTTATCAATTCACTACCCATAAAAATGTTTCAAAGTCCCGAATTGATATTCCCAAAGTCCAATGACACAAAATGAAGTTAAAACCATTTAAGAGGTTTAAGCACATACTTCACCTAATGCCAATATATCAACCAAAAACGAAGTATAAAGGAATCAAGAATTTCACAACAATACTTCGTTTCCTAACCCGCTAAGTTACCCAATCCCAAGAGGTCTCTAGATGTTGAGCTACCCGATCCATCCGTATGACAACCGCAACCTTATGACTCCAATGCCGTAAAATGAGTGAAATCATAGCATTTTCCTTTTCTCTCTTTTTCTCTCCTTTTCTCTCATTTTGCCTAGGAGCCCTTTCGAGTTTTCATCCTAGCCACATATCATGTTTCTTCGGCTCACATCTCACCTTTTTCTGCACATTTTAGCCTCTTATTTTTTCCTAGGCTGCCATTTTGGGTTTTCGACCTATCCGGACCGCCAATGTTGCCTAAGTTGCCCTCTCGGGTTTTCAACTTAGCGAGTTTTCTTCTTTTTTTTTCTTTTTTTTCCTCATGTTTTTTCCAATCAAAAGTAGCAAAAAGAATTCCAAAACAAGCTAGCATGCATTGAGTCCTCTAACCCCTCCCCGCACTTAAAACATTACATTGCCCTCAATGTAAACCTGTAAGGCAAGAACAATAAAAATTCAAGGCAAGAGGTAGAGTGACACCCATTTCTCCGCATAGTCGCCGGTGATATGGTGCAATCCCATGCACTTGTATAGAATCGGTCCCGCCATTGGTTTCGGAGCCGAAGGGGGGAGAAAAATGCCGTAGAAGAACTCACCCCTCGAGCAAAACATTTCCTCCTTGGCGCCGTTTGATCAAGAATACATCACAGAGAACAGCATCAAACTCACAAGTACATAAGAATTTGTAATACTAGGTTTAGCATAGAGAATTAATAACCATAGTATTATCAAAGAACAACCAATCCACCCTACAACCACCACTACAAGATTATCCATTAAAAATATCCAACATATATCAGCACATATACAAGTATCATTATAGGATATGCAATTACAGTCATAATGATGTAGTTGGCATACTACAATCAACAAAGGTACTATAAAGATGCAAGAATGTTCATATGTCGATATATGTAGGATGGTGGAGGAATGAGCGGAGGTGAAATAGTGAGAGGCAGAAAAATAGAGAAGATTGAAGGTTTAAGAAAATTGAGCAGCACGCCGTCGCGACTCGCGATGGATCCATCGCGACTTGCGATGGGTAGGGAAGGCATGGTCGCGACTCGCGACGGTCTCATCGTGACTTGCGACGATCTCATCGTGACTTGCAACGATCTCATCGTGACTCGTAACGGTCTCATCATGACTCGCGACGGTCTAATCGTGACTCGCAATGGTCCATCGCGAGGCCGTCGCGGCTCGCAGAATGTGGAGGCCGGGAGCAGATTTTTAGCACGCAAGTTCTAATCTCGTCGCGACTCACGACCTCCCCGTCGTGACTAGCGATGGGCCGTCGTGATGCCATCGCAGCTCGCGGAAAGCTGGCGCTGGGAATGGATTTTGCTCCCCTGTTCGTCGCGACTCGCGACGAGGCCATTGCGACTCGCGACGACAGGGTTTCCCAGCACTTGGAAAAAAATTTCTTACCAAGCTCTCTTCCCTCTCTTATGAATCTGATTCCTTCATTTCCTCCAATGCAATACATTACACTTTGCTACAAAATCATAGAAAAACACATCATAAAAAGAATAAGACTAAATAATAAAAAAAAACTAAACAACAAAAACTAAAACAACGGCCGAATTTATTTATGTCGTCGGCACGACAAAGCTCCGTATATTTAAGGTCGTCGGCACGACAAAGCTCTGTATATTTAAGGTCGTCGGCGTGACCCTAATGTTATCCATATGGTGAAGGCTTGAACCCCTTCACCATGAGCCTCCAAAATTAGAGAGGTGGGGGTACAAAACTTTCAAGAGGAAAGTTTTGTTGAGGTGGAGATGGTTTGAAGGGAGTTGGGTGGTTAGGAGGCTTGGGATAATCTTTCGGCTCCTCTCTCATCTCCCTCAAAACTTCCAAAAATGATAGAGTTGGTTCACTAGGTGGGAGAAGGGGTGACGATGCTAATGAATGTAGCATGATCACCTCTTCCTCCATTTTTCTATCCTTAACAACCAACTCCTCATCCCCTTCGAACTCAAAATCATTTCCCTTGGTGACCTCACTCACCGAATCCTCGAGTTCGATTTGGGATGGTGTATTTTTGGAATTACGAGCTTCCATTCGGGCCAACACTTCTAATATACTCCTCACATGCCCCTCAATAGCCTCAACACTAAAAGAGATCTGAGTGTCCGGCTCCTCACTAGTAAAGGTGTTCAAGTTTTCTATTGTATTCATGACTTCCTCACATGTCAAACTTGAACTTCCTTGTTGGGCTTGGTTTTGGGGTACAGTATAAGGTGGTGATGGCCAACTATTTTTCTCGATACCACCAATCCAGATTACCACTCCATTCCGGATTGTAAGGATTATGGTATGGATACCATTCTTGAGCATCTTGCCCTTGAAAACCAACATATATCAGCACATATACAAGTATCATTATAGGATATGCAATTACAGTCATAATGATGTAGTTGGCATACTACAATCAACAAAGGTACTATAAAGATGCAAGAATGTTCATATGTCGATATATGTAGGATGGTGGAGGAATGAGCGGAGGTGAAATAGTGAGAGGCGGAAAAATAGAGAAGATTGAAGGTTTAAGAAAATTGAGCAGCACGCCGTCGCGACTCGCGATGGATCCATCGCGACTTGCGATGGGTAGGGAAGGCATGGTCGCGACTCGCGACGGTCTCATCGTGACTTGCGACGATCTCATCGTGACTTGCAACGATCTCATCGTGACTCGTAACGGTCTCATCATGACTCGCGACGGTCTAATCGTGACTCGCAATGGTCCATCGCGAGGCCATCGCGGCTCGCAGAATGTGGAGGCCGGGAGCAGATTTTTAGCACGCAAGTTCTAATCTCGTCACGACTCGCGACCTCCCCGTCGTGACTAGCGATGGGCCGTCGTGATGCCATCGCAGCTCGCGGAAAGCTGGCGCTGGGAATGGATTTTGCTCCCCTGTTCGTCGCGACTCGCGACGAGGCCATTGCGACTCGCGACGACAGGGTTTCCCAGCACTTGGAAAAAAATTTCTTACCAAGCTCTCTTCCCTCTCTTATGAATCTGATTCCTTCATTTCCTCCAATGCAATACATTACACTTTGCTACAAAATCATAGAAAAACACATCATAAAAAGAATAAGACTAAATAATAAAAAAAAACTAAACAACAAAAACTAAAACAACGGCCGAATTTATTTATGTCGTCGGCACGACAAAGCTCCGTATATTTAAGGTCGTCGGCACGACAAAGCTCTGTATATTTAAGGTCGTCGGCGTGACCCTAATGTTATCCATATGGTGAAGGCTTGAACCCCTTCACCATGAGCCTCCAAAATTAGAGAGGTGGGGGTACAAAACTTTCAAGAGGAAAGTTTTGTTGAGGTGGAGATGGTTTGAAGGGAGTTGGGTGGTTAGGAGGCTTGGGATAATCTTTCGGCTCCTCTCTCATCTCCCTCAAAACTTCCAAAAATGATAGAGTTGGTTCACTAGGTGGGAGAAGGGGTGACGATGCTAATGAATGTAGCATGATCACCTCTTCCTCCATTTTTCTATCCTTAACAACCAACTCCTCATCCCCTTCGAACTCAAAATCATTTCCCTTGGTGACCTCACTCACCGAATCCTCGAGTTCGATTTGGGATGGTGTATTTTTGGAATCATGAGCTTCCATTCGGGCCAACACTTCTAATATACTCCTCACATGCCCCTCAATAGCCTCAACACTAAAAGAGATCTGAGTGTCCGGCTCCTCACTAGTAAAGGTGTTCAAGTTTGCTATTGTATTCATGACTTCCTCACGTGTCAAACTTGAACTTCCTTGTTGGGCATGGTTTTGGGGTACGGTATAAGGTGGTGATGGCCAACTATTTTTCTCGATACCACCAATCCAGATTACCACTCCATTCCGGATTGTAAGGATTATGGTATGGATACCATTCTTGAGCATCTTGCCCTTGAAAACCAACATCTCCCACCTCTTGGTAGCACTCCTCATAATATCCTTGGTTTTGGAAACTAAGGGTTCTTTCTCCCTTATAGTGCTCTTCCCACAACAAATAGCAAGACTCGGTAGGATGGTCAGAATGACACATCCTATAAAACCTTGTTTGTTGAGCCTCTCTTCTCATCATGAGTTCCCTCAAGGTGAGACGCTCCATTTTTAAAAGATTTTTTTTCAATAGTCCGAAATCATATTGCAAGTGTTCTTGATAAAAGCTCACCACGAACTCAAGCAATACCTACTCCGAACAAAAACAACCACCAAGAAGTGGAGAATAAAAACAACTAGCTAATATGCAACCAAAAATGCCCAAACACTTAAACATAAACGCCTCTTCCCCGGCAGCGGCGCCAAAATTTGGGAGGTTGTCGCCATACCTCTCAAAGTTAATATTTATAAGCCCTAAATTCTTACTATCTACAACTAAGAAGATAACGGCAAGTCGGGGTCGTTCACGAAGAAGAGGGATCTTCCTAAGCGTTTAGGCACAAAAGGTTGATATTAGGCTAGGAGTAGATATATATACATACATATAAAAGCATGTAAATTGGGGGGGGGGGGGTTTGGTTGTTTGGTGGTCCTAAGTTATGAAATTAAAAGGACAAGATAGCTAGCAAAGTCAAGTAACTAGGCTAATCATCAAACAAAACTAACAAAAAGGGGGTTTAAAACTACAAAGATAAAGCCTTGGGGGCAATTGATATCCACTTCCAAACCTAATGTAGATCATTGAACCATTCACTCATTCTATCACATTCATTACTTGACTTAACATTAACATACTTATCTAGAAAGAATCACAACACATTATGCATAAGAAGTTCCAAGTTCATGTTCACAGATTTTCATGCAAAGGAGCTAAGGAATTCGTCACTTTCCTAACACCCGAACACTCCAATCATAAAAACACTTCCTATTCTCAAACAACCCATGGCATAAATGAAGTGAAACATAGCATCAAGAATACATAAATGCTAAATAATAAAGGCTTCAAGAACGAGTGAAACAATCTATTCACTACTTCAACTACTTGTTGTGAAGATAAATCTTCTATCCTTCTTAGATAGTAGTTTGCAAGAGTAAATTTGACATCTCTTGTCAAACCTCACCAATGACTCCCTTAGGACTAAGAGTATCCCATTGATGGCATTTAGCACGAAGAATCGACAAGCTTGGCAACACTTATAAATACTACACCATATCTAAGCATTTAACCAATTCATGCATTTACACAAGATTAGTCAAGAACGATCGACATTCATTGACTTCTCTCATTTGCTACCTAAAACAAACATGACAACAAGTTCGACATCATCATATTCATCTAGCAATTATCAACATACCAAGATCATTTAAGAAGCTCTAACTCATGCTCTTGGATTCCACATTAAAAGATGGGAGAATTAGCTACTTTATCCCAACCCTAACAAGTAATCATACAAGAAATTCATATACTCAAGCTTCCAACAACATCAATGCAATTAACAATTCACATTCAAAGCTCAATAAATGCACAATAGCAAAAGCACCAAATAGATAGATATAATGGTTCTTACTACATAGAAATGGAAGCTTCAATCCTTTGCTCCCAAGATAAAACTAAGCTAGAGAACTAAAAGACATAATTAATCTACAAAAACTAAGAAAAGAAAGAAGAGAAAACCTAGGGTTTTAACACCCAAAAACGCAGAAGAAAGAACTGGGCAAAAGCTCTTAAAGAGGAGAGGATAAGGGGAGTATTTATAGCACAAATATCAAGAAGAAACTCATACCACTCGTCCGTCGCGAGTCGCGACGTGCTCGCGACGTACCATCGCGTGTCGCGATGGTCTTGCGACGGACACAAATTCCAGCATTATTTCTTCTTTCTCTTTTATATCTCATATCCTTCTCTTCTCTTCACTTCTTCAATTCTTCATATCTTCAAAAAGCTCAAATCCAAGTCTTCAAATCTTCAAATCTTCAAATCTTGAAAGATATTCTTCAATGTCTTCAAACAAATTACCTTGTCACACAAAATTCTCTAAAAAGTGATAAAAATGTAAAAGTCGCTTTTAACCCTCCTTAGATATTTTCAAGGCAAAATGTCACATTTAGAGCACAAAAGTGTACAAAAGTTAATCCCAAAAGTTCTAATATAACCGTATAAAATGGGCACATCAGTAATTTATGCGATGTCTAATGTAAGATATGCATGTTTTAATGTTTTAATAGAAGCTTTGTTCTGATCCCTGTAACAAATACTATATTTAGTGTAACATATGCAAAGTGTGGTGTATTTTGTACATGTTATAATCTGCACAATGTACAAGCTTGTCAAAAGTTGAAATTGATAAATGTATTCTCTATGTTTTCTTCTTTTCAATTTAATGCATGTTTTATTGTCAACTATACACGATTTAAGTTAATAAATGCATAAACTATAAGAAAATTCTCTGCAACATGTAGTTTATAGTGCTAATGTTTCCACATAATCATGCATGTTCATAGCAGTTGAATTTCAGTATTCAAAAGTTTACAAAACAGTTATATTCACATCGATTGCAATTCAATAATATAAATACAGTCCGACGAGTGAAATTTATTACCTTTTATGGAATTAGGTAATATTTCAGCTTCTTGCAACTGAATTTAATTCTTTTGAGCTGAATCTCGCTTGTTTCGATCGTGTTTTCTTCAGCATGTTCTAAATCAAATGCATTAGTTTTTATGACCAAGCCTGTTGAAATTTGATTGGTTTGAATCTCATCTAGCAATAGATTTGTAGATTTGCTTTTATTTCGCAAGAAGACATCGGAGAAGCGGTAAAATCGCAGAAGAAGTATTGGAGAAATCGGAGAAGAAGAAGAAGAAGAAGGAGGAGAGAAATCGAAATAGGAGAAGAAGGAAGAAACAGTTGGGCGAGGGTTTTTTGTGTGTGTTTTGTGGGTGATCCTTTTCTATGCTAATGAGCCAGATCTGCGTGATTTTCGTACAGTTTCCGTTATTTGCAAACAGGTCCCTGCCTGTCCATAAGCTTATGGACAGGCCGCATGTCAAGAGACACACTCTAAAAATAATATCATAGACTATTTTTATTGAAATTTAAATTCATTTCCAAAACTGTATACTCCCTCCGTCTCAGCCTGATCTGCAAAGAATCTTTTCATGGTCTCCAATAAACATGTTTGACTGTTAATATGTGTAGTTACGGACAATAATAACACACAAAAATTTGATATTTAGAAACTACATGTTACAACGAATCTAACCATATCTCAAATGATAAAATTATTGTTCATATACCTATTCAAATATGTGATAAAAGTTTGAAATTTTAACCAAAAAAAGATTATATGCACAATAGGTATATAAAACCCATACCGCTTTATTCACATGTACTGAAAGCTTAACTCCCGTTTACATGCTATTTAAATTTTCGTATGATCCTAATTGGATCTAACATTTTCGGAAAAGAAAAAGGAAAGAAAATTGGATCTGACCCGATGTAGGTAGTCCCACTTACTGTCTTACATACGGTTCTTCCTGAAAAGTCTGGTGAGGAGCCAAATTGTAGAACTTAATTTTGACTTTTGAGTGAATGTTGCATACTATTTTTTTTGAATGTTGCATACTATGAGTAGGAGCCAACCTGTGGTATATATTTCTTTTTGGAAAGAACATGTACTCCTTCCGTACCAGTTAATTATGTACAAGTTAACTTTTGTTAGTTGACTCAAAATTTTTTTTTATAATTGTGTGTAAACACGGGTTATAAAAAGTTGATATTGTAAAAATTCATGCCATTACGAATGTAACAAGATCAAATATGACAATATCCTAACTTATTTATCGATTCAGATTTGAGATCAAAGTTAAGCAATTTTAACTAAATAAATAGTTAAATTACAGAAATGGCTGAGACGGAGGGAGTAGGAGTATTTGTTAGTACTCATCCTTAAGAAAAAAAAAGACTTAATAAAATTAAATAATTTTAAAAAAAATTAATGTGACCGATAGGATAATTTGATATTTATTTTGATTTATTACGGACCTATAATTGAAAATTTTAAAAAAATGAATTTCAAAATATAAATAATTATAATCTAACATTTATTTTTTTTAAAAAAAATTGTATAATTAATTTAACTATTAGTCGATCTAGAAAAAAACCCTCTCTAATCTTTTCTAATAAAACCTCTTCCAATTCTGTTACCTAATCTTTTTTTAAAAACTTTTCCCAATTTTGTTGAAGGAAAATAATACCCTACTTGTACTCTCTCTCCCCCAATTTAAATTGTAGACTTTACTATTTGACATTATTTTCTATAAAACTTTAACCATATATTTAAATTGATATAGAAATAACAATATTGTTATATGAAATATTATTGGATTCGTTGTAATGCTTAATTTCTAAATATTAAATTTTTGTTTATCTTTATTGTACGTAATTAAATATATTAACGATTAAACATATTTTTTTGAATAACATAAAAAAATATTCCATACAATTTAAAATGAGACATAGGGATTACGGTGGTCCTTGACGCTTAAAAAGCAAAAACTTCACAAACTTTAATGCCCAACCCGATTTATTAATCGAAATTATAAAATTCTACAAGTGCTAGCACATTTTGACTTTTTTACATTTAAGTCAATTTTTTTATTAATATAAAGCGTTATAAATAATTTACAATTATAAGACATTTTTGTATAGAGAAAGACGATAATTAATTAGAATGCGAGTTCGTTTCTTGAAAGAGGTTTTTCATAAGATGTGGAAAAATCAAGGTTTAAATAACAAATCAAAAGAAATTATAATAAAAAATTTGGATAGCATTAATCTTGTCATAAACTTATAACTTCTTCACGTTGCATAATAAACTATTAATGTTGCAACTAAAAATTTTTACCTTTCTATAATTCTAATTCAACCGCGTCTTTCCATATGCCTATGAAAAAATGGTCTTTCTCAAGCTTTTGTCTTAAAATAATAGGAATAAGATGTTTGTACTGCATTAATTGCAAGTGAAACATTTGAGATTTGGTTAGAAAATTTACATATTTGGAGTAAAATACAGAAGTTGTATGTTACTTATTTGTATTTTTTTTTGTGATTCTTCTTTTCTGATATGTAATTTTCAAATATTATATGAAACTGTTCAGTATAAAACTTTATAACTTTAGGTTGAAACATAGACATTAAATCATAAAACAATAAAATTTAATGAAATTTGAGCCGATGAAGGGTTTGGGAAAAAGGAAAGAAGCATAAGCTTTCACCTTAAATAGATGTATGAGTTTATCCAAATAGAGTATAACCCGAATTCGACTTTCAATCACTTTGGACCAACAAAGTTTTCCATATTTTTGTGGTAAAATTGCACTAACAACCTGATCATTCCGAATCTTATAGAAAGATCATCTTTCAACAGACGAACTCTAATTATAAATATCAATATTTTAAATTTCCACGATAAGTCGATTCTGAGCAAAGTTTTTTTTTAAATGAAAACACCCTTAGGTGAGGGATATGTATTAAAGGTTCCCCAGGCCTTGTAACCAGATCAAAATTAGTACCACCAGTGTATTTAGTTCCCTAAGCATTGAGGCAACATGGTTGCCTCCAAAAGTCCTAAGATTACCTATATTTAAGGGTATATGAACATCTATACAAAGTGACGTGTTCTGTAATGAAGTTGCGATCCCAAGGAGAGGATCTCTACCCCTCGTGTTAATTCTCTCCTTTGGCCAGGCAACCTCAAAGACAGATAGTCAAATTTAAGCTTGATAATTTCAGAAACCAAAAGTAAGATTGGAGAGTTTGAGCTGCACAAGATGGCAGCATCGGTTGAAGTCCCATAATGCATATGAACTGGAGAATTTGATTGACAGGCATTGGATGAACATCAGCTCCATTTATCTCGGTATCGAAGCGAGTATACCATGCGTAGCCAATTGATCTGCATACAAAAATCAATCCTGTCAGCAGTATCACTTCCTATGAAGGCCATGTTTGTGAATTCGAACATGAGGGAATTGCTTCATATCTAAGGAAATGAGACCTCTGATATGACCAGACAGATTATTCAAGTTTAATGACTGGTTATGAGTCGAATGATATTTCGCTATAGCATTAGCCACTGAGTTACATTCTCTATAAACATGCTTTAGAACAGCTCCACCTAGTAAACTCTTCACTTTATAGGCCAAATTGAAAAGGTTCCAGTGAGCAGAATATGGGTTTTCAATCATATTAATGGCTAAACTAGAATCTGATTCAATGATTAGTGGAGTGTCTCTGTGAGGGAAAGATTGACAAGCGGCAAGTATAGCTAAGAGTTCAACATGGAGAGGAGATACAGCCTCAATAGAGATAGAATTAATGAGAAGTGGCATGCCTGAGCTATCCCTAACTATAATCCCAGCTGCGGCTGTATGAGAGAACCATGATGCATCCGTATTAATTTTTATAGAATTATTGACAGGTTTTTCCCACCAGACTGGTTTAAAGATTGGTTTTGGAGGTGGCCTGAGAAGAGGCAGCAGGTGCCTAAGTGTTTGAGGGAAATCAGTACCAGGACTCATCTTAGTGGGACAGGAGTAAAATGATAATCTAATGAGTTCAAGTATCTCCTTACATATAAGCTCAGTAGAAAAGGGAACCTAGTCATGGATATATCTATTTAGAGCCTTCCAAAGACTCCAACAAATGAGAGGAGGAAATATTTTGCACAACAGTTAGAGGCTTATAGTTAAATCTGGACAGTTCCAAAATGAAAAAAATCTCTGAGAGAGGGATTGATTATCAGGAAAGTTAAAATCTATCAGAGAAGCCATTCTACTCCATATCCCTTTTGCCAGTGTACAAGATATAAAGAAGTGATCTATTGAATCAGAGTAGCAGCACACAGGGCATTTGGAAGCCAAACTAAAACCACAAGTTATCAGGACATCATCAAAGGGAAGGAATGAATGAAGCAATTTCCATGTAAAAATCGAGATCTTTTTTTGCAGCAGTACATTCCACACATTTTTTGAGATCGGGAAGTTACCTGTGAAGTTTGTGATGGTATGGTATGCAGTTTTGAAAGAGAATTTGCCTGAAGTATTAGGCTTCCATATGATTCTATCATCCCTATCTTCCACCACCTTCGCTTCCTGCAAAAAAACCAAAGTATCATTTTCCAGATAAGATGATATCTGAGAAAGAATCACAATTTTTCCCTAATGAAATCAGCTACTGAATACTGCTGCAATGTCTCCAGGATATTACTTGGAATCTTATTGCTCAGAGGGCCATTAGGACACCAGTTAGAGGTCCAAGCATTACAAGTACCATTACCATGGATAACAAGAGAATTTTCCTCAGCTATGGAATTGATAGTGCAAATTCTTTTCCATGTGACTGAAGTTCTATAGGAATCTGGCAAAGACAAAAGTAATTTAGACCATAGAGTTATACCTAACTGACTTTTCCACCATAGCTTAAGGGACCATGCATCCACTATGCCTTTGATAGATCTAAACCCTAATCCACTCTGAGATGTTGGTTTGGCAAGATCTGACCATTTTTTCCATATCTTATTCCTTTTCCCATCAGTTTCACCCCAAAAAAATTTGGCCATCTTTTTCTCAAATAATTGGATAGTATATTTTGGGGGATTAGTCACAGCCCATAAATGCTGTGGTAGAGAGTACAGAAAACTTTTAATCAAGACTAATTTGCCCCCCGTGCTTAACCACTTATTTTTTCAATTTTTCAGCTTGTTGTCTAGCTTTAGCATCAGAGGATGATAGTATCTATTTACAGGTTCGACCCTTAAAAATAGGGCAACCAAGGTATTGAAAAGGGAAAGATCCCTGTTTCATTTTCAGAATCGACCTCATCTGGATTAGTTTTATATTAGATGCTCTTTTACTGATGAAAAAGTCAGATTTGTGAAAATTGAACTTTTGACCCAAAGTGAGTTCAAAAATATCAAGAAAAGCCTTGATTTTGATTAAGTTAGATTTAGAGGCTTGCATGAAGATAATGGTATCATCAGCATACATAAGATGAGAGATTGGTGAAATTAAAGATGGCATCCGATAATATGAGAGTTTACCATTATTGAAAATGAAAGATAAACTTCTAGAGAAAGCTTCGGAAAAAATGTTAAAGAGGAAAGGAGAGAGTGGATCACCTTGCTTAATTCCTCTAGTGGCTTGGAAGAAACCCACTGGATTTCCATTAATTAGAACTGAAAAATGTGCTTGTGAAAGATTTGACAATACAGCATTAAGAAAAAGACCATCAAAACCAAATTTCCTAAGCACACATTTTAAGAAGTCCCAGTTAACTCTGTCAAATGCCTTTTGTAAGTCCAGTTTTAAAATACAATTCGGAATTCTGGCCTTCTTATCCAAAAATCTCACCAATTCCTGAAGATAGAGGATATTATCCGAGATATCTCTATTTTTCATAAACGCCGATTGATTTTGGGAGATCAGATTATCCATGTAGGGTCTTAGTCTTTCCATTAATACCTTAGAACAGATTTTATTAATAGTATTAGAAAGACTAATAGGCCTAAAATCATCAAATTAACTAGGGGTTGGTTTTTTAGGTATTAATGTAATCCATGTACTAGCAATTCCTTTTGGTATGGTTGAGCCCCTAATGAAATCATTTACTGCCTCCACTAAATCCTTTTTTATAATGTGCCAGCATTTTGAGTAGAACTTACTAGTAAATCCATCAGGGCCAGGGCTACTGTTGCTGCTTAATCCTTTTATTACTGCCTCAACCTCTGATTCGGAGACTGGCTTTGCTAAATCAGTATTATCTTGAGCAGTAATCAAGGTGGGAATTTGACTCAGAAAATGCGCATAGTAAGTATGATTAGGTCCCTGGTTGGGTTCAGATAACAAGTCTGAGAAGTAGGATATGGCCTCTTTCTGGATATCAAATTGAGAATTTAACCACTGACCATCTCTATCTTTAATTTTTGAAATCTGTAATCGACAATTTTTCTCTTGAACAGTCTTATGGAAGAATTGTGTATTATTATCACCCAACTTATGCCATTTCAATCTTGACTTTTGTTTCCAAAACTTTTCTTTCTCTTTCTGAGCTCTCAGTAATAATGCTTTTTTCTGATTTAGATTAATGAGTTCAGGTTGAGAGGGATTTAAATCATAGGCCAATTCCTGAATTCGAAGAGACTCTTAAGCATTGATTAAATTAGTATCTATATGACCAAAACATTCCCTATTCCAAATTTTTATCTCCTTCTTTAACCTAATTAATTTCAGGAAAAATCCTAACAAACCTTTTTCTACCATTTGTTTATCCCAACTGTTCTGAATTAGAGTGGGGAAATCAGTACGATTAAACCAAACATTTAGGAATCTGAAAGGTCTTGGATTAAGAGAAGATAGGTTTGAAATATTCAAGAGTAGAGGGGAGTGATCCGAAGTCTACCTATTCAAAATTTGGATAGAGGAAGAGGGGAATTTCTGGTTCCATGAGATTGTACTTAATCCTCTATCTAGCCTTTTGGAGGTAGGATTCCTAAGTCTAGAGTTACACCAAGTGAATAGATTGCCAACAGTGGTAATATCCTGAATTCCAAAGGTGCTTATCCAAGTATTAAAGTCCCTAATAATTCCTAGAGAGGGAGAACTAGGGCCTTTATATTCCGAGAGAGAAGTAATGGTATTGAAATCACCAATGAAAATAGTATCACCCTGATTTATTGCTGCTAAGTCTCTCCATAATGTCTTTCTTCCCTCTCTATTCCTAAGAGCATAAATAAAAACAGCATCCATATGAAGAATTATAGATCTGTGAGATATGTGCACATGCAGATACTGTTCATGAGATGAGAGAAGGTTCACTAAAAAACAATTAGACCACATCAGTCATATTTTTCCATTATATAGGGTTACTCCATCAGCAAATTTAAGTATATCCATATAGGATTGAAATTTAGAGTTATAATGCATTAGTTCAATGATGCATAAGAATTGAATCCTTTTAATCCTGATTAAGTTAATTAGTCTCAGCATTGACGTTTCCATACCCCTGATATTCCAAACCAAGAAATTTATTGAGAGGGAACCAGTCATTGTTCACTAGACTTTTGACTTTTAGTTGACGATCTAAGCATCATTCTATTGATTTGACTGAAGTAATTTGTCTTTTTACCTTTTGCCTTACCTGACTGAAGGTTCTGCCCCTGTAATGGAGTCGAACTCGAGCTAGCTTGAGGGTTTAGTATATCATCTTGGTCATGAGCAGTTTCATCTAAGTCCACCTGCAAAACAGAGAACGTGTTTCCCATTCTGTTTAGGAGAGAAAGGGAAACCCCATTCTTCCTATTCAGACAGGGAAGGGAGGTCCCTACTTGGATATCATCAGAGGCATAGGCTATTGGAGTAAAACTTTCGATAGCAGTTTTTTCTAACAGCTTAGATATAGAATTATCTAGTGAAGCCTGAGTAGTTGGACTAGAGTGACTGGTAGATGAATTGTCCCTAACCAATACAGGATTTTCAGAAGTCTTTAGGTAGGTGTTGGTATCCAGGTTAAGGGGAGCTATAGGTATGGGATCAGGGGTAAGTTGCTTAGTAATCCCAGGTATTTCTGAGACAGTCTGATCATCAGAGGAGAGCAGTGGAGGGGTATCAAATTTTTTCCCAGTAGCCTGCCGTTGAGGTTGTGCCTGAATTGTTGCGGGTTCAGACATATTGACATTATCATTTGGGGGAAAGGCTCTACACTGAGATTTGGAGTGCCCTAGTTTGGAGCAGTGGTCACAGTAAAGGGGTATATCCTCATAATTAACTTGGTATTTTCTATTATTGGTTACAGAACCAAGTCTGATGTGGTTACAAATAGGTTTTTGAAGATCAATTTCTATGCATAACTTAATGGTTGAAGGTCTTGTAAGCATGTCAGTAGCAAGATCAGTTTTAATGAAGCTACCTATGCTATTACCAATTGATTCAATTGCAGTCGAGTTATAGTAATACAGTGGAACTTCTCTAATTATACACCAAACTGGAACTATAGGTGATTCTTTATGAATTGAAAAATCAGAAGTCCATTTTAGCATTTTAAGGAGTATACCATTGAAATTCCAAATCCTTTTCATCCATGTTCGTTGATAATCATTTAGCAGTTCAAACCTAATGAGCACATGCTTATAGTCAAGGGAGCCAAGTTGATACTTACCTGTGAAACCCACCGTTTCGAAGAAATGTTCCAATTGCTCCATTGAGCATCTCCCCTTTGTGAATTTTCCGACCAAGGCATTAGCATAGTGAGATGACAACTTTGCAATCTGTTCATCAGAATAAAGACAGGTAACATCTCCTAAATGTTGGGATTTGGGAACTAGCTCAGGGTTATTTGGTAACACTTTGGCTAAGGGAGGATATTTATTCTGTAGAGCAGCGGCGAAGGATAGAGGTGGTGGCGGAGTTTGGTTAAGGTTAGGGATTTCCGGAGAGGGAACCGCCATGGTCGACAACGGCAAACTAGCCGTTATCGGAACAATAGCCGTTACCGGCGGCTAAACCTAAACCAGTAAGCTATAAGGATTGAGGTTACCGAGGGAGGAGGAGTAGTGATGAAGGAGAAGGAAGTGATGAATTGTAATCGGAGATTGAAATTGGAAAATCGCACACAGTGGAGGTGAATCGCACACAGTGGAGGTGACAATTTACCAAATCGCACACCTGAATTATAGCATTTATAATTTTAAAGTTACATGATAAAATTACATGATAATCAAGCAAAAACGGCTAGTGATGATTCTGAGAAAAGTTACATGATAAAATTATAGCATTTATAATTTTAAAGTTTATCAAAATATGTTTTATAAATAAAAAAGTTAGAGTTCATTTTAGTTAGAAAAAAAGATTACTTGTAAACCAATACTCCATATATAAATGAAGACGTGTATAAGATTAAATCGAAAATAAAGCATAATATTAAAAGCTTTTAAATAAAGGTGGGTATTATTTTAATGGCAAGTCTCAGGAAAGTCGGTCTGTTCATAAGCTTATAGACAGGTCATGATTGATTTGCAAAATGGGGTCCAGATTGTAATTAATTAGAAAATGGGGTAGTTAGTATAAATTATATTTTCTTTCCTTTTTTCTTTTTCTTTTCTCTACAATTTGAACCATTTTTTTTGGGAAACTGTTATCCATTTAATCTGTCTGTCACGCGTGAAACTCTTCTGCATTTTCACAACTGTAAAAATTTCTATGATTTTACGCCATTGTTGTTCTTCAATTTCTTCTCTGTTCTTCCCCAAATTCGTCGCCGATTTCTACCTTTTATTCGCCGATCAACTTTGACGCGATCTTGCCGTTCAACTTTGTTGATCAATCTTTTTCATCGGTGATTGAAATCGGTAAGTCTAAGATTCTAGGTTTTCATATTTGATCGTCATTCTTCTGCGTTTTTGCTTGATAATCGTTCGCCGTTCTAATTTAACAAATTTGTTGTTTATTTGTTGTAGTCTAAGGGTAATGCGAAGGGTAAAGGTTCAAGTCTTTCTCTTAAAGCTGGTGCTTATATCGGCAAGGGAAATATGGACGTTTCTCCTAAACCTGAGAAGTGTTGACTCAGCCTTCTCCTTCTCCTGGTTCATTTTTTTTAAAAATCATTTTGAATATTTGGATTTTCACGTTTTTTTTTCTTGTTGTGTGTATGGGTCTATTTCAGTGTTGTTGTTGACTTTTTTAGAGTATGTTTATTTGTTTTGATTTGTAAGTCAGATCTACATGTTTGAGTCTTCTTTATAACCTGCATTCGATTGTTTGGACGTTGCATATGTTAGTATAACATATGTATTAGTTAGTTGTTCTGTTTTATTATTTTTACTGTATGTTTGCGAGTCCACTGATTGTTTAGTGTGTATATGTTGTCTTAGGAGTTGAATATGTTAGTATAATATATGTATTAGTTACTTACTCTTTTTTTACTAGATGATAGCCAGTCCACTGTTTGTTAGAATGTGCATTTGTTGTCTTAGAATTTATATATGTTAGTATAACATATGTATTAGTTACTTACTATGTCTTTTTATTTTCACTTATTGTTAGCTACTTATTGTTATTCTTATGATTTGATAGGATGTATTTATTTCATTACAAGTTGCTTATGTTAGTTTAATGTATGCATAAGTTAGTTATAATGTGTATGTTAGATTATGTTGCTTACTGAATGTTAGAATATGCATGCATTTGTTTCATTAAAAGTTGCATATATTAGTTTACTTTATGTATTAGTTAGTTATAATGTGTGTTTATTAGATTATGTTGTTTACTGATTGTCAGACTATGCATGCATTTTTTTTCAATTACAAGTTACATATATTAGTTTGCTCTATGCATTAGTTTTTTACTGTGGGTGGGGTATATGCTTATCTTTATTTGTGTCTGAAGGAGGTGAAGATACAGTTCAAAATGAAGAACTTGAGATAGAAGAAGGTGATTGTAATTTTTCTGTATCACATTTATTTACTTATTTGCTTATATATTTACTTATTTAAATGTGTTTTGTGGTTTAGCTTCCAAGCCGCTAGTTAGAAAATCTAAAAAGAATGATGAACCTTCTCTTCAAGATGAGCTGAAGAAGGTTTAGCTTGAAGAGAAGGTTTAGCAGTCTTATGCTTATGGAGGTTATTTTATTCCTTAATATGTTGTATTTTATTTGTGTGATTATATTTTTTTAATAGGTGCTTATGTAGTTTTTTTGTGTTGTAGCTGCATGGGCACGTAGGTCTGCCAGAATTGTTGGTGTTGCTACTCCACAGATTTTAGTCCACGTTGTCCCTAAGAAGGAAAATAAGAAAATGATGAATGTGAGTGTGAAGAAGCTAAAGGATGGTGAAGGTGGATCAACTCAGGGTGAGTGGATCAACTTTGAAATTCGACTACGATGCACTGCTGACTGATGTTATTCAAATGAGTAGAGAGTCATTTGGTGTTGATGAGAATGGTAAAGGTGAGGTTTATAAGGTTTGTGAGGAGGGTTCTAAGGTTTGTGAGAAGGAATCTAGTGTAAAGGCTGGTGAGGTCTCTATAGTTGTTGATGGAGGTGTATTGGCTGGTGTTGGTTCTTTGGCAACTGATGTAGAGAAGGAAGCTGGTGGGGGTTTAGAGGGTTGTGAGGGTGTTAAGGTTATTGATGGAGATTCTGTGGTTGATGTGGATGGGGTAGTGAAGAAAGATTTTAGGGGGGGTTTTGGATGTGATGATTGATAATGCTACTGCTGGTGTTGAATGGGTTAATGATAATGTTAATGTTGAAGGGGTTGGAGTTAATGGTTAAGGTGGTTCCATAGATGTTGAGGATGTTGGTGAAGGTGGTTCCTGGGATGTTGATTCAATAGGAAATTCAATTACAAATGATATGGTTTGAGAGTTTATAAATAAATATCTTTATGATTTGGATGCAGTTGAGAGGAAGGAGGCTCGAGCTGCTGCGGCTGTGCATGAGAGTAAGGATAATAGGAATGAGGGGGAGGATGCTCGACCTGATGTGGTTGTGCATGAGAGTGAGGATGATGGGAATGAGAGTGAGGATGCTCAACCTGTTGTGGCTATGTGTGAGAGTGAGGTGCTCGACCTACTGTGGTTATCTCGTTTGAAGGACAGAAGGAGAAGTCGCCGTTTTGTTTGAAGAAGAAGTCCCCAGTTGGTTTGAAAAAGAAGTCCTCACCTGGTAAGTTGAGCAAGCAGAAGGTTAAAAAAATTGTTAGTGAGTCCCCTACTGGACAATTGAAAAGGAAGGCAAAAGAAGTAGCCGTAAAGTTGCCTGTTGTGGTCGTGAAGAAGACAAACACAAAGAAAGTTGTTAAGAAATCTGCTGGGGTTGTGAAGAAGTCTGATGAGAAAGTGAATGCAAAGGCGAAGAAAGGTGTTGAACTTGCTAAAACACCTAGTTTGAAGAGGAAAATGGATAATAGTGTTGGTGAAACTTCGAGTTCGGGAAAAATGGTTGCAGCTGAGGAAAGACCCGCGAAACAACAGCACAACCGTCCGAAAAAGCAAGTGGTTGAACGTATTGATGAGGAGGGTAACAAGTAATTGTTTTTTTTGTCTACAGTGTTATTTTTAATATGTTATAACCTGTATTTTTCATAAAATATTGCATTTGATAATATCTAGTGTTTACTTGCTATTCACAGTTTGCATATCTTCAGTTTTATTTTCCTACATGTTGATAAGAAACTGTATTTGTTTTTTTAAATGTTGCATATGTTGGCATTCATTGTGTATTTGTTATTTATTCCTATGTAAATGTTCTTATCAAAAAATTTTTTTGTATTGAATATTATTTTAGAAAATCCCAAATCCAATAGCATAAGGTGAAGCTAAAAGCATACATAAAGTTCAAACATATACTCCACTTTATACCAATATATCATCCTAAAAATGAAGTATAGCAACAATCAAGAATTTCATTACTTATTTCATTTTCCCCGCTAAATTTCCCAATCCCAAGAGGTCTAAAGATGTCAAGCTACCCGATCCATCTATATAGCCACCGCAACCTTATGACTCCAATGCCGGCAAATGAGGGAACACGTAACATTTTTCCTTTTTCTCTCTTTCTCTCATTTTGCCTAGGAGCTCTTTCGGATTTTCATCCTAGCCACACATCATGTTTCTTTGGCTCATATCTCACATTTTCTGCACATTTAGCCTCTCATTTTTACCTAGGCTGCCCTTTCGAGTTTTTGACCTATCTGGGCCCCCAATGTTGCCTAAGATGGCCTCTCGGGTTTTCAACTTAGCAAGATTATTTTTGTTTTTAATTTTGTTCTTTTTCATTTTCTTTTTTTTTTCAAATTTCCAATATTTATTTTTTTCCTATGTTTTTCCAATCAAAAGTAGCTAATTATATACATGTCAATCATTAAACCCCCCCCCCCCCTCCCCACACTTAAAAATTATACATTGCCCTCAATGTAAAACACCTAAGGCAATAAGTTTCAAGTATAGGGGCGAAGGAAAAATGACTTACAAACTCTTGATGGAATGATTCCTCTAAGCTCCAAGAACAAACTAGCTCCAAGAGTGCAACGAACAATTGATAATATATCACATTACCACAAAAACTCCCACACCTCAAATCAACTAAGCACAAACACCCGTGATTGTGAAGAGGGTGACTAGGAAGAACACCTTTCCAAGTGAGTCCAAGCAATTCGTTGCTTCCCAAATGACCAATTCATTGCTTCCCAAATGACCAATTCAACCCAAGAACAAAAATCCCAAAAAGTTAGGGTTCTTGGATAAATTTTTGGATTTGAAGATTTAATGGGTTAGAGGATGTATTTGATGAGTGGAAAGATTGAATGTTGGCTAGGAATGATGTAATTTGGAAGTTGTAGATGGGTTTATTTGGGGGAGTTCTTGAAATGGAGAAGAGAGGAGATGGAGAAGAAATAAATGTAAAAGAGGATAAATTAGGGAGAGAAATCAGGAAAAAAACAAAACAAAAATTGAATAGTGCCCGCGCGTGTCGCGCCGACGGGGACTTGGGCGCCCGAGTGGGAATGTTCCCAGCATCCGCGGCCAGCCTGCTCTTCTCCTCTTTTTTTCTTTCTTTCTATGGCCAATTTTTTCCATTCTAAAATTATCGCTGATTCTCAATGCTCAACCTATTTTGCTACAAAATCTTGGAAAACACAACCGGGATAGAAATAAATTAAAACATTGAAAAATAACAATAAAAATCAAATTGAGACAACATCGACTAAAATTCACAAATAACAATCCATATGATCAAAACCAAGTTTATTTAATGTCGTCGGCATGACTTACTCCCTTTCTTGGAGCTTACTCACAAAATGAACCGAGATGATCAGTCCCATTTCCCCAATCCGGGTCAAAACAATCGGGATTCATATCACCCCTAACAAAACCTTCTTCAAATAGCTTAGGGTTTCTTCATGTACCCTCATTATTTCCAAAAACTCACTTTTTTGTTCCATGGTGATCTCAAGCACGTGAGCATTCGGGGGTTTCTATCCTTCTCCAATGGGTAAACATTTAAGAGCTTTCGGTGGTGGTTTGCACTCTTCCACCGAAGTCTTCTCAAGAGAAGGAGGGAAAACCACCCTTATTGGCTTACCCGTGGATGCACGAAAAGTGTTGGATGTTGCTTTACCAAGAGTGTATTCGCCATTTTTGTTTTCTTTCAAGTTAGTACTAACAACATTTGAAATCAAAGCATCACTGAAAACATCATCTATGGCAACATATAAGGAACTACCATATTTGGGCTCAAATACATCTTGCTCTTTATCATCAATAACATGAATAGCTTGGCAAGAATGGTATCTACTAGGATGATCAATAGAATTATTAGTGTCAAATTCTACCCTCCGCCCATTAAATTCCATGGTCAATGTTCCTTTGTACATGTCAATTATAGTCCTTGAAGTCTTTAGAACCTGCCTTCCTAAAAGAATAAGTTTAGCACTATTGTCACCTCCCATTTCAAGAACATAAAAGTCTGCGGGGAATGTCAATGAGTCCACTTTCACCAACACATCCTTCACAACACCTTTCGGGTATGTGCTAGAGTGATCGGCTAGTTGGATAACAACCTCAGTTTTGTGCAAAGTGCCTAGATTTAAACTTTCATACAAGGAATATGGGATCACATTGATTGAAGCACCTAAGTCTAACATGATCTTGTTAACACATTTGCCTCCTATCTCACAAGGGATTGTAAACATTCCCAGATCATCACATTTAGAGGGCATTTCATAATCAAACACATCGGAGACATATTCACTCTTCAAACTCTTTTTCTTACTTTTCAATTGTTGTTTCCTATTGACGTTACACAATTCCTTAAGAAATTTAGCATACTTAGGAACTTGATTTAGAGCATTTAAGAGTGGAATATTTACCTCGCATCTACGAAAGACTTTGTAGATGTTGTTGGTGTCCTCCTTGGTCCTCCTATCCTTTAATGCCTCCGGAATCGGTGGTTCCGGTGCATAGATAGGGATCTCCGCCCCTCTTGACTTTGTGGATGAGGTTTCGGGATTTGATCCCGGTCTTGGCACAAATGTCCCTACCTCAATTTCTTCTTTTTTGTTCTCTTTGGCCAACCCTCGACCTTCTTTTCAAGGTCATCTTCTTTTTCAACCATCTCCTCAACAACAACCCTTGCTTGGGGTTCCTTAACTTTGCCTCCACTTCTCAATGAGATTGTACTCACATTTTGGCGGGGATTGATCTCCGGTTGGGAGGGAAGTTTTCCTTTTTTTCGGGCCTTCATCCGAATCACCACTGGTCAAACTTTACTTGACTCTCTCTATATAGAAACCCTAGTGACTATGCTGTGGATCACTAGAAACACTAGAAACACTAGAGGCCTCAAAGGCCAGTGGTCCGAGTGGTCTCGAAGGCTACGGGTAAAAAAAATTTTTAATTTTGAAAATGTTGAGATATTCAGCCTTCTTTTTCCTAGGCAGAAACTGTGGATCACGGGTAAGAGAGTTCTCAGTTTACCCATCCACTGGGGTGAAAGCTTTCATCACTTGGGTTTGACAAATACTTGAATTGGGTAGTGGATTTATTAATTAGCGTACGCGAAATTAATTAACCCACTACTAGCTGAGATACTTGGATTTGACGGTTGCGCGATTTGCCTGCGCTGCACTGAAAAGTGTAAAATGGCATATGGCTGTCCATTTGCCTAAAATGGAGAGAACAATTACAAAACTGTTACGCGGGGCGTGCGCGGTAGAAGTCATGCCCGGTCTCTTATCATTAGGAGGTCTATCCGCGGGAATCAACTAGAAGCACCATCGACTATGGTCAACTAGCTCCCATCCCCAAAGGAAAAACCTCGGCACCCACACAGATATTGTTACCGAAGGCTAATAACACCCCTTTATCTTCATCTTAGGGGTGTACATGGTAGAAGAGGTGTACAAACTCCATCAGGAGAGGACGCAATGCTTCATTCCTTGGAAGGCCGAGACTTCTCTTGGTTTCGAAGGCCGTCGCAGCACTTCAGCGATGGTTGGGATTACACCTATGGGGAACAAACCATGGGTCAAGAGTCGGTTATGACTCCCGGTTGGATGGAGGTTCCATGGAGGAGGGGCTAGCGAGATTGTTCTTATGATCTTCTGTTCTCTTTGTTTTTAGGTCACCTGGTAGTAACATTTAGACCAGGGGCAGTATTTTTAGGTAACATGTATTGAGGGAGTGGGCCAATGTCCCCACTCCCATACACCCCCACAGCATTTTTTAGGGCCACCTGATTGTACCATCTAGATAAGGGGTAGTTTAGTAGGTTTCATTGTATAACGGGAGTGGGACAATGTTCCCACTCACGTAGACTCTCACGGTTTCTTTTTATTTACCATTACCTTCGACTAGTGACTAAGCTATTCCCGGTCAGATATTTGGGCATCCCATTGGACTCCTATAAATTGAAGGTCTCTTAATTTCATAAGCTCATCGACAGCGTCGACAACGAGATTGCAAAATTCAAAGAGCACACACTATCATATGTGGGAAAAATGGAACTCATCAAATCCGTGGTCCAAGGCATCATTGGTTTCTAGATACAGCACTTCATCATACAGGGTAATGTCATGGAATCACTAGAAAAAAAATGTAAACATTTCCTGTGGGGAGAAAAGAAACAGAATAAGGTATACTGGAAGAGGCTATGTACTCCGAAAAGTGATGGGGGTCTGGGAATTCGGGACTTCAAGATATGGAATATGGCCGTCATCGCACAACAGTTATGGGATATACACTCAAAGAAGGATTAGCTCTGGATCCGATGGGTTCACTCACAATTCCTCACCACCAGCACTATTTGGCTTGCACATCCAAGGGCTCCATGTGGCAGAATCTCGGAAACATTTTCACTCTACTTCACGAACCTCTGCTAACTCTGGGACAAATTGATCATCATATCAGGTGGCTCGGTCGAATCGGTCAAGGACATGCTGGCGGTTTGGGCAGGATCAGGAAAATTCACGGCGATGGCCCATGATCACATACATAGGTATACCTACCCTCACTTATATGATATACCCACCCTCCCAAGGGCCAGATTTTACAACTCCCTTTCGCGTAGATCCATTCCCTCCCAGTTCTCGTTCATTACCTGGCTTGCTTCTCTTGGTCGACTTCAAACCAAATACAGGTTCCATAGAGGCGAAGAAGCACACATGGATCATATCTGCTCCCTATGCCATTCAAAGGTAAAGTCGCACGATCACTTGTTCTTCTAGTGTGATTTTTCCCGTACTATATGGGATAGGGTGCGAATCTGGATAGGTTTGAGAAGAGCCACAAAATCCATTGCAGCCTCTGAAAAATGGATCCGAAGACAGGTCCGAGGATCGAAGTTGAAAAGGAAGATGGGACCGCTGGCTTTGGCAACTACTGTATACTACATATAGAATGAAAGGAACAAAGTACTCAAGAAAGGTTTTCGACCAGATTCAACAAGGGCATTCAGGCTTATTCAAAAAGATTGCTACCTCATCCTCAACAGATTATTTCCTCATGAGTTGTTGTTCTAACAAATGGCACAATTGCGGCCAACCTTGGTCGACAATTTTCTCAAAATTCTATTTTGCAAGTAAACTCACTGGCGGACTTCGGAAGCCCATCTGGGCAGTAAATATTCTGAACAGGTAAGTAAAAGGGCGGTAAATATTCCCTACGGTTTTGAACCTCCTATTTGCCCGGAGATTGTTTTTGGAAGGCCAACAACACCACAGCCAATTTAGGTGTATATGGTAGAACCGGTCTACACCACTTTATCTTTTTGCAGAAGTGGCATGAAGGCGCCATCCCATCCAATCTTTTTGTAGGACTGGGGTAAGTACCAAAAAAAGGGGGGAAGAGTGGCGGTTCGAGGGTTATGGAGGCTTTTGAGGCCTCGAGGATGCATCCAAGTACTGGAGGCTTTTGAGTCCTGGAGGCTTTCGAGAGGTATGGTGGTCCGAATAGGCATTCGACCCCTGAAGAGCATTCGAGACATTGAGATGCTAGTGTGCTGGACGTGTTCGAGCGATGGGAACGGGCTTTCATGTGCTAAAAGTCTACGAGCACACCAGAAGGGCATTTTGAGTGATGAAGGTGTTCGTGTGCTGGAGGTGTTCAAGTGCTCGAGGGTTCATTCAAGAGCTGCAGGTCCTCGAGTGATCTAGGTGGCTTTCGAGCGTTGGAGGTTTTTTGTGTAATCGAGGGGGCATTCGAGTGATGGAGGTGTTTTCGAGTGCACAAATGGGACATTAGATATATGGATGAGCGATGGGTATGGTAGTTAGAGGACACTTTGAGTTCGGACCTCGAAGGGGCTTTGCCCTCGAAGGGGTTTTGCCCTCGAAGGGGTTATACCCTCGACAGGGCTCTGCCCTCGAAGGAGTTATACCCTCGAAGGGGTTATACCCTCGACGGGGCTCTGCCCTCGAAGGAGTTATACCCTCGAAGGGGCTCTGCCCTCTAAAGGGCTCTGCCCTCGAAGGGGTTACACCCTCGAAGGGGTTACACCCTCGCAGGGGTTTTAGAGTCCTGGAGGCATTCGAGGGGTATGGTGGTCCAAACATGCATTCGACCCCTGGAGGGCATTCGAGAACTGGATATGCTAGTCTGCAGGATGTGTTCGAGTGCTGGGGAGGGGCTTTCGTGTGCTGGAGGTCTGCGGCCGCTCCAGGGGGGCATTTCGAGAGATGGAGGTATTCAAGTGCTCGAGGGTTCATTCGAGAGCTGAAGGTCCTCGAGTGCTCGAAGTGGCTTTCGAGTGCTGCAGACATTCGTGTACCCGAGGGGACATTCGAGTGATGGAGGTGTTTTTTGAGTGCGCAAATGGGACATTAGACATATGGATGATCGACGGGTATGGTGGTTCGAGGACATTTTGAGTTCGGATCTCGAAGGAGTTATACCCTC
Source organism: Rubia yunnanensis (assembly GCA_037428765.1). Taxonomy (NCBI): domain Eukaryota; kingdom Viridiplantae; phylum Streptophyta; class Magnoliopsida; order Gentianales; family Rubiaceae; genus Rubia; species Rubia yunnanensis. The sequence goes on along the minus strand of CM075063.1, from coordinate 74,905,158 downwards.
GAAGGGGCTCTGCCCTCGAAGGGGCTCTGCCCTCGAAGGGGTTACACCCTTGAAAGGGCTCTGCCCTCGAAGGGGTAATATCCTCAAAGGGGCCCTACCCTCGAAGGGGTCATACCCTTGAAAGGGCATTTTCCTCGAAGGGGTATACCCTCAAAAATATTTTTAATTACCTCTCTTCACCTGACCATAAGGATTCCCAATGTTACTTACATGGCCATTTGGCCAGGAATGCCGAGTTCACTCTTGCCCTGGAAGGCTGTCGCTGTAACTTAGCGATGGTTAGGCTCACACCCGTGGGGAACAAACCACGGTTCGAGAACTGGTCCACATGTCCAGTTGTATGGAAGCTGTTTGTTTGGCTGCGCTACCTACCAGGGTCACGATGCTCGATTTTGTGCTATTTGCCTGCTCTGCGCTGAAAAGTGCTAAATGGCATCAGGCTGTCCATTTTCCCAAAATGGAAAGAACGGTTACAAAATCGTTACGCGAAGCGTGCGCGGTAGAAGTCATTCCCGGTCTCTCACCAGTAGGAGGTCTTTTTACGGGGAGCACCTGAGAGCACCGCTGACCACGGTTAACTAGCTCTCAAACCCCAAACTAAGAACCTCAGCACCCACATAGAGACCATTATCGAAGGCCAATAACACCCCTTTATCTTCATCTTAGGGGTGTACATGGTAGAAGCGGTGTACTAGCTCTCCTAGGAGGCGACACATTGCTTCATTCACTAGAAGGCCGAGACCACTCTCGGTTTCGAAGGCCGTCGCCGCACTTTAGCGATGGTTGAGATCATACCCGTGGGGAACAAACCACGGTTCGACAGCCAGTTACCACTCCCAGATGTATGGAGGTTGCATGAAGTGAGGGGCTAATGAGTCTGTTCTCATACCACTATGTTTTTCTTGGAGGTTTTCTACAGGCCCCGGCCAACATCGTGGGGCGAGCATTTTAGTACCCTAGTCATTTTATGTAGACTAGAGGTGGCGTATAATTTTTGGACCACCTGGCGGTATCATCTAGTCCAGGGGTAGCTTAGTAGTTATCATGTATTCACGGAGTGGGACAAGGTTCTCATTCCCGTAGTCTTTTTCGGTTCCTTCTGGGCCACCTGATTGTACCATCTAAATCAGGGGTAGTTTAGAAGGTTTCATTGTATCAAGGGAGTGAGACAATGTTCTCACTCCCGTAGACCCTCCCGGTTTCTTTTTACTTACCATTACCTTCGACTAGTGACTAAGCTGACTTTAACTAATCAACGGTTAAACTTTACTCGACTTTCAATGTATAAACACTAATAACTAGGTTGACTTTGTCTAATCAACGGTCAAACTTTACTTGACTTTCAATATATAAACACTAATAACAAAGTTAACTTTAACTAATTATCTGTCAAACTTTATTTGAATTACTGTATAATAAATACTAATAAAAATGTTTAACTTTGTCTAATCAACGGTCAAACTTTACTTGACTTTCAATATATAAACACTAATGAAAAAGTTGAGTTTAACTAATTAACGGTCAAACTTTATTTGAATTAGTATATAATAAATACTAATAAAATTTTTTGACTTTGACTAATCGACGGCCAAACCTTACTTGAGTTTTTATATATAAATACTAGTGACTAAGTTGACTTTAACTAATTAACTATCAAACTTTACTTGAATTTCTATATGTAAACACTAATTAACGGTCAAACTTTAACTAATTAATGGTCAAACTTTATTTGAATTAGTATATAATAAATACTAATAAAATTGTTTGACTTTCACTAATCGCCAAACCTTACTTGACTTTCTATATATAAATATTAGTGACAAAGTTCACTTTAACTAATCAACGATCAAAATTTACTTGAATTTCTATATGTAAACACTAGTAACTAAATTAACTTTAACGAATCAACGATGAACCCTTACTTGACTTTCAATATATTAACACTAATAACAAAGTCGACTTAAACTAATTAACGGTCAAACTTTATTTTAATTAGTATATAATAAATACTAATATAAATGTTTCGCTTTGACTAATCAACGGTCAAACCTTACTTGACATTCTATATATAAATACTAGTGACTAAGTTGACTTTAACTAATAAACGGTCAAACTTGACTTAACTCTTTCTATATTGAAACACTGGTGACTAAGCTGACTTTAACTAATCAATAGTCAAAATTTACTTGACTTTCAATATAGTAATACTAATAACTAGGTTGACTTTGTCTAATCAACGGTTAAAACTTACTTGACTTTCAATATGTAAAAACTAATAACAAAGTTGAATTTAAATAATTAACACTCAAACTTTATTTAAATTAGTAAATGATAAATACTAATAAAAATGTTTGACTTTGACTAATCAACGGTCAAACCTTACTTTACATTCTATGTATAAATACTAGTAACTAAGTTGACTTTAACTAATTAACGATCAAACTTTACTTGAATTTCTATATGTAAACATTAGTAACTAAGTTGACTTTAACTAATCAACGATGACTTTCAGTATATTAACACTAATAACAAAGTTGACTTTAACTAATTAACGGTCAAACTTTATTTGAATTAGTATATAATAAATACTAATAAAATTATTTGACTTTGACTAATCGACGGTCAAACTTTACTTGACTTTCTATATATAAATATTAGTGATTAAGTTGACTTTAACTAGTCAACCATTAAAATTTACTTGACTCTCTCTATATAGAAACACTAGTGACTAAGCTGATTTGAACTAATAAACGGTCAAACTTTACTCAACTTTCAATATGTAAACACTAATAACTAGGTTGACTTTGTCTAATGACCGATCAAATTTTACTTAACTTTCAATGTATAAACACTAATAACAAAGTTGACTTTAACTAATTAACGGTCAAACTTTTTTTGAATTAGTATATAATAAATACTAATAAAAATGTTTGACTTTGTCTAATCAATGGTCAAACCTTACTTGACTTTCAACATATAAACACTAATAACAAAGCTGACTTTAACTAATTAACGGTCAAACTTTATTTGAAATAGTATATGATAAATACTAACAAAAATGTTTGACTTTATCTAATCAACGGTCAAACATTACTTGACTTTCAATATATAAACACTAACAACAAAGTTGATTTTAACTAATTAATGGTCAAACATTATTTAAATTAGTATATAATAAATACTGATAAGAATGTTTGACTTTGTCTAATCAACGGTCAAACCTTACATGACTTTCAATATATAAACACTAATAACAAAGTTGAATTTAACTAATTAACAATCAAATTTTATTTGAATTAGTATATTATAAATACTAATAAAAATGTTTGACTTTGTCTAATCAACGGTCATACCTTACTTGACTTTCAATATATAAACACTAATAACAAAGTTGACTTTAATAATTAATGGTCAAACTTTATTTGAATTAATATATAGTAAATACTAATAAAATTATTTGACTTTGACTAATCGACTGTCAAACCTTACTTGACTTTCAATATATAAACAGTTATAACAAAGTTAACCTTTACTAATTAACGGTCAAACTTTATTTGAATTAGTATATATTAAATACTAATAAAAATTTTTGACCTTTTCTAATCAACGGTCAAACCTTATTTGACATTCACTATACAAACACTAATAACAAAGTTGACTTTAGCTAATTAACGGTCAAACTTTACTTGAATTAGTATATAATAAATACTAATAAAAATGTTTGACTTTGACGAATCGACGGTTAAACCTTACTTGACTTTCTATATATACATACTAGTGACTAAGTTGACTTTAACTAATCAACGGTCAAACTTCACTTAAATTTCTATATGTAAACACTATTACCTAAATTGACTTTAACTAATCAGCGATGAACCCTTACTTGACTTTTAATATATAAACACTAATAATAAAGTTGACTTTAACTAATTAACAGTCAACCTTTATTTGAATTAGTATATAATAAATACTAATAAAAATGTTTGACTTTGCCTAATCAACGGTCAAACCTTACTTGACTCTCTCTATATAGAAACACTAGTGACTAAGCTGAAAAGCTGAGTCCAGGAGGCTGAGGAGGCGAAAATAGGGCGCAGCCCTGCACTGTTCATCGTGTTAGGTTTTCGTCTGGTTCCTCTTCCACAGCCCCTCTTCTCCGGTGAGGAGCCCGACATTAATGTTGGGCTCCTCGCCAAGAATCTTTCAATGTATAATAGGTGCTCAAATTTGAAGTATTTCTCTTTTTTCGGAAGTCATAAAAACTGGATCTGGGTTTTTTGCTTAAGTTTGTAGCCCGTAATTTTGGGTTGAAGACTTTGGAAAAAGAGTAGTTCGTAAATTTGTGAAAAGAGTTGGTTTTTACTCTAGAAAGCTCCAAAACAAAGTGCATCCCAGAAAATACGGTGAGGGCTCCGGCATACTCTGGCGAAGGCCGTGCTTTTTCGAACTTGGACAAAGACGACTTCCGACTGGGAACCCGACCCAGAACCAAACCCGCCGCCAACTTGGGTTGAAGACTACGGTCCTCAATCTGGGTCACTGGAGACGAGAGCTTGACAAACCTCATGTAAGTCTTGCTCCCTACATCCGGTGTGGATTTGTATGATGAATTTTGTGCGGATTTCTGGTGGGGATTATTGTGCGAATTTCTGCAGACTTTATTGGATGAATTTCTTGTACGGATTTTCTGCGATTTTGTTTTGCGAATTTGTGAGGAGGAACTCTGTGGAAGAACTTGAGAGAGATACTGTCTTTGATTTCATTTACTGCAATTTGTACAGAAGTCTATTTGTGGTAAGGCCTCCTCTGGAAGGTAGTTTGTATGCTAAACACGTGCGGATTACTGTGATGCTCTATTTTGAGAAGTTTTACTTGGAATAGGAGAAGTTTTGCATATTTAATTTTGTAGAGTGTGTGGATTGTCGACGCATGTTGGGATGGCTTTAGTAGGAAGAATTGAGCTGTTTATGAGAATCTGTGGGGGTTAGTGGCCTGTTAATATGATGTTCATAGGAGATTAATATTAATGAAGTGTTTCTGGCATGGAAATTGCTAGCATTTGGGTTAGTTCTAATCGATTCGGGTAAACTTATGCTCAAACCTTAAGCCCGACCGGCCTAGCTTGTGTCCAAACCCCGGCCTTGTCCCCCGGCCTTGCTAGTGCCCAAAACTCGGTCACCTTCCGGCCTTGCTTGTGTTCAAAACCTGGGAAACCTCTGGCCTTGCAAGTGATCAAAACCCGGGCTGCCAGCCCGGCCTTGCTCCCGGTAAACCACCCAGCCTTGCTCGTGCTCAGAACCCAGAAAATACTCGACCTTGTTTACTCAATTTAAATTGGAGCTTATACCAATAGGCTACTCTAACTGATCTAGGTGAACTTGTGCTTAAATCCCAGGCACTCGATAGGCCTAGCTCATGTTCATATCCCAAACTGGCCATCCGGCCTTGCTAGTGCTCAGAACCCTGCCACCTTCCGGCCAAGCGTGTGTTCAAATCCTGGGAAACCTCCGGCCTCGCATGTGAACAGAACCTGGTACCTGTCCCGGCCTTGCTTGTGCTCAGAACCCGGTAAACTCTCAGCCTCGCTTGTGTTCACAACCCGGACACCACCCAGCCTTGTCTTACCTAAACTAGTTGGTACTTAGATGCTCTATGCCGAAAACACGGATTTAAAGTTTTCTCACTCATGAACATTCATACGGTGATCTTCATTCTGGGTATAATTGAGGTGGCAATACTTTGTGGCTATTCGGATTCATCATAGACGTCATGAGATGTTTCACTGTGTGTTGGTTGGTCCGGCAGCCGGCCATGGTGGGTTGTTTTCAATCGGAATCATAACGAATAGCACTCTCAAATTTCTTGGCCCTTTTTCTCAGTCATAAGAATTTCCAAAAGAAATGGAACGGAATAGCGAATAGCACTCTCAAATTTCTTGGCCCTGTTTCTCGGTCATAAGAATTTCCAAAAGAAAAGGAACGGAACGGTAATGATTACTGGCATTGTTTTTTTCGACTTGATACTGTACATGTGTGTGAAAAGTGTGCGAAACACACACTGATTATATTCTCCTCTTCCCCTATCTCTTCTTCCTCTGATAACGGTCACTTTTATCTTTCTGGCCACCGATCATAGCGGCTCCAACGCCAAATCCATTGACTGAGATTTCCTGTCCCACTAACAAAAGTTTCCTCCAAGCTCTCAATACGAAACCTTTCCCGCTACTGTCATCTTTACCCGATACGCCTAATTTGCATCCCATCACTGAGTTTAAGGGCAAGATTGCCTACATCCTTCCTCCTGAGGAGGGCAATCTTCTAGCATCGCATTATCAAAATGCCCTTGTTGGAAAGTTTAACCGAGGGAAACCCCCAATGGAAACCTTACAATCAGCTTTCAAATCAATTGGTTTTAAATCTAAATTCCAATTAGGCTCTATTGATTATCGTCATGTTCTAATTCGTTTTTAGGACAGCGAGGACTACCAGAGATGCTGGATGAAGGGCCAATGGATGATTCAAGGTTCGATTATGAAGGTTCAGAAGTGGTCTCCTGACTTCTCTCCAGCTGCTGAATCCTCCATTGTTCCTGCCTGGGTAACAATTCATAAACTTCCTATTCACTTTTATAATACTTCGGAAATTATTGGTATTAGCAGCCAGATAGGTAGATACCTCAAAATGGATGCAGCCACAAATGCCTTAACTAGACCCTCTGCCATTAAAGTATGTGTCGAGGTTGATCTATTATCTCAGTTCCCTTCTACTATTGTGGTAGGAATTGGTAACAAAGTAGCAGAATATCCTATAGAATATGAGGAATTGCCTACATACTGTACTCACTGTAGGATAATTGGTCATAGCCAGGCAAATTGCAATTTTCTGCATCCAGAATTGAGGAAAAAGACTACTAATAAATCTGAATTCAATGAGCATAAGGAAAGGAAATACCCAGTACATGTTGACACTCAGAAAGTTTTAGTATCACCTCCAAAAGAAACAATAGAAATAGAGGGATCCTCTACTCTATCAGTCTCACAAAAAGAAAAAGATTTTCAATCTCAAAAAATGACTACAGGCATCCAACATGATAATAATCTCAACTCTTTCAGTGTTAGTCATAAGAAAAGAAATGTTCCTTTCTACTCATTGGATGACATTTCTAAACCAATAACAACATTTTTCTGGAGAAAAAAGAATCATCCAGCTGAACTTTCTCCTATTAGGGAAGATTTAACTAAAAATAACACGGTCACCATATCAAATGCTTTCCAAACCTTAGATGACTTACAGGATAATGATCAGGAAGGGGAAGTAGTCGATATTTTCCATGAGTCTTTGGAATCACAGGAAGCTTTTGTGCATTCTACATCTGATGAAAAGATAACAACAATAGCAGTAAGGCTGTATACCCCTGAGGATGTGCAGGTAGGTCCCACGGAGCAAGTTTCCATCTCAGCAATCAAATCTCCAGTCAACGCCATTGATGGGGAACCGGTTAGTGAAATTATCTCATCAGAACATAATACAAATTTTGAGCACATCCCTCAGGTAAAGGTTAGTAATTCTGATCGGATATCTACTTTAGATAACATGGAGAAAAGTGAGGGCAAGGTTGGAATCAAAAGTAACAATTCTGTCACGAAACTTAGGAAACTAAGATCTTCACAAAAAGCAACCCCTACAGTTTTTAAATGATAAAACACACCATTATAGGGAACATATTAGTCTGGAATTTTAGAGGATATAGAACATCACTAGATAGATTAAAGGCCCTAAATTTAAACATAAGATTGACATTTTATGTTTAATAGAACCGTGGCATGATAAACAAGATTTAAACACTTTGATGCATGAACTTGGATACAAATATGCCCTTCCTGCTCAGAATGCTAAAATCTGGATCTTATGGAACCATGTTCTCAGTATAATTATTTTAAGGGAATCAGATCAATTTCTACAAGTCAGAATTTCTGATAATGCCACTTCTGTTAGCTAGAACTGCTTTTTCATATATGCTAGTGTAAGTAGACAAACTAGGGAGGCATTATGGAAAGATTTAATAAATCGAACACCTGAACCTTCCATATATATTGGGGATTTCAATACTGTTGCTTCAATAACTGAATATAAAGGAAGGAGATCAACACCTAAAAAGAGCATGAAACAGTTTAATGAATTTATAAATAACATGGACCTGCATGATATCTCTACAGTAGGAAATTCTTTCACTTGGAGTAATAATAGATATCGGGATAAATGTAAGGATTTAATGTTTCAAAGACTAGACAGGGGCATTGCTAATTTAGACTGGTTGGAACTCTTTCCTAACAGCTCCATACATGTGCTAAATAGAATGACTTCGAACCACTCTCCTTTATTTTTATCTGTTCAATCTGCTGAAGAACAAGTACCTAGGCCTTTCAGATATCAAGAGATGTGGTCAAATAGACAAGATTTTCTAGCTTTAGTAGTCTCAAACTGGAATTTAGTTTCCCCATTCTGTGGGATGCATATGTTAGTTTTTAAACTAAAGAGGCTCAAGACTGAAATTAAAGAATGGAACAAATCACACTTTGGTAATGTCAATCAAAATATGTTTCACTCTGAGACCGTAGTTAATGATTTGGAAATTTTATTCCAGCAAACACAAGATGAATCAGTCTTAGCTGAACTTATAAGGTCAAAAGCCATGCTTCTGAGAGCTCAGAAAGAAAAAAATATTTTTTTGAAGCAAAAGGCTAGGTTAAATTGGATTAAATATGGGGATGCTAACACTAGTTACTTTCACCACTCCATTAGGGAAAAGAGAGCAAGATCTAGAATTAGTAAAATCAAGGATGGTGGAGGGAATTGGATATCAGAACCACAATTGATTAAAGAAGAAGGAGTGCATTTTTTTTAAGGAATTACTTAATGAGGATGCCCCTCAAAAAATGGGAACTTATCTACAACATTTCCTAATAGAAATCCCTAAAGTGATCAATGACCAACAAAATCTCCTCCTTCTGCAACCCTTTAATATCCATGAACTCAAATTTGCAGTTTTTGACTTAAATAATTCTAGTGCTCCAGGTTCAGATGGTTTTTCAAGTGCTTTCTACACCTCTTCCTGGGACACCATTAAAGTTGACCTTTTAGAGGCTGCAAATGACTTCCTATCTAATGGTAATATCCCAAAAGCCATCTCTAGTACCTGGCTTACCTTAATCCCCAAAAAACCAATTCCAATCACATTTTCCAATTTCAGACCTATCAGCCTATCTAATTTTGTGAATAAAGTATTCTCTAAAATGATAATGGAAAGGATTAAACCCCTGATGCCATTATTGATATCCCCTGAGCAGAGTGCTTTTATTAAAGGGAGGGATATATCCGATAATGTCATCCAAATGCAAGAGATGACCAGAATTTTATCTAGGAAATCGAAGGCTACAAATTTGATAGTTAAATTAGATATGCAAAAGGCTTTTGATAGGGTTTCATGGTCATTCCTGAATTCAATTCTCCTTCAATTTGGTTTTCATGGTAAATTTGTTAGAAGCATCATGCATAATATTGCTGCAGCTCACTTCTCAGTTTTAATTAATAGAGTAACTTCAGGCTTCTTTGCATCTTCTAGGGGTATTAAACAAGGAGATCAACTGTCCCCTTTTCTGTACAATTTAATGTCTGAATCTTTCTCTAGAGGTTTAAAGAAATTATTTAGCATAGGATATTTACAATATTTCAGTCTACCAAGGTCCTGTTTCCCCATTTCCCATCTGATGTATGCTTATGATACAGGTGTTTTTCTAAATACTAATCCCAACAATTTGAAGAGGTTTAAAAATTTCCTGAAAGCATATGAGGAAACATCAGGTCAAAAGGTTAATTTTGCAAAATCTGAATTTTTTGTTGCCTTAAACACCTCTATAGCATTAGTTCAATCTGCGAGAAGGATTCTAGGTATGGTGAAAGGCTCTTTCCCTTTTAAGTATCTAGGAGTCCCTATCTTTCCAGGTCGTAATCTATAGGTTCACTACCAACCTATCTTGGAAAGAATGGAGAAATCTATCAATAATTGGAAGAATAGATGACTAACTACTGCAGGTAAGATCATACTGATTAATCATTGTCTTCTTTCAATTCCCACACATATGTTTGCAGTTTTAAGTCCCCCAAAGATAGTTTTTAAAAAAATGGAAAAAATTGCTTCTGGACTTTTCTGGGGGAACTGTGACAGTACAGAAAGAAAAAAGTGGAGATCCTGGAAAACATGAGCTTCCCTGTTAAGGAAAATGGAGTAGGCTTTAGAGATTTAAATGCTACAGTTGATGCTTTCTCTTGTAAACTATGGTGGAAACTGCAAAAAAACAATACTCTGTGGTCTGCTCATTTATGGTCACTCCCTGCTTCTTACAAAAAATCTCACACTTGGACCAGAATTTGTAAAATCACTGCTAAGGCAAATAGCCTCTCTAGAGTTATCTATGGTATTGGTGATTGTTCATTCTGGAATGCTAACGGGACAGGCGATGGAGCTTTGTGTTATGAATGGCCTCAAGAGATGGACATTCCTATTGGTATGCCTTGAATATGTATTAGCTGCTTCGACAGGTTAGTACGGGGATCTCGCTGCCCGGGCAGCGAGTCGGGGGGTTGAATTGTGTTTTGGCCCAGTTTGTTAGGGTTTAGTGGAGACAGCATATAAAGTGTCTATCTTCTCTCTGTAAACATTAATTCTGATATAGTGAATCCGTCTCCCGTGGATGTAGCCAAATTGGTGAACCACGTAAATCTTGTGTCTTGTTATTTTCGTTCATATTTTCTGTTCTTTCTCCATTCTGCACAATAAAATGGTATCAGAGCGGGGCTGATCGGGGAGAAAGATGTCTAGGTTAAATGTGAAGATCGAAAAGTTTACTGGGAGAAACAGTTTCAGTTTATGGCAGATCAAGATGCGAGCTTTGCTGAAATAGCAAGGTTTGTGGACTCCGCTAACGAAAGATTTCACGAGCAGTTCTGGCGATGTGGTGGGTCTGGAAGAAAAGGCACACTCGACGATTATGCTGTGTCTCGCGGATGAAATCATCACTGAGGTCTCAGATCAGGAGACTGCTGCACAACTGTGGCTGAAGTTGGAGAGTTTGTATATAACGAAATCTCTAACCAACAAGCTGCTTCTGAAACAATGCCTCTTCGGTCTCCGAATGCAGGAAGGTACGCAACTCAGAGAACATCTAGAGCAATTGAATACTTTGTTATTAGAATTGCGAAATATAGATGTGAAAATTGAAGATGAAGAGGCTGCTTTGATTTTGCTAGTGTCTTTACCGCTTTCGTATGAGAAATTTGTTCAGTCATTTATTGTTGGTAAAGATTCCGTGTCTCTGGAGGAAGTTAGATCCTCTCTCCATAGTAGAGAGTTGTGACATAAGGCAAACAGTACATGTATAGAAAGTCAGGCCTCTGGCTTTTTTGCTAGTGACGGAAACACAAAGGGAAAGGGAACCGGCAGTAAGAAGAAGGGCAAGAAGTCATCTTCAAAGGGTCCCAAGGCCAATGATATTTGTAACTACTGTAAGGAGAAGGGGCATTGGAAAAAGGAGTGTCCGAAGAAGGCTAGTAAATCTGGGAGTACATTTGGTACTGCTGCTGTGGCTGAAGGGGATTTCAGTTCTGAAGATGATTTTGCTCTAGCTGCTACTGGGCAAAATAATCATCCTAAAGCATGGTTTCTTGATTCTGGGGCATCTTACCATATATGCCCAAGGAGAGATTATTTCTCAACTTATGAGCAAGCTGAGGGCATCATTACTACGGAAAATGGTGTTGCGTGCAAGGTAGTTGGGATTGGTTCAATCAAGATCAGGATTCATGATGGTAGTTTCTATACTTTGAACGATGTCAGGCATGTTCCATCGATGACAAAGAATCTGATTTCTCTTCCTACGTTGGATAGAAAGGGTTTCGTCTACTCAGGAGTGATGGAGTTCTGTGTGTCTACAAAGGTTCTAGGATAGCTCTAAAAGGTGTTCTGCATGGTACTTTGTATTTTCTACAAGGTTCCACGCTTATGGATTCTGTTAATGTTGCATCTTCAGAGGTTCACCAGGATGATATGACTAAGTTATGGCATATGAGGCTTGGTCACATGGGTGAAAGAGGAGATTCTGTCGAAATATGATCTTCTTGGTGGCCACAAGGTCAAGAGCTTGGACTTCTGTGAGCATTTCATTTTTGGGAAGCATCACCGCAGCAAGTTTCCTAAGGCGATTCATAGAACAAAGGGCACATTGGATTACATCCATTCTGATTGTTGGGGACCTTCCCGAGTTGAGTCACTGGGAGGTCACAGGTACTTTGTTTCTCTGATTGATGATTACTCAAGGATGACTTGGGTTATCATGATGAAACATAAGAGTGAAGCTTTCTCGAAGTTCAAGGAGAGGAAGCTTTGGTGGAGAATCAGACCGGGAAGAAGATCAAGAGGCTTCGAACTGATAATGGGCTGGAATTCTGCTCGTCTGAGTTTGATCAGTTTTGTAGGGATGAAGGGATTGCTCGTCATCATACAGTCAGGAATACGCCACAGCAGAATGGCGTAGCTGAGCGGATGAATCAGACATTGCTGGCGAGAGTGAGGTGCATGCTCTCTAATTCTTGTTTGGAAAGGAGATTCTGGGTAGAGGCAGTGAGTACAACTTGTTACTTGATCAACCGTGGGCCTCACACGAGTATAGAGTGCAAAATACCTATGGAGTTATGGTCAGGTAAAGTTTTTGATTACTCCAAGTTAAAAGTTTTTGGTTGTACATCTTATTATCATGTTAGTGATGGTAAGTTAGAGCCCCGAGCCAAGAAGGGTGTCTTTGTGGGTTATGGAGATGGAGTTAAAGGCTTCAGGATATGGTCTCCATCTGAGAAGAGGGTTATTCTGAGCAGGGACGTTGTCTTTGATGAAAATTCTTTGCTTAGATCTATGGTGAAGCCCACAGTTGTGCCAGAAACTAGTGGAGTTGATAAACAGGTGGAGCTTGAAGTCACTCAAGGTGAAAATAGATTGGAACAATTTAAGGTGGATCAAGAGCCACAGACAGAATCTGAGATACTGGAATCTCCACCACCAGATCCTCAACCATCAGGAGCTACAGTCCGCAGTTTAGCTCGGGACCGACCCAGGAGGGTTGGAGTTGGGGCGCCCAAGAGATATGGGTTTGAGGATATGGTGGGTTATGCACTACAGGTTGCTGAGGAGGTGGATACTCATGAGCCATCCACCTACAGAGAAGCTGTTTCAGGTACTGATGCTGATAAATGGTTTGTAGCAATGGGAGATAAGATGGAGTTCCTCCAGAAGAATCAGACATGGGATTTGGTTCAACAGCCTCAAGGGAGAAAGGTTATCACTTGCAAATGGGTTTTCAAGAAAAAGGAAGGGATATCACCTACAGAAGGAGTCAAATACAAGGCTAGAGTTGTTGCTAGAGGTTTCAGTCAGAGAGAGGGAGTAGATTACAATGAGATTTTCTCACCAGTGGTCAGACACACTTCCATCAGGGTGTTGCTTGTTATAGTGACACATCAGGATTTGGAGCTTGAACAACTTGATGTGAAGACCGCTTTTCTACATGGAGAGTTGGAGGAAGAGATATACATGACTCAGCCAGATGGTTTCCAAGTTCCTGGCAAGGAAAAATATGTTTGCAAGTTGAAGAAGTCCTTATATGGGCTTAAGCAGTCTCCGAGGCAGTGGTACAAGAGATTTGACAGCTACATGCTTGAGTTGGGCTACACAAGGAGTCCATATGATTGTTGTGTCTACTACAGCAAGTTGAGAGATGAGTCATTCATTTATCTGGTGCTTTATGTAGATGACATGTTGATAGCCTCAAAGAGTAAGCATGAGGTTCAGAAGTTGAAAGGACTTCTTAGTGCTGAGTTTGAGATGAAGGATCTGGGTGCAGCTCGGAAGATACTAGGAATGGAGATTCTTAGGGATCGAAGTCAGCGGAAGCTTTCTTGTCACAGAAAGGCTACATGCAGAAAGTGTTGGCTAGGTTTGGCATGTCTACAGCCAAGCCTATAGACACTCCTAGTGCTGCAAATATTCATCTCACCACCATGTTTGCTCCTCAGTCAGACGAGGAGAAGGAGTATATGTCTCGGGTTCCTTACGCCAGCGCGGTGGGGAGTTTGATGTATGTTATGGTTTGCACGATGCCAGATTTAGCACAGGCAGTCAGTGTTGTGAGCAGGTTCATGGGGCAATCGGGAAAGGAACATTGGCAAGCTGTGAAGAGAATTTTCGGGTATCTTAGAGGTACGTCTGATGTGGGTCTCATTTATGGAGGTGATACTGAGTGCTTAGTTACAGGCTACTCTGATTCTGATTATGCTGGTGATGTTGACACGAGGAGATCGATGGTTGGTTATGTATTCACTTTGGGAGGTTCTGTGGTTAGTTGGAAGGCGACTTTGCAACCTACAGTGACATTGTCTACTACGGAAGCAGAGTACATGGCTTTGACAGAGGCTGCAAAGGATGGAATATGGCTGAAAGGGCTGGTTAGTGATCTTGGTCTACATCATGATCAGGCTACTGTGTACTGTGACAGCTTGAGTGCAATCTGCCTAGCCAAGGATCAGGTCCATCATGAGAGGACCAAGCATATTGATGTCAGATATCATTTCCTGAGGAGTGAGAGGAGAATCCAGGTGAAGAAAGTGGGAACTGCTGACAACCCCGCTGATATGTTCACCAAACCTGTTCCACATAGCAAGTTTCAACATTGTTTGGACTTGCTGAACATCAGAGCTGATTAGGTCCTCTATGGGCAGTCCCGGGAGTGGAGGGCAAAGTCTACTCATCTGTCACTGTAATGGTGCGTTTGGAGTTTCTGCTTTGAGGATTCAAGTCAAGGTGGAGATTTGTTGGTATGCCTTGAATATGTATTAGCTTCTTAGACAGGTTAGTACGGGGATCTCGCTTCCCGGTCAGCGAGTCGGGGGGTCGAATTGTGTTTTGGCCCAGTTTGTTAGGGTTTAGTGGAGACAGCATATAAAGTGTCTGTCTTCTCTCTGTAAACATTAATTCTGATATAGTGAATCCATCTCCCGTGGATGTAGCCAAATTGGTGAACCACGTAAATCTTGTGTCTTGTTATTTTCGTTCATATTTTCTGTTCTTTCTCCATTCCGCACAACAATTCCCTTCGAGGATATTTCCCTAAGGTCATTCATAAACAACAAAGCTACTATCCTTCCAAATCTGGAGCCTCATCTGGCTACCAACACTTTTAATTTCTTGCAGGAAGTAAAACTGGTTAGCCCTCGTGAAGATAAGCTTGTCTAGACACCTACTATAGATGGGAATTTCACAATTAGCTCTGCCTACAGAATCTTCAGACAAAAAAGATCAACTATCAGACATTTCAACAAGGTTTGGTCCCCTTTCATTCCTAAAAAGATGTCTGTTCTTATGTGGAGAGCACTAAATGGAATCCTTCCATTTGATAATATTCTTTGTAGGTCTGGATTCTCTTTAGCTTCTAAATGTCCCCTATGCATGAACCATTCTGATACATTGGATCATTTCTTTAACTCTTGCCCCTCTTCTATTGCTTTATGGCAAAGCGTTAATAACCTTTTACAACTTCAACAGTCAGTTTTTGGAAGCCTCAAGAGCAGAGTAGAATACTATCTATCTTTTGGGGCTGAATCCAAGATTCAGTCAAATCTGATAACTGCTGCTCTATTAGTCGCAACTTGGTTTCTTTGGATCAGTAGAAATAAAATCATTTGTGAAAATAAATCTTTCTCTAAAGATGCTTGTTTTCAGGATATCAAAGATATGATATACCTAATTTTCTCAGCTCATTAATTGAAAGGTAATCTAGATAAGCATAAGTACTGGATCCAAGCAAAAATCCTTCCTAATATCCTTCAAAAAAAGAAAAAAATCTGTTATTGCGGTGAAATGGAATAAACCACTAATTGGATACAAAATTAATACTGATGCTACATGGATATCTAGTGGTCTATCCTCATCTGCAGTCATAGTCATGAACGGGAATGGGACCGTGGTTAAAATGAGAGTAAAAACTTTCCAATCTCCTTCGCCACTACATGCAGAACTTTTATCCATTCAAAGTGGCTATGAATTTGCTCAGAACTGGAACTAAATTGTTGTGTGATTGAATCTGATTGTCTAATGGCTGTTAAAGGTATTCAGAACCCAAGGAGCTGCCCATGGAGAGTTTTCTCCATTTGCAGTAGTCTTAATTTAAAACACTTAGTGCATCCAATCCAACATACTCGTAGGGAAGCTAACTTTGCTGCTGATTTCTTGGCAAAATTTACTATGGAAAATAAACTACAGGGTGACTTACACATTCAGTCAGTTCCCCTATTTCTTAGGGGTCTCCTACTCCTTGACAGCAAAGGTTATCCTGGGATTAGAATTGGATCTCCAATGGAGATTAATAGGAATTAGATTTTGTGGCTTATGCTTATGAGTGTGCTTGTTGTTGCCCCCTCATTCTGCTATGGGAGATCCACTAGCTAATCATATTACTACCTCCTTCATGATTAGAACAGAAAATGCTGCTACTTCTTCTATGCTTTGCAGGTCTGATGCTTACCTGATGCTGCTAATATTTCCTTCACTTCATCCTCTGATGCTGTTGGGATTTTCTCCTCTTGGATTTTATTGAAGTTTCTGCAGGATGCTGGCACCACTCCCCACTGTGCGCAGCAAAACTTAGCCTTATAGCTGCTCCACTATTTATTCCGGTTTTACTCTTACTTCCCTTTCGGCTGGCATATCATAGACAAACAGGGGTTTTGATTTCTCGATTCGCCGACCTGTTCGTGGTATATCAGCTAGATAGAATACTAAGACAATCCTCTGTTAGCTCATCGATGATCATTACTCTTCTTTTAGCTAAGAAAAGGTGGAAACACCGCTTTTGGAAGCAAGTGCTTTTTTGCTTCAAGAGCGTATTTTGGCTCTTGGATCATCAATTGGATGATCTTTTTGTAATGAACTAAACATATCGCGCCTATTTTGGCTTATTTAAATTTGGCTCAGGGAGCCTAATAAATTCCCCCCATCCTCGGATGGTTTAAAATAAAAAAAAAAGAAGAAAAAGAATGAAAGAGCAGATTCTCGTAATTGGTATTTTTTCTAGATTCCGGTGATCAACAACGCTGGAAAATATGGTCCAGCAATCACATCTATCAGTTGGCAGTGGCAACTCGAATGGTATGCGGAACAGTAACCTTTCGATAAATGGAGGTTCGAGTACTCGAAGGGAAGTTGAGGGATGGCTCGAGGATGGAAGGATGATCCGAGGGCTGAAGAAGATTTCGAGGGATTCGATTGCTGGAAATCATTCGAGTGCTCGAGATGGACTTTCGAGTGCTGGAAGTGATCAAGTACCCGAGGGTACTTTGCGGTTACACAGATTGAGGTATTCGAGCGCTCTCTGCCCTCGAGGAGGGAGGTTCGAATAATTGAAGGTTAGTTGGGGGATGGTTCAAGGGCTGAAGGCGACCTCGAGAGATTCGAGCGCTGAAAGCATTCAAGTGCTCAACTTGGGCATTCAGATGATGGAAGTGCTCGTGTACTCGAAGGGAAGCAGAGTGATGGTACGAGGCTGGAAGGATGGTCCAAGGGCTGAAGGAGGTTTCGACCGATTCGAGCGCTGAAGGCATTCGAGTGCTGGATATGCTTGACAATTCGAGGATGGTTTGAGGAGAGATGGATTGAGGTACTCAAGCTTGAGGGATGGTTCGAGGATGGAAGGATTAGGCTGAAGGTGTTCCTTGGGCTCATTGGGGGCATTCGAGGGTGGAACTTCTTGTGCTCTGTCCTCGAGGTAGTCCTGGTGGTGCTCGAGATCTTGAGGGGAAATTCGTGTGTTGGAAGCTTTCGTGTGGGCCGGGGGGGCACTACTTTCGTGTGAGCCGGGGGGGCACTCGAGGGCTGAAGGTGTTCGAGTGCTTTGTCCTCGAGGTGGTGCTGGTGGTGCTCGAGTACTCGAGGTAGCTATTCGAGTGTCAAAAGCTCCCGAGTGCTCGTGGGGAGACATTCGATGGCTGAAGGTGTTCGCATACTCCATCCTCGACGAGGGACTTCTCAAGAAACCTCGAGGGATGGCTATTGTTGAGTGACGAAAAAAAAGAAGTAGCTTCTCTCCCGATGGTTGACAGGATTCCCCATGGCAGCAGCATGGCCATGTAGGTTGGGTAGGGGGTAAATTAATTCTGTGTACACAAATTAATTAACCCCTAGCTAGATATCACTCGGAATTAACGGTTTGCACTATTTGCCTACGCTGCACTAAAAAGTGCAAAATGGCATCAGGCTGTCCATTTGACTAAAATGGAAAGAACGGTTACAAAACCGTTACGCGGGGCGTGCGCGGTAGAAGTTATGCCCAGTCTCTTACGCTTAGGAGGTCTATCCGTGGGGAATGCTTGGGAGCACAACGGACTACGGTCAAACTGCTCTCAACCTCACAGAGAAAGCCTCGGCTCTCATCCAGAGACCGTTATCGAAGGCCAATAACACCTCTTTATCTTCATCTTAGAGGTGTACATGGTAGAAGCGGTGTGCAAAGCCCTTTTAGGAGGTCAGATCATACTACTTAATTCATTGGAAGACCGAGTACCACTCCCTCATAGGAGATTAATATTAATGAAGGGTCTCAGGCATGGAAATTGTTAGCATTAGGGTCAGTTCTAATCGATTCGGGTAAACTTGTGCTCAAACCCCGACAGGCTTAGCTTGTGTCCGAACCCCGGCCTTGTCCCCCAGCCTTGCTAGTGCCCAGATCCCAGTCACCTTCCGGCCTTGCTTGTGTTCAAAACCTGGGCAACCTCCGACCTTGCAAGTGAATAAAACCCGGCCTGCCCACCCGGCCTTGCTCCCGGTAACCCACCCAGCTTTGCTCGTGCTCAGAACCCGAAAAATGCTCGACCTTGTTCACTCAAATTTAAATTGGAGCTTAGACCAATAGGCTACCCAAACCAATTCAGGGGACCTTTTTTTTAAACCCCGGGAACCCGACCGGCCTAGCTTCTGTTCAAAACTCGGACTGATCATCTGGCCTCGCTAGTGCTCAGAACCCGGACACCTTCCGGCCAAGTGTGTGTTTAAATCCTGGGAAACCTCTGGCCTTGTAAGTGAACAGAAACCGATTCCTTTCTCGGCCTTGCTTATGCTTAGAACCCGGTAAACTCTCAGCCTCGCTTGTGTTCAGAACCCAAACACCCCCCGGCCCTGTGTTCCCTGCCCTAGTCTGCACTTAGACGCTCTATGCCGAAAACACAGATTTAAAATTTTCTCTCACTCATGAACATTCATACGGAGATCTTCATTCTGGGTATAATTGAGGTGGCACATACTTTGGGGCTATTCGGATTCATCATAGATGTTATGAGAAGTTTCACTGTGTGTTGGTTGGTTTGGCGGCCGGCCATGGTGGATTGTTTTAATCGGAATCATAAAGAATAGTACTCCCAATTTGTTGACCTTGTTTCTCAGTTTCATAAGAATCCCCAGAAGAAGAGGAATGGAAGATCAGAAGCTCGTAATTGGTGGTTTTCTAAAATTTTGCCCAGTTTTCGGCGACTCAATAACGCCGAAAAATATGGCCCGACAATCACATCTATCAGTTGCCAGTGGCAACTCAAATGGTATGCTGGACAGTAACCCTTCGAGGGGTGGAGGTTTGAGTACTCGAAGGGAAGTTGATGGATGGTTCGAGGATGGAAGGATGGTACGGGGGCTGAAGGAGATTTCGAGGGATTCGACTGCTGAAGGCATTCGAGTGCTCCAGATGGGCATTCGAGTGCTGGAAGTACTCGAGTACTCGAATGTCTGAGGGCTCATGGACCGAGATTCGAAGGGTGGTTTGAGGATAGATGGACTGAGGTATTCGAGTGCTGAAGGCATTCGAGTGCTCGAGAGGGCAATTCGAGAGCTAGAAGTGTTCGAGTGCTCGAGGGGGATTTGACTGTCGGAGATGTTTTGAGATGCTCGAGATGTACCGAATGTCCTCGAGTGCTCGAGGGGGCTTTCGAGTGTAACTTTGAGTACTCGAGGGTGAATTCGTGGAAATGCTCTCGAGGGATGGCTACTGCTCGAAAAAAATAAAAATTACAACAGCTTCTCTCCATATGGCTGACAGGATTTTCCATGGTAGTAGCATTGCCATGTAGGTTGGGTAGGGGGTAAATTAATTATGCGTATGCAAATTAAATAACCCCTTGCTAGGTATCACTTGAATTAACGGTTGAGCTATTTGCTTGCGCTGCACTGAAAAGTGCAAAATGGCATCAGGCTGTCCATTTGCCTAAAATGGAAAGGACGGTTACAAAACCGTTACGCGAGACGTGCGCGGTAGAAGTCATGCCTGGTCTCTTACTCCTAGGAGGTTTAACCGCGGGGAACACTTGGGAGCACAATGTACTACGGTCAAACTGCTTCCAACCCCACAGAGAAAACCTCGGCCATCATCTAGAGACTGTTATCGAAGCCCAATAACACCTCTTTATCTTCATCTTAGAGGTGTACGTGGTAGAAGCGGTGTGCAAGCCCTTTTAGGAGGATAGGTCATACTACTTCATTCATTGGAAGACCGAGACCACTCTCGGATTTGAAGACACCCGTGGGGAGCAAACCACGGCGCAAGAGCCGGTTCACACCACCGATAGCAAGAGCCGGTAAACACCACCGATAGCATGGATGCAACATGGAGCGAAGAGGCTAGTGAGTTTGTTCTCCTAACCCTCTATTTTTTTCAGGAATAGCTTATACGGGCCACGGTCATCACGAAGGGACTCTGTTGAAGGGATGTCTCACACAGGCCCTGGTCACCATGACGGGTTATAAGATTTTCCATGGATGGTTCCCACAGGCCCCGGTCATCACGATGGGAATAGCTCCTTTTGGTCACCTGGTTGCAACACTTAGATCAGGGGTAGTATTTTAGTTAACATGTATTAAGGGAGTGGGAAAATGTCCCCACTCCCGTACATTCCCACGGCACTTTTTATGGCCACCTGATTGTACTATCTAGATCAGGGGTAGTCTAGTAAGTTCCATTGTATAACGGGAGTGGGACAATGTTCCCACTCCCGTAGACTCTCACGGTTTCTTTTTATTTACCATTACCTTCGACTAGTGACTAAGCTGAGAAGGTGACCTCTGAGGCGAAAATAGGGCGCAGCCCTGCACTGTTCATCGTGTTAGGTTTTCGCCGGGTCTCTCTTCAACAGCTCCCCTTCTCCAGCGAGGAGCCCGACATTAATGTTGGGC
Organism: Rubia yunnanensis; assembly: GCA_037428765.1. NCBI lineage: Eukaryota > Viridiplantae > Streptophyta > Magnoliopsida > Gentianales > Rubiaceae > Rubia > Rubia yunnanensis. Next base: position 74,883,849 of record CM075063.1, on the reverse strand, counting down.
TCCTTGCTGGGAGTGTTTACATGTATGGTTTGCCTTTGTTTGGATGATTTGAATTCGGGATCTGGGCCCCCGTTCTGCAAAACAAAGTTTGATTCTTAAACTTTTGGAGGAAGATCCACAGTCCGAACATGGATTTGGAAAACCCATAGCCTCTTTATGGGTTTTCTGGGATGAAGACTTGCTTTTCGGTCTTTAAGCTAGGAGCTTTTGGGTTTTTAAAGTTCGAATATCAGACTTTTTGAACTTGAATTTGAAGACCCATGGATCTACGATGGGTTTCACTTGAGGAAGACCTGCCCACCGGTCTTGATGAGTAGAATTTTCTGCCGGAGGAGGAAGACCCGTACCTGATGCAAACATGGAGAGCTTGGCGAAAACCCATGTAAGTCTTGCACTATATAAATTTTGTGTGGACTTTAATGGAGGAATTTCTTGTGCGGATTTTCTGGGGATTTGTTGTGCGAATTTTTGAAGAGAAACTTGTCGTCTGGAAAGCTGTCCTCGGCTTCATTTAGTACTTTTTGTATAGAATCTATTTTTGGTGAGGCCTCCTGTGGAAAGAAGTAATTCATACGCTAAACCCGTGTGGATTACTGTGGTACTCTGTTATGAGTAGTTTTGCTGGGAACAGGAGAAGCTTTGCATATCTAATTTTGTAGAATGTGTGGATTACCGACGCATGTTGGGAAGGTTTAGTAGGAAGAGAAGGGTTGTTTATGAGAATCTGTGTGGGTTAGTGCGCAACTCCTACTGAAAGTGCCTGTAAATATGATGTTCATAGGAGATTAATATTAATGAAGGGTCTGATGCATGGAAATTGTTAGCATTAGGCAGTTCTAATCAATTCAGGTAAACTTGTGCTCAAACCTCGAGCCCGATTGGCCTAGCTTGTGTCCAAACCTCGGCCTTGTCCCCCGGCCTTGCTAGTGCCCAAATCCCAGTCACCTTTCAGCCTTGCTTGTGTTCAAAACCTGGGCAACCTCCGACCTTGAAAGTAAACAAAACCCAGCCTGCTGCCTGACCTTGCTCCCGGTAACCCACCCAGCCTTGCTCGTGCTCAGAACCCAAAAAATTCTCGACCTTGTTTACTCGAATTTAAATTGGAGCTTAGACCAATAGGCTACCCAAACTAATTCAGGGGACCTTGTGTTTAAACCCCGGGAACCCGTCCGGCCTAGCTTGTGTTCAAAACCCGGACTGATCATCCGGCCTTGCTAGGGCTCAGAACCCGGCCACCTTCCGGCCAAGTGTGTGTTCAAATCCTGGGAAACCTCCGGCCTTGCAAGTGAACAGAACCCGGTTCCTTTCCCGGCCTTGCTTGTGCTCAGAACCCGGTAAACTCTCAGCCTCGCTTGTGTTCAGAACCCGGACACTCCTCGGCCTTGTGTTCCCTGACCTAGTCTGCACTTAGACGCTCTATGCCGAAAACACAGATTTAAAATTTTCTCTCACTCATGAACATTCATACGGCGATCTTCATTCTGGGTAAAATTGAGGTGGCACATACTTTGGGGCTATTCGGATTCATCATAGATGTTATGAGAAGTTTCACTGTGTGTTGGTTGGTTTGGCGGCCGGCCATGGTGGATTGTTTTAATCGGAATCATAAAGAATAGTACTCCCAATCCGTTGGCCTTATTTCTCAGTTTCATAAGAATCCCCATAAGAAGAGGAATGAAAGATCAGACTCTTGTAATTGGTGGTTTTCTAAAATTTTGGCCAGTTTCCGGCGACTCAATAACGCCAAAAAATATGGTCCGGCAATCACATCTATCAGTTGGTTGTGCAACTCAAATGGTATGCTGGACAGTAACCCTTCGAGGGGTGGAGGTTTGAGTACTCGAAGGGAAGTTGAGGGATGGTTCGAGGATGGAAGGATGGTCCAAGGGCTGAAAGAGATTTCGAGGGATTCGAGTGCTGAAGGCATTCAAGTGCTCGAGATGGGCATTTGAGTGCTCGAGATGGGCATTTGAGTGCTCGAGATGGGCATTTGAGTGCTGGAAGTGCTCAAGTTCTCGAAGGTAGTTTGCGGTTAGACGGATAGAGGTATTCAAGCGCTGGAGGTGCTAGAGTACTCGAGGGGGACATTTGAGTGTTGGAAGCCTTCGCGTGCTCGGTGGTGAGCATTCGAGAGTTGAAGGTGTTCGAGTTCTTTGTCCTCAAGCGGGGGAGGTTCGAATACTCGACGGGAATATGATGGATGGTTCGAGGGCTGAAGGTGATTTCGAGAGATTCGAGTGCTAAAGGCATTCAAGTGCTCGAGATGGGCATCTGAATGCTAGAAGTACTCGAGTACTCAAATTTTTGAGGGCTCATGGACCGAGATCCCAAGGGTGGTTTGAGGATAGATGGACTGAGGTATTCGAGTGCTGAAGACATTCGAGTACTCGAGAGGGCAATTTGAGAGCTAGAAGTGTTTGAGTGCTCGAGGGGGGATTCGACTGTCGGAGATGTTCGAGATGCTCGAGATGTACCAATTGTCCTCGAGTGCTCAAGGGGGCCTTCGAGTGTAACTTCGAGTACTCAAGGGTGAATTCGTGGAAATGCTCTCGAGGGATGGCTACTGCTAAAAAAAAAATAAAAATTGCAGCAGCTTCTCTCCATATGGCTGACATGATTTCCCATGGTAGTAGCATGGCCATGTAGGTTGGGTAGGGGGTAAATTAATTCTGCGTATGCAAATTAATTAACCCCTTGCTAGGTCACTTGGAATTAACGGTTGCGCTATTTTCCTGTGCTGCACTGAAAAGTGCAAAATGGCATCAGGCTGTCCATTAGCCTAAAATGGAAAGAACGGTTACAAAACTGTTACGCGGGGCGTGCGCGGTAGAAGTCATGTCCGGTCTCTTACTCCTAGGAGGTCTAACCGCGGGGAACACTTGGGAACATAACGTACTATGGTAAAACTGCTCCCAACCCCATAGAGAAAACCTCGGCCCTCATCTAGAGACCATTATCGAAGCCCAATAACACCTCTTTATCTTCATCTTAGAGGTGTACGTGGTAGAAGCGATGTGCAAGCCCTTTTAGGAGGATAGGTCATACTACTTCATTCATTGGAAAAACGAGACCACTCTCGGATTTGAAGACACCCGTGGGGAGCAAACCACGGCGCAAGAGCCGGGTCACACCACCGGTAGCAAGAGCCGGTAAACACCACCGGTAGCATGGATGCAACATGGAGCGAAGAGGCTAGTGAGTTTGTTCTCCTACCTCTCTGTTTTTTTAGGAATGGCTTATACAGGATCGGTCATCACAAAGGGACTCTGTTGAAGGGTTGTCTCACACAGGCCCCGGTCACCACGACGGGTTGTAAGATTTTCCATTGATGGTTCCCACAGGCCCCGGTCATCACGGCGAGAATAGCTCCTTTTGGTCACCTGGTTGCAAAACTTAGATCAGGGGTAGTATTTTAGTTAACATGTATTAAGGGAGTGGGAAAATGTCCCCACTCCCGTGCATTCCCACGGCACTTTTTGTGGCCACCTGATTGTACCATCTAGATCAGGGGTAGTCTAGTAGGTTCCATTGTATAACGGGAGTGGGAGAATGTTCCCACTCCCATAGACTCTCACAGTTTCTTTTTATTTACCATTACCTTCGACTAGTGACTAAGTTGAGAAGGTGAGCTCTGAGGTGAAAATAGGGCGCAGCCCTGCACTGTTCATCATGTTAGGTTTTCACCGGGTCTCTCTTCAACAGCTCCCCTTCTCCAGCGAAGAGCCCGACATTAATGTTGGGCTCCTCGCTGGGAGTGTTTACATGTATGGTTTTCCTTGGTTTGGATGATTTGAATTTGGGATCTGGGTCCCCATTCTGCAAAACAAAGTTTGATTCTTGAACTTTTGGAGGAAGATCCGCAGTCCGAACATGGATTTGGAAAACCCATAGCCTCTTTATGGGTTTTCTAGGATGAATACTTGCTTTTCGGTCTTCAAGCTTGGAGCTTTTGGGTTCTTAAAGTTCGAATATCGGACTTTTCGAACTGGAATTTGAAGACCAATGGATCCACGATGGGTTTTACTGGAGGAAGACCTGCCCACCAGTCTTGATGAGTAGAATTTTCTGCCGAAGGAGGAAGACAAAGTTCTGGCAGAGGAGGAAGACCCGTACCCGATGCAAACATGGAGAGCTTGGCGAACACCCATGTAAGTCTTGCACTATATAAATTTTGTGTGGACTTTAATGGAGGAATTTCTTGTGCGGATTTTCTGGGGATTTTTTGTGCGAATTTTTGAAGAGGAACTTGTCATCTGGGAAGTTTTCCTTGGTTTCATTTTGTTCTTTATGTATAGAATCTATTTTTGGTGAGGCCTCCTATGGAAAGAAGTAATTCGTACGCTAAACCCATGTGGATTACTGTGGTACTCTGTTATGAGTAGTTTTGCTGGGAACAGGAGAAGCTTTACATATCTCATTTTGTAGAATGTGTGGATTGCGGACGCATGCTGGGAATGTTTGGTAGGAAGAGAAGGGCTGTTTATAAGAATCTGTGCGGGTTAGTGCGCCACTCCTACTGAAAGTGGCCTGTAAATATGATGTTCATAGGAGATTAATATTAATGTTTGACTAATAAAAATGCTAATAAACGGTCAACCCTAACTTGACATTCAATATATTAACACTAACAACTAAGTTTTCTTTAACTAATTAACGGTCAAACATTATTTGTAGTATATACTAATCAAATGTTTGACCATAACTAATCTACGTTCAGCCTTTAGTTTACTTTCTATACACAAACACTAATAACTAAGTTAATTTTAACTATTCAACGATCAAAACTTACTTGATTTTCTGTACATAAACACTAATAACTAGGTTACTTTCACTAATCCACGGTCAACCTTACTTGACATTCTATTTAATAATGATAACAAAGTTGATTCTAACTAATCAACGGTCAACCCTTACATGTCTTTCTATATATAAATACTAGTGACTAAGTTGACTTTAACTCATCAACGGTCAAACTTTACTTAACTCTCTCTATATAGAAACACTAGTGACTAAGCTTACTTTAACAAATCAACGGTCAAACTTTACTCGACTTTCAGTATATAAACACTAATAACTAGGTTGACTTTGTCTAATCAACGGTCAAATTTTACTTGACTTTCAATATATAAACACTAATAACAAAGTTGACTTTAACTAATTAACGGACAAACTTTATTTGAATTAGTATATAATAAATACTAATAAAAATGTTTGACTTTGTCTAATCAACGGTCAAACCTTACTTGACTTTCAATATATAAACACTAATAACATTGTTGACTTTAACTAATTAACGGTCAAATTTTATTTGAATTAGTATATGATAAATACTAATAAAAATGTTTGACTTTATCTAATCAACGGTAAAACATTACTTGACTTTCAATAAATAAACACTAATAACAAAGTAGATTTTAACTAATTAATGTTCAAACATTATTTAAATTAGTATATAATAAATACTAATAAAAATGTTTGACTTTGTCTAATGAACGGTCAGACTTTACATGACTTTCAATATATAAACATTAATAAAAAAGTTGAATTTAACTAATTAACAGTCAAACTTTATTTGAATTAGTATATTATAAATACTAATAAAAATGTTTGACTTTGCCTAATCAACGGGCAAACCTTACTTGACTTTCTATACATAAATACTTGTGACTAAGTTGACTTTAACTAATCAACGGTCAAACTTTACTTGACTCTCTCTAAATAGAAACACTAGTGACTATTTGTGGGTTGAAAAACTTTTCCCACTTGGGCGAAAAAGGAGCATCCTTCTCCCACGATCCACGGGAGCATTTTCGTCCGATCAAGCGGTAAATCTAGGCCTGAGGCGAGATTACTCAGATTCCCCATGGGATTCCGAGCATAATCATTTCCAGTTTCTGGGTTTTTCGTTTACCTTTCCGCCAGCATTGCGAGGGTTTCCAAAAACAGGTTCTTCTTAGTCACTTGGCTTTGAATTTGTTCACTCCCTGTTCGAGCACTGAAACTTTATCATTTTTTGAGTACTTGGATTGTGTATATGTTTGTATTCCTGTCGTTGTAATTTGTATGAGTAATACCTGGCATGCGTAGCATATTTTCTGCCTATATACAAATCCCCTGTTGCCAGGATAGTTACTAGGAACTTCTGTTGTTTTTGAAGTAGAATATTGTGTGAGAGATAAGTTAGTCTTCCTTGTGCATCCGATACGTTAGTCAGATTGTATACCTAACCCCTCTTGTCTTCTCTTACTGTCACTGTGAATGGGCCACACTCCCATATCAACCCCTGCCACCAAATCGGCAAATCATTTGGGCCTGAATGACCAAGTGGAAAAGACCTTCAAGTCTAGAGAATGGCATGATCCGCTATTAGATAGAAAAAGACAATGGGATGATGCAGATATCACCTTGAACAAAGTAGACATTATCACAGACCAAGATGTGGATTTTGTCCTCTCAAAGGAAGAAGTTAACAAGGAGCAAGTCTGGATGTTCTATGGTTTTTTAGGCATCTTCCCAGGTTCTTTCCCAGGTATACATGCTGTCCGGAAATTGGTCATGGGAAAGTGGGATGTCCAATGCTGGGTTTAGACAATGACAAATGGGTACCTAAAATTTGGATTCAAAATAGCGGAGGACAGGGACAGGGTACTACAGGGTCCGAACCATTTCCTCCACGGTAAAAAGTTGTTTATTGTTCCTATACCTGAGTCTGGGAAGTACGATATGCGTATCATGGCCAAGAAACCGATCTAGATTCGTATGAACTACCTACCAAAGTCACGCTGGAACAAAAAAGCCCCCGAGAAGATAGCTTCTACCCTAGATGATCCCATCCTCATGGACAATGGAACTCAAGATCTTGTGGGCTACTACGCCAGGATCCTGGTCCTCATCGACACCTCCAAACAGCTCAAAGAAATGGTAAAATTCCGTATACTGGACGAAACTACCCACTCGCAACGGATACTGTATGACTACTGCAAACCGTGGTGCCTAAACTGCGGAGAAAATACACACCTCTTTGAAGGTTGCGATGAGTTCTTCAGGGCCAGGGACAGGGTTTTTCAGGAATGCGTGGCAAAAAGAAATCGGGATGTAAACTTCGACAAAGGTGTTCTGCCCACACAGGTAAATGAAGGAAAAACCCAGACGGGGAGTTCTCCTGTACAAATGGCGACACAGTTTCGGGGTCAAAATCAGTACATCCAGGACCTAGCACCACGGAGCAAGAAGTAAACTCGGTAAAGGAAAAGTGCGACGATACAGAGGTGGTAATGGAGATGGACCAGGGGAAGGAAACAGGTGATCCTACACCACCGGGCGCCCGTCCCGTCTCAGTGATGATGCCGGCTTGGTAGAGCCTCCGACTTTTGGTGATGCAGACAGACCTATGAATGTTGCAGGAAGCATACCGGACAGCATGCTCCATCTGGAGGCAAGAAGAAGGAGCAACCCCCCTAGAGAGGAAGACCTCCGGTACCAAAAGGAAAAACCACAGTTGAGAAACATATGTTCAAGAGCAGCGGCAGAACCAGATTCTCTTACATGCTACTTAACCCATCGACAAAGACTTACCAAAGAGTGGCAGAAGCAGCAAAGAGTTCCTCTTCAAATGACAGCAGTAAAGGCGGCAGTCCGAGGCCTGAAGGAACCTTCGCCCTCCGATGAATGCAGCCTGCATAAACATACGGGGACTTGGCACCCCAGAAAAAAGGAGATGGGCAAAAAAAATCATCTCCGAAAACAATGTTGGTTTGTTAGGTATTCTGGAAACAAAGGCAAGTGAACGAACACTGAACAACTTCATGAGTAGTCTTAAAGGCTAGAGATACACCCAAAATTTTGAATCGGCACCTAATTCAAGAATTCTTGTTGTTTGGGACCCCAAAATGTTTAATGTTGAGACAACGGGCAAAATGGCGCAGCTGATCCATCTCAGAGTACGACACCTATCATTGAATGTGCATTTTCTTTGCACCTACACGTATGGAAACAGTGAGGGAAGACTACACAGATTGCCCCTTTGGGTAGAGCTGAAGCGATACGGTGTGAACCTTGACTCACCTTGGATGATTCTTGGCGACTTTAACGCCATCCTTAGTGTAAATGATCATATAGGTAACACATCCCCCGGGGTCTACAAAAATGAGAGAATTTCAAGAAGCCTGTACAGCCTGTGGTCTGAGGGATGCCCCAGCAATCGGGGATCATCTAACATGGCATAATACGGACTTCACAATCAGGCGCAAACTATACCGCGTCCTCCTAAATCACAAATGGGATGAAGATTCCTGCCGTACCACCTTTCTTCCTGGATCAGCCCTCTCTGACCACCTACCTTTTGTAATAGCTCTAGCACAAGAAAATGAGCAATTAAACAGACCTTTCAGGTATCAAAATATGCGGAATGCGCATCCGAGGTGCAAACAGGTTGTTCATGATCACTGGTCACCAGTGGTTCAAGGGTTCAGACAGTATGTTCTATGCCGCAAACTACAAAGATTGAAGAAACCCCTCAAAGAGCTGGGGAAAAGGGACTTCCACCACATATCAGAAAAGGCGAAAAGAACAGATATGGAGTACGTAAACGCGTTGAAAAGTTTAATGCTGGGGAATGCATCACAGGAACTGATACACCAACTGACTGTTCTAAAGCAAACAGCCTTGATCTTCTACACGGTGGAGTCGAAATTCCCAACCCAAAAGGGAAGAATAAACTTTGTCACTTTGGCGGATAAGGGCAAAAGTTTCTTTCACGGCTTGGTAGCGAACAGGAAAGGCAGTGGAGTCCCGGCAATTTTGGAAGCAGAAGAAAGATTAGTCACATCCAGCGAGAAAAAAAGGGCACTACTTGCGGAGTTTTATAAAGGCTTATTCGGGTTAGATGTAACATGTGCACCAATCGATCTAGATATAATCCGTTCAGGCCCCTTACTTACCGACATGGAGAGAGCCACACTGAGCCAAGATATCGAAAGGCATGAAATCAAGTCAGCCCTCTTCTCCATGTCCGATGACAAAGCTCCAGGCCCGGATGGCTTCACTGTGGCTTTTTTCAAGAATCAATGGGAGATCATGGGACAGGATGTCACAGAATCGGTCTTGGAATTCTTCCGCACTGGTGAACTGCTAAAAAGGCTAAATCATATCGCTATTGCACTTATTCCCGAGAAAGAAGACAACCTAAGGGTGGCTGACTTTAGACCCCTCTCCTGCTGCAATATCATTTACAAGATTATCTCCAAAGTCATCGCCAACAGAATCGATCCTCTCCTCCCCGGCCTCATCGACCCCTGCCAAGCAGTGTTTTTAAAGGGACGAAAACTTTCTGATAATGTCATGATGGCTCAAGAGCTCGTGCGGGGCTACGGACTATCACACTTCTCTCCCCACTATATGATTATGGTAGACCTCGCAAAGGCATTCGACACAGTTTCCTGGGATTTCATACATGAGGTACTAAATGACCTGGGTTTCCCGCAAACATGGGTTGATAGAATCAGGGAATGCGTAACAACATCGACGTTCTCCATTGCGATTAATGGAAAATTGTGTGATTTCTTCAAAGCCAAAAGGGGACTGCGACAAGGCGACCCCCTCTCTCCCCAACGTTTTGTCATTTTCATGGAATACCATTCCAGGTTACTGAAAAATAGAGTAGAAACCTCTCAGTTCTCCTACCACCCGAGATGTGAACACCTAAAAATCACCCACCTGGCATTCACGGACGACCTGATGTTTTTTTTTGAAGGCAGACCGGAACTCTGTCCATACCATTATGTCTGCTCTAAACAATTTCCAGCAGACCTCATGCCTAGCCATCAATGCCACAAAGTCAAAATTCTTTGGAGTGGGTATAAAGGAGGACTTAAGCTTTACCGGCATTCCGTGGGCTACTTTTCCGGTCAGGTACTTAGGTATCCCGTTGGATTCCAGTAAACTGAAGGTCTCTCAGTTTCAAACGCTTCTCGACAGCATCGACAAGGAAATTGTAAGATTCAAAGGTAATACATTATCTTATGCAGGGAAACTGGAACTCATAAAATCCGTGGTATAGGGAATTGTTGGATTCTGGATACAGCACTTCATCATCCAGGGAAATGTTAGGGACTCACTGGAACAAAAATGTAAACACTTCCTGTGGGGTGAAAAGAAGCAGAAAAAGGTTTCCTGGAAAAGGCTTTGCACCCCGAGGAGTAATGGGGGTTTGGGAATTCGGGACTTCAAGACTTGGAATATGGCCATCCTCGCACAGCAACTATGGGATATACACTCAAAAAAGGAATCACTCTGGATCAAATGGGTCCATTCACAGTTCCTGAGCACGAGCAATATATGGAATGTGCACAGAAGGGCTCCGTGCGGCAGAATCTCGGAGAAATTCTCACTCCACTTCATGAATCTGTGCAAAATACGAGACAACCTAATAATCATGCGTGGAGGCTAAGGGGAAACACTCATCGACTTTCTGGCGATTTGGACAGGATCTGGAAATTCATGGCGATGGCACATGATCATTTCCCCAGGTTCACTTACCCCCATCTGTATGACATATCCACCCTCCCAAGACCAAGATTCTTTAAATCAATTTGGAGTGGATCGATACCACCCCAGTTCTCTTTCATTACATGGCTTGCACTTGGTCATCTCCAAATCAAGGACAGGTACCATGGAGGAGCTGACGAACCCCCAGACGACATCTGCTGCCTATGTCACTCTGAAGCAGAGTCACACGATCATTTGTTCTTCAACTATGATTTCGTCAAACCGGTATGGGAGAGAGTGCGAAACTGGATTGGATTGAGACGAGCTACCACCTCCATTGCAGCCTCGGAAAAATGGATTAGAAGATAGGTAAGAGGATCAAAATGGAAAACAAGATGGGTCCACTGGTGCTCACAACCACAATGTACTGCATATGGAGTGAAAGGAACGGAGTTCTCAAAAATGGTCTTCGCCTGGACTCGGCAAGGGTTTTCAAGCTTATCCAAAAGGACTATTACCTCATCCTCAACAGATTATTCCCGCACAAACTGCTGTTCCAGATAGGGATCCTTCGTAAACAAATGTAAAAAATGAGGAAGTCCCTCCTTTTTTCCTAAACTTTTCCACCTGGTGGCCAGAAGAAGCAGAAGGTGGAAAAAAATAAAGAAGAAAACACTTTAGGTCTCGAGGGCTAGTTGTTCGATAGGTCTCAAGGACTAGTTATTCGAGAGGACTCGAGGGCCAATTGTTCGAGAGGTCTCGAGAGCTAGTGGTTCGAGAGGTCTCGAGTGCCACTAGTTTGAGAAATCTTGAGAGCCACTGGTTCGAGAGGCCTCAAGGGCCACCGATTCAAGATGTATCGAGGGCCATAGGTTTGATAGGTCTCAAGGCCCACCGGTTCGAGAGGCCTCGAGGGCCACAGGTTCGAGAGATACTGAGCTCCAGAGGCTCGTGAGGTCTCGAGAGCCAAAGGTTCAAGAGGTTCCTAGGGCTAGCGGCTCGAGAGGTCTCGAGGGCCAGCAGTTCGACAGGTCTCGTGGGCAAGCGGTTCGTCAGGTCTCGAGGACCGGGGGTTCGAGAGGTCTCAAAGACCACTAGTTTGGGAGGTCTCGAGGGCCACTGGTTTGACATGTCCGGAGGTCCAGAGGTTTGTCAGGTCTCGAGGGCCAGAGGTTCGCGAGGTCTCGAGGGCCAGCGGTTCGAGAGATCTCGAGGGCCACCGGTTCGAGACGTACCAAGCTCCAGAGGCTCGTGAGGTCTCGAGAGCTAAAGGTTCGAGAGGTCCCTAGGACCAGCAGTTTCAGTGATCTCGAGGGCCAGCAGTTCGACAGGTCTCACGGGCCAGCGGTTCAACAGGTCTCGAGGACCAGAGGTACGAGAGGTCTCGAGGGCTAGTGCTTCGAGGGGTCTTGAGGGCCAGTGGTTCGAGAGATCTCGAGGGCCACTGGTTCGAGAGGTCTCAAATGCCACCAATTCGGGAGGTCTCGAGGGCTACTGGTTCACAAGTTCAGAGGTCCAGAGGTTCGTGAGGTCTCGAGGGCCAGAGGTTCGCGAGGTCTCGAGGGTCAGTGGCTCGAGAGGTGTCGAGGGCCACCGGTTCGAGAGGTCTTGAGGGCTATGGGTTCGAGAGGTCTCGAGGGCCAGTGGACCGAGAGGTCTTGAAGACCAGTGCTTCGAGTGGATTCGAGGGCAAAGTGGAAAAAAATATTTAAAAATATAATTTTTTTTGAAAACGGTAAATAATTATTGGGTCTCGAAGGGCCAGATGTTCGAGAGGTCCCAAGGTCCAGTTGATCGAGGGGTCTCGAGGACCAGTTGTTCGAGAGGTCTCGAGGACCAGCTGTTCGAGAGGGCTCGAGGGCCAGTGGTTCGAGAGGGCTCGAGGGCCAGTAGCTCGAGAGGTCTCGAGGTCCAATGGTTTGAGAAGCCTCGATGGTAACTGGTCCAAGAAATCTCGAGAGTCACTAGTTTGAGAGGTCTCGATGGCGACCTACAGTGGTCTCGAGGGCCACCGGTCGAAGAGGTCTCAAGGGTTACCGGTTCGAGAGGTCCCCAGACCCAGAGGTTCGTGTGGTCTCGAGGGCCAGAGGTTTGAGAAGTCCCGAGGGCTAGCGGTTCGGGAGGTCTCGAGGACCAACGGTTCAACAGGTCTCGCGGGCCACCGGTTCGACAGGTCTAGAGGACCAGGGGTTCGATAGGTAGCGAGGGGCAGTGTTCTGAGAGGCCTTGAGGGCCAACGGTTCGAGAGATCTAGAGGACAACTGGTTTGAGAGGTCTCAAAGGCCACCAGCTCGAGAGGTCTCGAGGGCCAGAGGTTTGAGAGGTCCTGAGGGCTAGCGGTTCGAGAGGTACAGAGGTCCAGTGGTTCGTGATGTCCCAAAGACCAGTGGTCCCAGAGATCTCGAGGGCCACTGGTTTGAGAGGTCTCGAGGGCCACTGGTTCGAGAGGTCTCGAGGGCCACTGGTTCGAGAGGTCTCGAGGGCCACTGGTTCGAGAGGTCTCGAGGGCCACAGGTCCGACAGGCCTCGAAGGCCAGTGGCCCGAGTGGTCTCGAAGGCTACGGGTCAAAAAAATCAAAAGTCAAAAATCAAAAATCCTTCTGGAAATGCTGAGATATTAAGCCTTCTTTTTCCTGGGCATAAACTGTGGATCACGGGTAAGGGAGTTCTCAGTTTCCCCATCCACTGGGGTGAAAGCTTTCATCACTTGGGTCGCACAACTACTTGAATTGGGTAGTGGATTAATTAATTAGCGTACGCGAAATTAACTGACCCACTACTAGCTGAGATACTTGGATTTGACGGTTGCGCAATTTGCCTGCGCTGTACTGAAAAGTGTAAAATGGCATACGGCTGTCCATTTGCCTAAAATGGAGAGAACGGTTACAAAACCCTTACGCGGGGTGTGCATGGTAGAAGTCATGCCTGGTCTCTTATCATTAGGAGGTTTATCCATGGGGAACAACTGGGAGCACCATCGACTACGGTCAACTAGCTCCCATCCCCAAAGGAAAAACCTCGGCACCCACACAGAGATCGTTACCGAAGGCCAATAACACCACTTTATCTTCATCTTAGGGGTGTACATGGTAGAAGTGGTGTACCAACTCCATCAGGAGAGGATGCATTGCTTCATTCCTTGGAATGCCGAGACCTCTCTCGGTTTCAAAGGCCGTCGCCGCACTTCAGCGATGCTTGAGATCACACCTATGGGGAACAAACCATGGGTCAAGAGCCAGTAAAGACTCCCGGTTGGATGGAGGTTCCATGAAGGAGGGGCTAGTGAGATTATTCTCATGATCTTCTGTTCTCTTTATTATTGAGTCACCTAGATGTAACATTTAGACAAGGGGCAGTATTTTATGTAACATATAATGAGGGAGTGGGCTAATGTCCCCACTCCTGTACACTCCCACGACATTTTTTGGGGTCACCTGATTGTACCATCTAGATCAGGGGTAGTTTAGTAGGTTTCATTGTATCACGGGAGTGGGACAATGTTCCCACTCCCATAGACTCTCACGGTTTCTTTTTATTTACCATTACCTTTGACTAGTGACTATTTGTGAGGCGATTTGTGGGCGAAAAAGGTGCATCCTTCTCTCACGATCTACAGGAGCATTTTCGTTCGATCAATCGGTAAATCCAGGCCTGAGACTAGATTATTCAGATTCCCCATGGGATTCCGAGCATAATCATCTCCAGGTTGGGGGTTTTTCGATGCTTTTCTGCCGGCATTGAGAGGGTTTCCGAAAACAGGTTCTTCTTAGTCGTTTAGTTTTGAACTAGTTCGTTTCCTATTCGAGTACTGAAACTTTATTCATCTGTTGAGTACTTGGATTGTGTATATGTTTGTGTCCCTGTCGTTGTATTTTGTCTGAGTAATATCTGGCCTGCGTACCATATTATCTGCCTATATAATAATCCCCTGTTGCCGGGATAGGTACTAGAATTTTTGTTGTCTTCGAAGTAGAATATTGTGTGGGAGATAAGTTAGTCTCCCTTGTACATTTGGTACGTTAGTCGGATTGTTTGCCTTACTATCACTGTGAACGGGAAAACATGGACCAAACTCCTCCATCAACCCTTGCCACCAAATCGGTAAATCATCCGGGCCTGACTGAACAGGTGGACAAGACCTTCAAGTCTAGAGAATGGCATGATCCGCTATTAGAGAGAAAAAGGACTTGGGATGATGCAGATATTACCTTGAAGAAAGTAGACATTACTATAGACCGGGATGTGGATTTTGTCCTCCCAGAGGAAGAAGTTAACAAGGAGCAAGTCCGGGTGTTCTACAGTTTTTTAGGCGTCTTCCCAGGTTCTTTCCCAGGTACACATACTGTCTGAAAATTGCTCATGGCAAAGTGGAATGTCCAATGCTGTGATTAGACAATGACAAATGGGTATCTAAAATTCGGATTCAAAACAGCGGAGGACAGGAACAAGGTACTACAGGGTCCGAACCATTTCCTCCACGGTAAAAAGTTATTCATTGTTCCTCTACCTAAGTCTGGGAAGTACGATATGCGTATCATGGCCAAGAAACCGATCTGGATTCGCATGAACTACCTACCCAAGTCATGCTGGCACAAAAAAGCCCTCGAGAAGATAGCTTCCACCCTAGGACATCCCATCCTCATGGACAATGGAACTCGAGACCTCGTGGACTACTACGCCAGGATCCTGGTCCTCATCGACACCTCAAACAACTCAAAGAAATTGTAAAATTCCGTATGCCTGATGGAACTACCCATTCGCAACGGATACTGTACGACTACTGCAAACCGTGGTGTCAAAACTGCGGAGAAAATACACACCTATTTGAAGGTTGCGATGAATTCTTCTGGGCCAGGGATAGGGTTTTTATGGAGCGCATGGCTAAAAGAAATCCAGATGTAAACATCGACAAAGGTGTTCAGCCCACACAGGTAAATGAAGGAAAAAACCCAGACGGGGAGCTCTCCCGTACAAATGGAGACACAGTTTTGGGTTCTAAATCAGAAGTTCTAGGACCTAGCACCACAGAGCAAGAAGTAAACTCGGTAAAGGAAAAGTGCGATGACACAGAGGTGGTCAAGGAGATGGACCGGGAGAAGGAAATAGGAGATCCTACACCACCGGGCTCACAGCCCCGTCTCAGTGATGATGCCGGCTTGGTAGAGCCACCAGCTTTCGGGGATGCAGACAGACTGATGAATGTTGCAGGAAACATACATGACAGCATGCTCCATCCGGAGGCAAGAAGAAGAAGCAACCCCCCTAGGGAAAGAAGACCTCCTGCGCCAAAAGGAAAAACCACAGTTGAGAAACATATGTTCAAGAGCATCGGCAAAACCAGATTTTCTTACATGCTGCTCAACCCATCGAAAAAGACCTACCAAAGAGTGGCGAAAGCAGCAAAGAGTTCCTCTTCAAATGACAGCAGTAAAGGCGGCGGTCCGAGGCCTAAAGGGACCTTTGTTCCCCAATGAATGCGGCATGCATAAACATATGGGGCCTTGTGCCCTAGCAAAAAGGAGATGGGCGAAGAATATCATCTCTGAAAACAATGTCGGTTTGTTAGGTATTATGGAAACAAAGGCAAGTGAATGAACACTGAACAACTTCATGCGGAGTCTCAAAGGCTGGAGATACACCCACAATTTTGAAATGGCACCAAATTCAAGAATTCTTGTTGTTTGGGACCCCAAAAATTTTTATGTCCAGGCAACGGGCAAAATGGCGTAGCTGATCCATCTCAGAGTACGACACCCATCATTGAATGTGCATTTTCTTTGCACTTATACGAATGGAAATAGTGAGGGAAGACTACACAGACTGCCCCTTTGGGCAGAGCTGAAGCAATACGGTGCGAACCTTGACTCACCATGGATGGTTCTTGGCGATTTCAATGCCATCCTTAATGTAAATGATCATATGGGTAACACATCCCCCGGGGTCTACCAAATGAGAGAATTTCAAGAAGCCTGTACTGCCTGTGGTCTGAGGGACGCCCCAGCAATCGGGGATCATCTAACATGGCACAATGTGGATTTCACAATAAGGCACAAACTATACCGCGTTCTCCTGAATCATAAATGGGATGAAGATTCCTGCCGTACCACCTTTCTTCCTGGATCAGCCTTCTCGGACCACCTACCTTTTGTAATAGCTCTAGCACAAGAAAATGAGCAATTGAACAGACCTTTCAGGTATCAAAATATGTGGAACGTGTATCCGAGATGCAAACAGGTTGTGCATGATCACTGGTCACCAGCGGTTCAAGGGTTCAGACATTATATTTTATGCTGCAAACTACAAAGATTGAAGAAACCCCTTAAAGAGCTGGGGAAAAGGGATTTCCACCACATATCAGAAAAGGAAAAAAGAGCAGATATGGAGTACATGAACGTGTAGAAAATTTTAATGCCGGAGAACGCATCACAGGAACTGATACACCAACTGACTGTTCTAAAACAAACAGCCTTGCTCTTCTACACGGCGGAGTCGAAATTCCTAACCCAAAAGGGAAGAATAAACTTTGTCACTTTGGCGGATAAGGGCACAAGTTTTTTTCACGGCTTGGTAGCCAACAGGAAAGGGGGTGGAGTCCCGGCAATCTAGGACACTGATGAAAGATTAGTCACATCCAGTGAGAAAAAGAGGGCATTACCTGCGGAGTTTTATAAGGGCTTATTCGGGATAGATGTACCACGTGCACCAATCGACCCAGATATAATCAGTTCAGGCCCCTTACTTACCGACATGGAGAGAGCCACACTGAGCCAAGATATCGAAAGACAAGAAATAAAGTCAGCCCTTTTCTTTATATCTGATGAAAAAGCACCGATGATGGCTTCACTGCAGCTTTTTTCAAGAGTCAATGGGAGATCGTGGGACAGGATGTCACAGAATCGGTCTTGGAATTCTTCCGCACTAGTGAACTGCTAAAAAGACTAAACCATACCACTGTTGCACTTATTCCCAAGAAAGAAGACAACCTAAGGGTAGCTGACTTTAGACCCATCTCTTACTGCAATATCATTTACAAGGTTATCTCCAAAGTCATCGCCAACAGAATCGACCCTCTCCTCCCCGGCCTCATTGACCCCTGCTAAGCAGCGTTTTTAAAGGGACAAAAACTCTCTGATAATGTCATGATGGCTCAAGAGCTTGTTCGGGGCTACGGACTATCAAGATCCTTGCAAAGGCATTCAACATGGTTTCCTGGGATTTCATATAGGAGGTATGAAATGGCCTAGGCTTCACGCAAACATGGGTTGATAGAATCATGGCATGCGTAACAACATCGACGTTCTCCATTGCGATAAATGGCAAATTGTGTGACTTCTTCAAAGCCAAAAGGGGACTGCGACAAGGTGACCCCCTATCCCCCCAACGTTTTGTCATTTGCATGGAATACCTTTCCAGGTTACTGAAAAACAGGGCAGAAACCTCTCCGTTCTCCTATCACCCGACATGTGAACACTTAAAAATCACCCACCTGGCATTCACAGATGGCCTGATGCTTTTTTTGAAGGCAGACCGGAACTCTGTTCATACCATCATGTCTGCTCTAAATAATTTCCAACAGACCTTATGCCTAGCCATCAACGCCGCAAAGTTAAAATTTTTCGGAGTGGGTATAAAGGAGGACTTAAGCTTCATAGGCATTCCGTGGGCTACTTTTTCGGTCAGGTACTTGGGTATCTCGTTGGATTCCAGTAAACTGAAGGTCTCTCAGTTTCATACGCTCCTCGACAGCGTTGACAGGGAAATTGCAAGATTCAAAGGTCATACATTATCCTATGCGAGGAAACTGGAACTCATAAAATCCTCGGTACAGGGAATTGTTGAATTCTGGATACAGTCATCCAGGGTAATGTCATGGATTCACTAGAACAAAAATGCAAACATTTCCTGTGGGGAGAAAAGAAGCAGAAAAAGGTTTCCTGGAAAAGGCTTTGCACCCTGAGGAGTAATGGGGGTTTGGGAATTCGGGACTTCAAGACATGGAATATGGCCATCCTCGCATAGAAACTATGGGATATACACTCAAAAAAGGAATCACTCTGGATCAAATGGGTCCATTCCCAGTTCTTGAGCACGAGCTATATTTGGATTGTACACCCAAAGGCTCCGTGTGCAGAATCTCGGAGAAGTTCTCACTCTACTTCACAAATCTGTGCAAAATACAGGACAACCTGGTAATCATGTGTGGTGGCTCAAGGGAAACCCTCATCGACTTACTGGCAGTTTGGACAGGATCTGGAAAATTCATGGCGATGGCTCATGATCATTTCCACAGGTTTACTTACCCTCACCTGTACGATATATCCACCCTCCCAAGGCCAAGCTTCTTCAAATCAATTTGGAGTTGATCGATACCCCCCGGTTCTCTTTCATTACATGGCTTGTATCGCTTTGTCGTCTTCAAACCAAGGACAGGTACCACAGAGGAGTTGACGAACCCTCAGACGACATCTACTGCCTATGTCGCTCCGATGTAGAGACACACGATCATTTGTTCTTCAAATGTGATTTCGTCAAACCGGCATGGGATAGAGTGCGAAACTGGATTGGTTTGAGACGAGCTACCACCTCCATTGCAGCCTCGGACAAATAGATCAGAAGATAGGTAAAAGGATCGAAATTGAAAAAAAAATGGGTCCACTGGCGCTGACAACCACAATGTACTACATATGGAGTGAAAGGAATGGAGTTCTCAAAAACGGACTTCGCCCGGACTCGGCTAGGGTTTTCAAGCTTATCCAAAAGGAGTGTTACCTCATCCTCAATAGATTATTCCAGCACGAACTGTTGTTCTAGACAGGGATCCTTCGCAAACAAACGTAAAAAATGAGGAAGCCCTTTCTTCTTTCCAAAAGTTTCTTGCAGGTAAGCTTAGGGGAGACCATCGATACAACACCAGAGAGGTAAATATTTCTTTTGCATGTAACAGATGCGGACATCCACATGGCGGCCAGAAGAAAAAAATAAAAATAAATAAATAAATAAAATAGGGGGGCCCATACTCGAAGGGATCACACCCTCGAAGGGGCTCTGCCCTCGAAGGGTTCATAACCTCGAAGGGGCTCTGCCCTCAAAGGGGCCATACTCTCGAAGGGGCTCTGCCCCCGAGGGGGTCAAAACCCTGGAAGGGGCTCTACCCTCGAAGGGGTCATACCCTCGAAGGGGCTCTGCCCTCGAAGGGGTCACACCCCCGAAGGGGCTCTGCCATCGAAGGGGTCGATACCTCAAAGGGGCTCTGCTCTCGATGGGGTCGTACCCTCAAAGGGGCCCTGCCCTCGAAGGGGTCTGAAAAAAAAGATTTTTTTTTACTCTACACATATATTTATTTTGGTGGCAATCTGGGGGGTAAAAGGGCAGCTGGGAAGGGGTAGGCGGCTCCAGGGCTGCGGATTGGTTTCGAGGGCTGGTGGACTGGCTCGAGGGCTGGGGAATTGTCTCGAGGACTGAGGGATGGTTGCGTAGGTGGTTCGAGGTGTATTCGAGAGGTCTCGAGGGCCAGTTGTTCGAGAGGTCTCGAGGGCCAGTGGTTTGAGAGGTCTCCAGGGCCACTGATTCAAGAGATATTGAGAGCCACTGGTTCGAGAGGTCTCGAGGATCACTGGTTCAAGAGGTCTCAAGGTCCACCGGTTTGAGAGGTCCCCAGGTCCAGAGGTTCGTGAAGTCTCGAGGGCCAGAGGTTCGAGAGGTCTCGAGGGCCAGTGGTTCGAGAGGTCTCGAGGCCCAGTGCTCCGAGAGGTCTCGAGGGCTACTGGTTTGAGAGGTCTCAAAGGCCACCAGTACGGGAGGTCTCGGGGGCCACCGGTTCGAGAGGTCCCGAGGTCCAGAGGTTTGTGAGGTCTCGAGGGCCAGAGGTTCGTTAGGTCTCGAGGGCTAGTGGTTTGAGAGGTCTCGAGGGCCACTGGTTCGAGAGATCTTGAGGGCCAGGGGTCCGAGAGGTCACGAAGGCCAGTGGTCCGAGTGGTCTCGAGGGCCAGGGGTTCAAGGGCTAAGGGTCAGGAAAAATTGTTTTTACTCTATACACATATATTTATTTTGGTGGCAGTCTGGGGGGTAAAAGGGTGGCTGGAAAGGAGTAGGCAGCTCCAGGGTTGCGGATTAGTTTCGAGGACTGGTGGACTGGCTCGAGGGTTGGGGGATTGACTCGAGGACTGAGTGATGGTTGCGTAGTTAGTTCGAGGTGTATTCGAGAAGTCTCGAGGGCCATTTGTCCGAGAGGCCTCGAGGGCCAGTTGTTTGAGAGGTCTCGAGGGCCAGTGGTTCGAGAGGTCTCGAGGGCCACTGGTTCGAGAGATGTCGACAACCACTGGTTCGAGAGGTCTCGAGGGTCACTGGTTTGAGAGGTCTCAAGGGCCACGGGTTCGAGAGGTCCCTAGGTCTAGAGGTTCGTGAGGTCTCGAGGGCCAGAGGTCCGAGAGGTCTCGAGGGTGATGCGTCCACTTTATATGCTTATTTTAGTACTATTTAGGATCCATTTTGTGCTCTTTCATTACAACAGCTTGTGTTTTACCATGAAATCCTCTTAGGAGGGGTAAGAGCAACTTTGCGCTCTTTTACCTCTTTTAAGTAGATGTTCTGTGTAACGAAGTAATGAAGACCGGAGGCCATTGAAGACTACACTTTCAAAGATTTTGAAGACTTGCTTCGAAGACGTGAAGACCGGAGGCCATTGAAGATCACTTTTGAAACCGCTGAAGACTTAGAAGTTGAGAGGAATGACTATGGAGATGACTACATGCCACAAGGAGAAGAAGAAGAAATAATGCAAAAATTCTGGTTACCTTTGCGAGTCACGACGGACTCGTCGCGACCAACATGTTCGTCGCGAGTCGCGATGGCCACTGACCAGAATCCTACTTTCTTTTCCTTCCACTATAAATACCATTTTTTCTCTCCTCTCATTCTAGTTTTCAGAGCTGCGGATTTTGTACTGTTCTAAACCCTATTTCTCCATTTTTCATCTTTGATTTATCTTGTTGTTTTGATTTGTTGTTTTAGTTAGATTAGCATGAACTCTAGTAGCTAATCTAATCTCTTGGGAGCAATTGACCAAAGCTTCCAAACTCATGTCTTAAGAACAATTTGTAGCCTGTTTATTACTCCTGCTATTGTGCATTTATGGAGCATTGAATTCATTTTTGATATCATTAATGTTATTGAAAGCTTGAGTATAGGAATACTCGTATGAATTGCTTGCTAGGGTTTGGGTGAGTTGGGTTAAACTCCCCCTTGTTCTTGTTAGGAATGTATGAGTATGAATTAGAGCTTTTGATTATGTTGATGGATTGATGATTGCTAGATAGATATGCAATGTCGAACTCTTTGCCATGTCTATCATTTGTAGCAAACGGGAGAAGTCTATGAGCGTTGAACGTTCTTGACTAATCCCGTGTAAATGCATAGATCGGTTAAATGCTTAGTCACGGTGTAGTGGTCATAAGTTTTGCCGAGCTTGTTGATCCTTCGTGCTAAATGCCATTAATGGGATACCTTGAGTCGTGTTTTGACTACGGGAGTCATTGGTGAGGTTTGACAAGAGATGTCGAATTCACTCTTGCAAACTACTATCTAAGAAGGATAGAAGTTTAGTCTTCACAACAAGTAGTGAAAGTAGTAAATAAGTTGCATGTTCAATGATGGATAAGAGGTTTGGAAGTGGAAGTCAATTGCGCCCAAGGCTTCGTAATTGTATTTTCATCACATCTTTATTTACATTTACATGATTAGCATCATTCTCTTGATTTGCTAATTGTTGTATTTTAATTTACTAATTTAGGAACCATCCAACCAAACCCCCCCTTTGTTTACATGCTTTTATATATATCTATGTATGTATGTGTTTAGTACGTTTTCTCATATAGGTGTTTAAGTATTTAGAAAAATCCCTTTTCATGTGGACGACCCCGTCTTGCCACTATTTACATTATTGTGGATAGGACGCATTAAGGGCCTAAAAGGCGTTCATTTTTAAGTGCTTTAGCATATTATGTGTGATTATGTGCTACTTGTGAATATTTGTTAGTTTGGTTTTATTTTGATTTCTTAGTTAATTTGCCATTTTTGCTTGGCTTGGAGACGTATTGTCTGAGTTCTTGGTGTATGGTTCGCACGCGATCCTCTTCATAAGAACCCTTACACTACGACCCCCGAGTTGGAGTTGAATTTGAGATGGGCTAGGGGGCTTTCTTTGGAAAGTGTGAATAACACCCCTCCTAGTGACCATTTTGCGGATACAGCTTCATCAATGGAACATCAAATTTAGCAAGAAGATGAGAATCCGAGAAGGGAACCACACCATCCTTTGGGACAACCCTTGTTGAGAGAAATCATGGCACCCAATCTTGAGCAACAACCGATGTGCATTGAGTACTCAGTGGTTGGGCCAAATGGGCATTTCGAGCTAAAAACCGGGTTCATCAATATGCTACCCGCATTCCTTGGAAGGCAAGGGGAGAATGCCAACAAGTATCTCACTGAATTTCACTTCTTGTGTAGCGGTACGGTTCCTCATGGAGTGGACGAAGATTTTTACAAGTTGAAGGCATTCCCTTTCACTCTTAAGGATGGTGCTAGAGATTGGCTCCATTACCTACCGCCAAGAAGCATAAAGAGTTGGCCTGATCTGAAGACAAAATTTCTCGCCAAGTACTTCCCGGCCTCGAGGTCTGCTGCTATGAAGAAAGACATAAGCAATATTCTGCAGTGGCATGAAGAGTCTTTCTTCGAGTATTGGGAGAGATTTAAGATGCTCCTCGCAAGTTGTCCCTACCATGGCTATTCGGAGGGAGATTTGGTGTATTACTTCTATAATGGCCTTCTTGATGAAGACCAAAGACTGGTTAGAAGTTCTTGTGGTGGCACCCTCGGAAACAAAATGCCCACCGAAGCCATGCAACTATATGAAGAGCTAGCGGAAGAGTCAAGGAATTTTAGCTCAAGGGCTGATTTGAGGAGGAGAAACCCAATACCTGCAAGTGACTTTGCTAACAGTGGGAAATTGGAGGATCAAGTCACGACCCTCACATCCATGGTGAAGACCTTGATGACAAAGCCCGGAGGAAATGCGCCACATGTTAAGTCATGTGAAATTTGCTACTTGGCGCACCCTACGGACACATGCCCCACTCTACAAGAGGATTACGTTGAGGAAGTAAGTGCTATGGGGTATCAGGGAAATCAAGGGTACCAAGGTAACTATGGGTATCAAGGTGGTCAAGGCTACCAAGGTAACCAAGGCTACCAAAGGTACCCAGGGTACCAAAACCGGCCGTATAATTCAAGAAATCGTGATCACCCGAACCTCCGGTATGGAAACCCTCAAGGAGGCCAGAACTCTCAACTGTACAGGCTTCCCCCACAACAATACCGGCCACCTCAACAATAGTTCCAAAGGCTTGAAGACAAACCCTGAGACTGAGGGGAGGGCTCGGGGCTATCCAAGGATGAGGTGTTGCAAGCTATTCACCGATTAGGCATGAGTGCTGAAAAGAGCGAACAATTCCAAGATGAGGCTAAAGCAAGTATCAAAAACTTGGAAACTCAAGTGAGCCAAATAGCCCAAATGGTGAACCGGATGGAAGCCCGGGAAAAGGGTAAACTACCTGCCCAACTAGAGATCAACCCGAGGCAAAATGCAAGTGCTATCACTTTGAGAAGTGGTAGAGAGGTCGGTGCTTCACCGGAGGCTGAAAATGTTGAAAAGGAG
Source organism: Rubia yunnanensis (assembly GCA_037428765.1). Taxonomy (NCBI): domain Eukaryota; kingdom Viridiplantae; phylum Streptophyta; class Magnoliopsida; order Gentianales; family Rubiaceae; genus Rubia; species Rubia yunnanensis. The sequence continues at coordinate 74,859,647 of CM075063.1, read as the reverse complement.
CCAACGAGAATTGAAGAGTTTGAAAAGGGAGTTGAGGAAGAGGCAGTCCATGAGAAGGAGACCAATGAGCTAGCCAACAAAGGCAAGGAGGAAGAAATCGAGTTGGAGACATTGCCACCAAGACCGAAGTCAACCTCCATCCCGAAACCATCCTCTCCTCCACACAAAAGAACAAAGGTGGTGGATACCCCTCCATATGTTCCGGAACCCCCATTTTCGGAGGCCTTGAAAGATAGGAGGAGGACGGAGGATAACAAAGACATCTACGAAGTCTTTCGTAGATGTGAGGTAAACATCCCTCTCTTGAATGCAATTGAACAAATTCCTAGATATGCCAAATTTCTCAAAGAATTATGTGTTGTGAACCTGAGGAACCTGAGGAACCGGAATTCCTCCCCTCACTTGTGAAAGCCCCGGTACTTGACCTTAAACCTTTGCCAGATGATCTCAAGTATGCATTTCTTGGGGTAGGGGAGACGCTTCCAGTTATCATTTCGAGCAAGCTCACCAAGGAGCAAGAAGAAAAGTTGATGGTGGTGTTGCGGGAGAACAAGGAAGCAATTGGATGGGCTATTGCCGACATCAAAGGCATAAGTCCATCCACTTGTATGCACAGAATCTTGTTGGAAGAAGGTGCGAGACCCGTCCGAAAACCCCAATGCCGTTTGAACCCGCCTATAATGGACGTGGTGAAGGCGGAAATCCTCAAGTTGCTTTAAGCAGGCATGATATATCCAATCTCGGATAGCAAATGGGTGAGCCCAACTCAGGTGGTACCCAAGAAGAGTGGAATGACGGTAGTAAAAAATGAGAAGGGTGAAATGGTGCCCACCCGAGTTCAAAACGGGTGGTGAGTTTACATTGACTACCGGAGATTGAATGTGGAAACACAGAAAGATCACTTCCCATTGCCATTCATTGTTCAAATGCTTGAGAGGTTAGCAAGCCACCCCTTTTATTGCTTTTTGGATGGGTACTCGAGGTATTTTCAAGTGGCTATCGCCCCGGAAGACCAAGAGAAGACCACCTTCACGTGCCCCTTTGGTACGTTCGCTTACCGACACATGCCTTTCGGGTTATGTAACGCCCCAGTAACTTTCCAAAGGTGTATGGTAAGCATTTTCTCAAAATTTGTTGAAACTTTTATCGAGGTATTTATGGATGACTTCACCATTCATGGTAATTCCTTTGACGATTGTTTAGCAAATTTAGCGCAAGTTCTTAACCGTTGCATTGAAACTAACCTAGTGCTAAATTATGAGAAATGTCACTTTATGGTGGAAAGAGGTATTGTCTTAGGCTATGTTGTCTCCTCTAAGGGTATTGAGGTTGACAAGGCAAAGATAGACACGATTCAAACTTTGCCTTATCCTACTAATGTGTGCGAAGTGCGCTCTTTTCTTGGCCATGCAGGATTCTATCGCCGGTTCATCAAGGACTTCTCAAAGATAGCATCTCCTCTATGAAAATTGTTGCAAAAGGAGGTGGAATTTGTGATGGATGAGGGGTGTAAAGGGGCGTTCGATGCATTGAAGAGAAGGTTAGTCTCGACCCCTATCATACAACCCCCGGATTGGGCGTTGCCTTTTGAGATAATGTGCGATGCGAGTGATTACGCCGTTGGAGCAGTGCTTGTTCAAAGGGTGGGGAGAGTACCTCACGCCATCTACTACGCATCCATGTCCCTATATGAAGCCCAAAGGAACTACTCCACCACTGAAAAGGAGTTGCTAGCAGTGGTATTCTCTTTAGAAAAATTTTGATCTTACTTGCTTGGTACAAAAATTATTGTGTACACTGACCATGCAGCACTTCATCATTTAATGACGAAGAAAGAGGCCAAGCCAAGATTGATTAGGTGGATCCTGCTTTTGAGCGAATTTGATTTGGAGGTGCGGGATAAGAAGGGCGTTGAAAACCTTGTGGCCGATCATCTAAGCCGGTTGACTTCGGGGGAAGACATTAAGGTAAGCCCCGCAATGAAGGAGCAACTACGGGAGGAATTCCCTGATGAACAATTGTTCACCATTAGGGATCTCCAACTGTGGTATGCCGACATTGTAAACTTTCTTGTCGCTGGTAAATTCCCTCATCATTTTTCTAAGGCCCAAAAGGATAAGTTAAGGAGTGATGCGAAATATTATGTGTGGCATGATCCCTTTTTGTGGAGACATTGTGCAGATCAAGTTGTTAGGAGATGTATCCCTAATAGTGAAATACACTCAATTCTTGAATTTTGTCATTCTCATGCATGTGGCGGTCATTTTGGAGCAAAGAGAACTGCTAGGAAAGTTTTAGAGAGTGGGTTTTATTGGCCTACGTTGAATAAGAATGCATACACCTTTTGCAAATCTTGTGATGAATGCCAGAGAGTAGGAAATATCTCCACTAGGAATGAAATGCCCCAAAAACCTCTTTTGTACTGTGAAATCTTTGATGTTTGGGGTATTGACTTTATGGGGCCTTTCCCTACTTCTTGTGGCTTTACGTACATTCTGCTTGCTATTGATTATGTATCGAAGTGGGTTGAAGCAAAACCCACTAGGACTGACGATTCTAAAGTGGTTGCAGAATTCTAGAAAGATAACATCTTTTCTAGGTTTGGGGTACCCTGAGCCTTGATTAGTGACCGTGGCACCCATTTTTGCAATCGGACCATAGCAGCACTCTTGAACAAGTATGGAGTCACTCACAAGACATCCACCGCCTATCACCCACAAACCAACGGGCAAGCCGAAGTTTCCAATCGGGAAATCAAGTTCATCCTTCAAAAAATGGTTAACCCTAACCGGAAGGATTGGAGTTCTCGGTTGAATGATGCCTTGTGGGCGTATAGGACGGCTTACAAGACACCAATCAGTATGTCCCCATACCGGTTAGTGTTTGGTAAGCCCTGTCATCTACCAGTAGAAATTCAGCACAAGGCTTACTGGGCGGTCAAACAGTTTAATCTTGATGTAGATGAAGCCGGTTTGCATAGGAAGTTACAATTGGAGGAACTGGATGAAATCCGAAGGGAGTCCTATGAGAACGCTGAGATCTACAAAGAGAAGACAAAGGCATGGCACGACAAGATGATCATCAGGAAGGATTTTGACGTTGGTCAGAAGGTCCTCCTATTCCAATCTCGCCTTCGCCTATTCCCAGGTAAGTTAAGGTCCCGATGGATCGGTCCTTTTGAGGTGGTTAAGGTATTCCCGCATGGTGTGGTGGAGATTCTAGATTGAGCTAAGTCAAATACCATTAAAGTTAATGGATAATGGTTGAAACCTTACCACGAGACTTTTGTACCGGAGAAAGGAGAGGACGTTGATCTCCTCGATCTGATTTGTGAGTAAACTCCAAGGAGGGAAGTGAGTCGTGCCGATGACATTAAATAAACTTGGTTTTGATCATCCGGATCGTCACTCGTGACTTTCTATTGATGTTGTTCAGTTTTGAGCTTTTATCATTAAGCTTCATTATTTTGCTTTATGCTTTTCACGGGTTGTTTTCTCCATGATTTTGTAGCAATTTTGAAGCCAAGGCATTGGATTTTGGAAGGGGAAAATACTTGAATTCGAGAAGGAAGAACTTGGACAAGAGAAAGAAGCAGAAAAATCTTCAGAGTGCCAGGTTAGTTGCCCATCGCGAGTCCTGATGAACTTCATCGCGAGTCGCAACGGGACCAGAAATTTTTGGGCTTCGGATCCCACTTTCCACGAGTCGCGACGACCTCGCGACGATCGTCGCGAGTCGCGATGAGCTTCATCGCGATGAGATCAGAAACTTTTGGGAATTTTTGGCCTTTCAGATTCAACTTTCCACGACTCTCGATGACCTCGCGACACTCGTTGCGAGTAGCTTCGTCGCGAGTCGCGATGGGCTCAGAAACTTTTAGGAAATTTTTGCCTTTCAGATTCAACTTTCCACGACTCGTGATGACCTCGCGACACTCGTCGCGAGTCGCGATTAGTTCCACCGCGAGTCGCGACGTGCTCAGAAACTTTGGAAAAAAAAATCGATCTCAGATTTCACTTTCCGCAACTCGCGATGACCTCGCGACACTCGTCGCGAGTCACGATGAGCTTCTTCGCGAGTCGCGACGGCCGAGCATACAGTAAAAAAAGGGGGGGTCTGATTTAAAATCCGAATGAATAGTTCTTCCCCTTCACTCGTTCATCCCTTTTTCCCCATTAACCCGATAGCTCTTCCATCCTCTCAACTTCCACACCGCCGCCATCCCATCGCCGCCGCCGCGTCGTCGCCGCACCGCACCACCACACTTCCCACACTCTCCACAATCGAAACACTCTCCACACCTCAAATCACATCTCATATTTGCGAAGAACCGAAACCCTAAATTTTGGGGGTTTTGACGCTTTAGGCAATTCAAACCCAAATTGATCGTGGGCTCCCATTTTTCTTCTTCCTAAGCATATTATTGGTACACTTCTTCACTCTATTGAGCCCTAATTGTGATTACGAATGTATATGCTATTTATTGGATATTGTGTAGATTGTGTGGTATGGTGTTTGGAATTTAAATCATTGATCTTGACCGATTGTGGTGAATATAGTGTGCATCCAATTTTATTTGATAGGTATTGTGTGAATATTTTGCAATTGCAGTTTGCACGATATATTTCCTTAGCGCAATTTTGACTGTATTATACCTGCTTGGTTTTGGAATGTGTGCCTTCGTGTTGTTTTGGCTGGGGAGTAGATGGTGACTCTGTATTTGAAGCATGTTAGCCCAGGAGCAAACATAGTTGTTATTGAAATAAAATGTTAGTGTGCTTTGGAATGCTATTTTGTTTAGAATAGTTTGGCCATGGAACATAGAGGTTGACATTGTCACTATACTAATGATGGCTGAATTAGTTGAGCATAACTGTGATTTTGAAATATAGCAAAAATATTTAAACTATGTGAGAACTTCGTGGATTTGATGGTCTGGGCTTGTTGGACATCGTGTAGATTGTATATGCAATTACAATTAGAACTTGAACTAGTTGAGTTAATTTTAATCCGGCCTGTGATGATGAACTAGTTTAAGATTGGTTACAGATTTTCCATATTGCATATACACATATTCCTTCGCGTTTGACCTGTTTGCTCTGTTTGCTGTGATTGACAGATATGGCCCCCAAGAGGAGATTTAGGGCTCCCCCGCAAGATGAGCGCACTGCCGCTCCTCCTCCACCTCCACCACCGGCTCCAGAATCGGGCCCCGCACCTTCCTCGCCAGATAGGTACATGGGCCTGACCCGGATCACCGGGTCCTATGCGGACAGATAGGCAGCCCTAGAGAGGTGCCTGCTTAAGGAAACAAGTTTTGTTGATATGCCCACGTTGGATGCCCTTGGCCTTGTGCAGCCTATCAGATGCCTCCTCGCCAAAGGGGGAATGGAGGGATTCATGAGCAAGAGCGCGCCCACTTACCGGAGGTACACGTTGGAGTTCCTATCCACTGTCCGTATAAGCAGCATGAGGGGTGACCAACCCTGTGATAGGTACATCTCCTTTCACCTGGATGACCTATCTTGGCAGATGACCGTCTCACAGGTTGAGGAGGCCTTTGGTTTTGACACTGCTGCGATACGAAACAGACTGGACCCGGAGGCCCAAGAGCGGACAATTGAAGATGACATGCAGTTCTGGAATGTCATCAATATGAGGCAAAAGAACTCCCACGACAAGAGTAGCGCTATCATTCACCCTGCACTCCGTTATGTGCACAGACTCTTGGCCGGCACAATTTTTTGGTCTGCGGAGCCGACGAATGTGCCAGACAATGACATTCACTTCCTATGGCACTTAACGAGCGAGGGACAAGGATATGGGCTGTGGGAAGAGCTCTGGATGAAGAGAATTGTAGAAGTGGAAGGAAAGGCAAAGGGGAAGATCATGGTCGGAGGAATGATAGGCCTACTAGCGGAGTATTTGGGATTAGTCCCTCCGGCCGACTTCCCACGTTTGGGGAGGCAGACGTCTTATCTGATCACCATCAAGAGACTGGTTCGATTTGAGATGCTCAGTGTCACCCGGACCACTGGGCTCTTCCATTGGTTATACGGTGCGAGGAAGGTCACATTCATGGCACTTCCTCAGCAGAGCAAGATAAAGCTGAGTTCGACACGCCGCTGGAAGATTTGGCGATCTCTCCAGACTCCTCATGTGCAGCTGAGTTCCAGCGCGAGCTTCGTGACCTCGAGCCAGCCCCTGTCCAGCGTGATGATAGCACCCTACCTCCTTCGGAGCCGCAGCAGCAGCAGCAGTACTACTCTCCACAGCCTCCACCACAGACGGATCCCATGCAGGAGGATAAGGCTACACCTCACCACTCCCAGCCTCCGCCAGATTTCTATGAGCGAATGATGTAGACCATGCACGATGGTTTCCACCACCAGGACAGAATGATTTTGGAGCACAACGTGTGTATCTCCCAGGCTTTGATCGACATGGATGAGGAGATTGAACACCTGTCAGCTCGCATCCATGAGTTGAAGCCCCAGTCGGGTGGTACATCAGGCCCCGATCCGAGAGCAGATAGGCAGAGGGCACGGAGGCAGAGCAACACGGAATGTCTAGCACAGTACCAGCAGCGCTACTCCGGCGGTGGCCCTTCGTCTTCACAGCATTGATAGTGTGAGCACTACATTCCCCCCTTACCCATGTTTTGCTTTGTATGGCTCTACCTTAGTCTACATTGGGGGCAATGTAGCATTTTAAGTGTGGGGAGGGGTTTCTACTGTCGTAGGGTGATACACTTTTGCACAACTCTGTTATTTTCTTTTGGATATTTTGCTTCCGATGTATTTGGGATAATGTTGGTTTTGATACTTTTCTTAACCTTCACATTTGGAAGCAATTTACTACTTTTCAGATGGGGAACAAAAAAAACAAAAAAAACAAAAAAAAAAGAAAGGGAAAAAGAATCCTGCTAAGTTGAAAACCCGAGAGGGCAACTTAGGCAACATTGGGGCCCGGATAGGTCAAAAATCCGAAAGGGCGGCCTAGGTAAAAAATGAGAGGTCAAATGTGTGGAAAAAGGTGAGGTATGAGCTAAAAGAAAAATGATTGTGTGGCTAGGATGAAAACCTGAAAGGGCTCCTAGGCAAAATGAGAGAAAGCGAGAGAAATTGAAAGACATCAAGTGTTTACTCATTTGCCGGCGATGGAGTCATAAGGTTGCAGTGACCACACGGAGGGATCGGGTAGCTTGACATCTTGAGAATCTTTTGGGGATGGATAATTTAGCGGGGGAAAAGACGGAGTAAGTTATGAAATTCTTGATCATTAATAGACTTCGTTTTTAGGTTGATATATTGATATAGAATGAAGCATGTGCTTTGAACTTTATGCATACTTTTGATTTCATTTTTTATCATTGGATTTGGGATTGTCAGTTTTGGATTAGGAGATGTCTAGGGAAATTAATGAATTGACGGGGTGATATGGGTTAGGTAGATTTAGGAATAGGGGTTGTGGAAAATTCTCATTTGATCTTAATCTTGGGATGTACGATATTGAGAGTTTTGTGAGGTAGTGAATTGGGGAATTAGTAGTAGGATATGGAGGTATCATTCCCTTCGTATACTTGGATCTTTTCTTACTCGAGGGCGAGTAAGGTTCAACTGTGGGGAGGTTTGATGCGTCCACTTTATATGCTTATTTTAGTACTATTTAGGATCCATTTTGTGTTCTTTCATTACAACAGCTTGTGTTTTACCATGAAATCATCTTAGGAGGGGTAATAGCAACTTTGCGCTCTTTTACCTCTTTTAAGTAGATGTTCTGTGTAACGAAGTAATGGAGACCGGAGGCCATAGAAGACTACACTTTCAAAGATTTTGAAGACTTGCTTCGAAGACGTGAAGATCGGAGGCCATTGAAGATCACTTTTGAAACCGTTGAAGACTTAGATGTTGAGAGGAATGACTATGGAGATGACTACATGCCACAAGGAGAAGAAGGACTCGTCGCGACCAACATGTTCGTCGCGAGTCGTGACGAACTTCATCGCGAGTCGCGACGGCCACTGACCAGAATCCTAGTTTCTTTCCTTTCCACTATAAATACCATTTTTTCTCTCCTCTCATTCCAGTTTTCAAAGCTGCGGATTTTGTACTGTTCTAAACCCTATTTCTCCATTTTTCATCTTTGATTTATCTTGTTGTTTTGATTTGTTGTTTTAGTTAGATTAGCATGAACTCTAGTAGCTAATCTAATCTCTCGGGAGCAATTGACCAAAGCTTCGAAACTCATGTCTTAAGAACAATTTGTAGCTTGTTTATTACTCTTACTATTGTGCATTTATGGAGCATTGAATGTGTTTTTGATATCATTAATGTTATTGAAAGCTTGAGTATAGGAATATTCGTATGAATTGCTTTCTAGGGTTTGGGTGAGTTGGGTTAAACTCCCCCTTGTTCTTGTTAGGAATGTATGAGTATGAATTAGAGCTTTTGATTATGTTGATGGATTGATGATTGCTAGATAGATATGCAATGTCGAACTCTTTGCCATGTCTATCATTTGTAGCAAATGGGAGAAGTCTATGAGCATTGAACGTTCTTGACTAATCCCGTGTAAATGCATAGATCGGTTAAATGCTTAGTCATGGTGTAGTGGTCATAAGTATTGCCGAGCTTGTTGATCCTTCGTGCTAAATGCCATTAATGGGATACCTTGAGTCGTGTTTCGACTACGGGAGTCATTGGTGAGGTTTGACAAGAGATGTCGAATTCACTCTTGCAAACTACTATCTAAGAAGGATAGAAGTTTAGTCTTCACAACAAGTAGTGAAAGTAGTAAATAAGTTGCATGTTCAATGATGGATAAGAGGTTTGGAAGTGGAAGTCAATTGCGCCCAAGGCTTCGTAATTGTATTTTCATCACATCTTTATTTGCATTTACATGATTAGCATCATTCTCTTGATTTTCTAATTGTTGTATTTTAATTTGCTAATTTAGGAACCATCCAACCAAACCCCCCCTTGTTTACATGCTTTTATATATATCTATGTATGTATGTGTTTAGTACATTTTCTCATATAGGTGTTTAAGTATTTAGAAAAATCCCTTTTCCTGTGGACGACCCCGTCTTGCCACTATTTACATTATTGTGGATAGGACGCATTAAGGGCCTAAAAGTATTAACTTTGAGAGGTACAGCGATGACCTCCCAGAGGGCCAGCGGTTCAAGAGGTCTAGAGGGCCAGCTGTTCGACTGGTCTCGAGGGCCAGTGGTTCGAGAGGTCTCGAGGCCCAGTTCTCCAAGAGGTCTCGAGGCCCAGTGGTTCGAGATATCTTGAGGGCCACTGGTTCGAGAGGTCTCAAAGGCCACTGGTACGGAAGGTCTCAAGGGCCACCGGTATGGAAGGTCTCGAGGGCTACCGGTTTGAGAGATCCTGTGGTCCAGAGGTTTGTGAGGTCTCGAGGGCCAGAGGTTTGTGAGGTCTCGAGGACCAGCGGTTCGAGAGGTCTCGAGGGCTAGCGGTTTGAAAGGTCTCGAGGGCCAGTGGCTCGAGAGGCCTCGACAGCCAGGGGTCCGAGAGGTCATGAATGCCAGTGGTCCGAGTAGTCTCGAGGGCCAGAGGTGCTAGGGCTAAGGGTCAGGGAAAAAATTTATTTTATGGAAATGTTGAGATTTTCAGCCTTCCCTTTTGGGCAGAAACTGTGTATCATGGGTAAGGGAGTTCTCATTTTCCCTATACAGTGGGGTGTAACCTTTCATCACTTGGGTTGCACAACTACTTGAATTGGGTAGTGGATTAATTAATTAACGTACGCGAAATTAATTAACCCACTACTAGCTGAGATACTTGGATTTAACGGTTGCGCGATTTTCCTGCGCTGCACCGAAAAGTGTAAAATGGCATACGGCTGTCCATTTTCCTAAAATGGAGAGAACGGTTACAAAACCGTTACGCGAGGTGTGCGTGGTAGAAGTCATACCCGGTCTCTTATTATTAGGAGGTCTATCTACGGGGAACAACTGGGAGCACCATCCACTACGGTCAACTGGCACCCATCTCCAAAGGAAAAACCTCGGCACCCACACAGAAATCATTACCAAAGGCCAATAACACCCCTTTATCTTCATCTTAGCGGTGTACATGGTAGAAGCGGTGTACATGGTAGAAGCGGTGTACCAGCTCCACCCGGAGAGGACGCATTGCTTCATTCATTGGAAGGCCAAGATCACTCTCGGTTTCGAAGTCTGTCGCCGCACTTTAGCGATGGTTGGGATTACACCTGTGGGGAACAAACCATGGGTCAAGAGCCGATTACGACTTCGGGTTGGATGGAGATTCCATGGAGGAAGGGCTAGTGAGTTTGTTCTCATGACCTTCTGTTCTTTTTGTTTTTGGTCACCTGGTTGTAACATTTAGACCAGGGGCAGTATTTTAGGTAACATGTATAAAGGGAGTGGGATAATGTCCCCACTCCCGTATATTCCAACGACATTTTTTTTGGGGCCACCTAATTGTACCATCTAGATCAGGGGTAGTTTAGTAGGTTTTATTGTATCATGGGGGTGGGAAAATGTTCCCACTCCCGTAGACTCTCACGGTTTCTTGTTATTTACCATTACCTTCGACTAGTGAGTAAGCTGAGGGGGAAAGGCGATTTCCAGGCGAAAAAGGTGTAACCTTTTCCCACGATCTATGGGAACATTTTCATTCGATCAGTCGGTAAATCTAGGCCTGTAACCAAATTATCCAGATTCCCCATGGGATTCCGTTCATAATCATCTCCAGGTTGGGGTTTTTCGATTTTTTCGATGTTTTCCGCCGGCACTGCGAAGGTTTCTGAAAATGACAGTTCGAAAAGCTCGGACTCATAGATTCAAAGCCAGCCAACAGGTTCTAATGAGTCACTTTGGTTTTAAATTTATTTCCAAGTACATATCGTGTGAAACATTCAATTCTTGAAGCTTTTTCTCTGTACTATCTGAGAGTCTCTGTGTCCGCTTGCCCTATTTTGTTCTGTTTGACTTCGGTAAAGTTCTGCTGCTCTTATCATTATTCGGCTTCATAGTGGATTTGTACACTCTGTGCTATGCCTATTTGTGTCTCTGTTTGTGTATCGTTTGAGTACTACTTGGATTGTGTACCATTTTCATCTGCACATATACTTATCCCCTGTTGCTGGGATATGTATTAGGACTTTCTGTATTGTCTTTTCGGAGTAGATTTTTGTGTGAGAGATAAGTTAGTCTCTCTTGTGCATCTGATACATTAGTCGGATTGTTTGCCTAACCCCCTCTTGTCTTCTCTTACTGTCACCGAGACCGGGACAGTATGGACCAAATTCTTCCAACACCCCCTGCCACCAAATCTGTAAACCACCTGAGCCTGGCTGAATAGGCTGACACGACTTTTAAGTCCATAGAATGGCATGATCATCTATTAGAGAGAAAAGGGGCTTGGGACGATGATGAAATTGCCTTGGACAAAGTAGACATTACTGCAGACCAGGATGTGGATTTTGTCCTCTTAGAGGAGGAAGTTATCAAGGAGCAAGTCTCGGTGTTCTACGGTTTTCTAGGCGTCTTCCCAGGTTCCTTCCCAGGTACACATGTTTTCCGGAAATTGCTCATGGAAAAATGGGGTGTCCAGTGCTGGGTTCAGACAATGACAAATGGGTATCTAAAATTCGGATTCAAAACAGCGGAGGACAGGGACAAAGTGCTACAGGGTCCGAATCATTTCCTCCATGGTAAAAAGTTATTCATTGTACCTCTACCTGAGTCTGTGAAGTATGATATGCGTATCATGGCCAAGAAACTGATCTGGATTCCCATGAACCACCTACCCAAGTCTTGCTGGCACAAAAAAGCCCTCGAGAAGATAGCTTCCACTTTAGGAGATCCCATTCTCATGGACAATGGAACTCGAGACCTCGTGGGCTACTACACCAGGGTTCTGGTCCTCATCGACACCTCTAAACAGCTCGAAGAAATAGTCAAATTTTACATGCCTGATGGAGCTACCCACTCGCAATGGATACTTTACGACTACTGCAAACTGTGGTGCCCTAACTGCGGAGAAAATACATATCTCTTTTAAGTTTGCAATTAATTCTTTCAGACCAGGGACAGGGTTTTTCTGGAGCGCATGGCTAAAAGAAATCGACATGAAAACTTCAACAAAGGTGTTCAGCCCACACGGGTAAATGAAGAAAAAAACCCAAACGGGGTGCTCTACCGTACCCATGGAGACACAGTTTTGGGTTCAAAATTAGAAAATTCAGGATCGAGCACCACGGGTCAAGAACTAAACTAAGAAAGGAGAAGTGATGACACAGAGGTGGTCATGGAGATGGTCTGGGATAGGGTAAAAGGGGATCCTACACCACCGAGCTCTCAGGTCCATACCAAGAGCATTTTCAGTGGTGAAGCTAGCTCGGTTGGACAACCGGCTTTCGATGATGTAAGCAGACCGATGAATGGTGCAGGAAACATACCGGATAGTATGCTCCATCCGGAAGCAAGACGGAGAAATCCCCCTCGGGCAGAAAGACCTCCTGTGCCAAAAGGAAAAACCATGGTTGAGAAAAAGTTGTTTAAGAGCAGCGGCAGAACTAGATCTTCTTCCATGCTGCTCAACCCATTGAAGAAGACTTACCAAAGAGTGGTTGAAGCAGCAAAGAGCTCCTCTTCAACTGATAGCAGTAAAGGCGGCGGTCCGAGGCCTAAAGGGACCTTCGGTTCCCAATGAATGCGGCCTGCCTCAATATACGGGGCCTTGGCGCCCCAGAAAAAAGGAGATGGGCGAAAAACATCATCTCTGAAAACAATGTCGGTCTATTAGGTATTCTGGAAACAAAGGCAAGTGAACGAACACTGAACAACTTCATGAGGAGTCTCAAAGGATGGAGACACACCCACAATTTTGAATAGGCACCCGTATAATTTTGAATTGTCACAAAATTGGTATTGGAATTCTTCCACACCGGTGAACTGCTGAAAAGGCTAAATCATACCGCTTTTGCACTTATACCCAAGAAAGAAGACAACCTAAGGGTGACCGACTTTAGACCTATCTCCTGCTGCAATATCATTTACAAGGTTATCTCCAAAGTCATCGCCAACAGAATCGATCCTCTCCTCCCCGGCCTCATTGACCCCTGCCAAGCAGCGTTTGTAAAGGGATGGAAACTTTCTGATAATGTCATGATGGCCCAAGAGCTGGTGCGGGGCTACGGACTCTCACGATCCTCTCCCCGCTGTATGATTATGGTAGACCTCGCAAAGGCATTTGACACGATTTCTTGGGATTTCATACAGGAGGTACTAAATGGCCTAGGCTTCCCGCAAGCATGGGTTGATAGAATTATGGAATGTGTAACAACATCGACTTTCTCCATTTCGATAAATGGCAAATTATGTGACTTCTTCAAAGCCAAAAGGGGACTTCGACAAGGTGACCCCCTATCTCCCCTACTATTTGTCATTTGTATGGAATACCTTTCCAGGCTACTGAAAAGCAGGGCAGCAACCACTCCGTTCTCCTATCACCAGAGATGTGAACACCTAAAAATCACCCATCTGGCTTTCGTGGATAACGTGATGCTTTTTTCGAAGGCAGACCGGAATTCTGTTCATACCATCATGTTTGTTCTAAATGATTTCCAACAGACCTCATGCCTAGCCATCAATGCCGCAAAGTCGCAATTCTTTGGAGTGGGTATAAAGGTGGACTTAAGCTTCACAGGTATCCCGTGGGCTACATTTCAGGTCAGGTACTTGGGCATCTCGTTATATTCCAGTAAATTGAAGGTCTCTCAGTTTTATATGCTTCTCGACATCGTCGACAAGGAAATCGCAAGACCAAAGGTCATACATTATCTTATGCGGGGAAACTGGAACTCATAAAATCCGTGGTCCAGGGAATTGTTGGATTCTGGATACAGCACTTCATCATCCAGGGTAATTTCATGGATTCACTAGAACAAAAATGCAAACATTTCCTGTGAGAAGACAAGAAACAGAAAAAGGTTTCCTGGAAAAGGCTTTGTACTCCGAGGAGTAATGAGGGTCTAGGAATTCGTGACTTTAAGATATAGAATATGGTCGTCCTCGCACAGCAGCTATGGGATATACACTCACAAAAGGAATCACTATGGATCAAATGGGTCCATTCACAGTTCCTGAGCACGAGCAACATATGGAGTGTACACCCAAGGGCTCCCTGTGGCAGAATCTCGGAGAAGTTTTCACTCTACTTCACAAATCTGTGTGAACTCCGGGACAACCTAGTAATCATGTGTGGTGGCTCAAGTGAAACACTCATTGACTTGTTGGCGGTTTGGTTAGGATCTGGTAAATTCACGGCGATGGCTCATGATCATTTCCACAGGTTTACTTACCCTCACTTGTATGATATACCCACCCTCCCAAGGCCAAGATTCTTCCAATTAATTTGGCGTGGATCGATAACCCCCCGGTTCTCCTTCATTACATGGCTTGCCTCGCTTGGTTGTCTTCAAACCAATTACAAGTACCACGGAGGAGATGACAAACCCACAGACCACAATTGCTGCCTATGTCGCTCCGATATAGAGACACACTATCACTTGTTCTTCCAATGTGATTTTGTCAAACTGGAATGGGATAGAGTGTGAAACTGGATTGGATTGAGATGATCCACTACTTTCATTGCAGCCTCGGACAAATGGATCAAAAGACAGGTAAGAGGATAGAAATTGAAAAGAAAGATGGGTCCACTGACGCTGACAACACAGTGTACTACATATGGAGTGAAAGGAACAGAGTTCTCAAGAAAGGACTTTGCTCGGATTTGGCTAGGGCTTTCAAGCTTATCCAAAATGACTGCTACCTCATCCTCAACAAATTATTCCCACATGAACTGTTGTTCTAGACAGGGATCCTTCCCTAACAGTCAGCACAACATCTACATGGAGGGCATCGAAACCACATCCGGGAGGTAAACATTTCTTTGTAGGTAAGAACAGATGCAGATATCTACATGGCGGGGTCGAGGGTCATGCGTTTGGCCCCTGGACTGCCCGGAGAACATTTTTTAAAGGCCACAGCACCATATTAAATATGGGTTAGAACCCGCCTTTACAACTTCATTTGGAACGCCAGGCCAGTCTAAAAAAAATCGCTCGGGGGTGGGTGGTTCGAGTGGTAGGATGGTTCTAGGGGTAGGATGGCTTGAGGGTTGAAGGATGCTTCAATGGTTGAAGGATACTTCAAGGGTTCGGGGTTCGAGGATAGACGAACTCAGGTATTCGAGTGCTGAAGGCTTCCGAGTGCTGAACGCATTTGAGTGCTCGACAGGAGCATTCGAGAGCTGGAAGTGTTTGAGTACTCCAAGGGGGCATTTGAGTGTTGGAGTGTTTGTGTGCTGGGGCCATTTGAGGGGTGGTATGTTTGCCCTCGAGGGACAGTTCGAGGAATTCGCTTCATTTGTCCTCGAGTTTGTCCTTGAGCACTGAAAGGGGCATTCGAGGGAAGTTAGAGTTCGAGTCATCGAAAGGGCATTCTAGTGCTGAAGGTTGGTTCGAGGATAGATGGACAGAGGCATTCAAGAGCTGGAAGTGTTCGAGCGCTCGAGACTCTGGTGACTCAACGATGCCAAAAATATACAGTCCGGCAAGTCAGCTAACAGCTGGCAGTTTCGAGGGTTGAAGGGTAGTTGGGGAGGGGTAGGTGGTTCGAGAGTTGAGGATTGGTTCGAGGGCTGAGGGATGGTTTGAGGGTAGAAGGATGGTTCGAGAGTCAAAGGGTGGTTGGAGAGGCAGGTGGTTCGAGGGCCGACGGATTGGTTCAAGGGCTGAGGGATGGTTCAAGGGCTGAAGGATGATTCGAGAGTTAAAGGGTGGTTGGAGAGGTAGGTGGTTCGAGGGTTGACGGGTTGTTTGAGGGTTGAGGGATGGTCGACGGCTAAAGGATGGTTCGAGGGTTCAGGGATGGTTAGAGGAAAGGCCAGAATGACTCTCGAACGATATTTTGAGGGCCTCGAGGGTAGGTGGTCAGAATGGTAGTTCGAGGGGGCATTCGAGTGTCCAAGGTATTCAAGTACTCGAGGGAGGCATTCGAGTGATGGAGGTGTTTGAGTGCTCAAGGAAGGCTTTCGAGTGCTGGAGGTGTTCGAGTGCTGGAGGTATCGAAGGGGCTATACCCTCGAAGGGGCACTGCCCTCGAAGGTGTAATACCCTCTAAGGGGCTCTGCACTCGAAGGGGTCATACCCTCGAAGGGGCTCTGCACTCGAAGGGGCTCTGCCCTCGAAGGGGTCATACCCTCGAAGGGGTCATACCCTCGAAGGGGTATTACCCTCAAAGGGGTAATACCTTCGAAGGGTTCATACCCTCGAAGGGGCTCTGCCCTCGAAGGGGTCATACCCTCGAAGGGGCTCTGCCCTCGAAGGGATCATACCCTCGAAGGGGCTCTGCACTCGAAGGGATATTACCCTCGAAGGGGTCCGCAATATAAAAAAAATTGCTGCTGTTTTTCTCCATATGGCTGAAAGGATTTCCCATGGTAGTAGCATGGCCATGTAGGTCGCGTAGGGGGTAAATTAATTCTGCGTACGCAAATTAATTAACCCCTTTCTAGGTATCACTTGGAATTAACGGTTGAGCTATTTGCCTGCGCTGCACTGAAAAGTGTAAAATGGCATCAGGCTGTCCATTTGCCTAAAATGGAAAGAACGGTTACAAAACCGTTACGTGGGGCATGCACGGTAGAAGTCATACCTGGTCTCTTAAGCCTAGGAGGTCTATCCGCGGGGAACACTTGGCAGCACAACGGACTACGGTCAAACTGCCCCCAACCCTAAAGAGAAAGCCCCGGCCCTCATCCAGAGACCGTTATCGAAGTCCAATAACACCTCTTTATCTTCATCTTAGAGGTGTACATGGTATTAGAGGTGTACATGGTAGAAGCGGTGTGAAATCCCTTTTAGAAGGACAGGTAATACTACTTCATTCATTGGAAGACTTAGACCACTCTCGGAGTTGAAGACACCCGTGGAGAGCAAACCACGATGCAAGAGCCGGTTCACACCACCGGTAGCATGGATGTAACATGGAGCGAGGAGGCTAGTGATTTTATTCTCCTGCCCCTCTATTTTTCAGGGATGGCTTATACAGGCCCCAGTCACCACGACAGGTTGTAATATCTTTCCATGGATGGTTTCCACAGGCCCCGGTCGTCATGACGGGACTAGCTTCTTTTTGTCACCTGGTTGTAACATTTAGATCAGGGGTAGTATTTTAGGTAACATGTATAAAGGGAGTGGGCTAATGTCCCCACTCCCATACATTCCCACGGCATTTGTTTGGGCCACCGGATTGTACCATCTAGATCAGGGGTAGTTTAGTAGGTTTCATTGTATTACGGGAGTGGGACAATGTTCCCACTCCCGTAGACTCTCACGGTTTCTTTTTATTTACCATTACCTTCGACTAGTGACTAAGCTGACTTTAACTAATGTACGATCCAACTTTACTCGACTTTCAATATATAAACACTAATAACTAGGTTGACTTTGTCTAATCAACGGTCAAGCTTTAATTGACTTTCAATATATAAACACTAATAACAAAGTTGACTTCAACTAATCAACGGTCAAACTTTATTTGAACTAGTATATCATAAATACTAATAAAAATGTTTGACTTTATCTAATTAACGGTCAACCCTAACTTGACATTCAATATATTGACACTAATAACTATTTTTCTTTAACTAATTAACGGTCAAACATTATTTGTAGTATATACTAATCAAATGTTTGACCATAACTGATCTACGTTCAACCTTTAGTTTACTTTCTATACACAAACACTAATAACTAAGTTTTTTTTCCGTGAAAGCACCCGAGGGTGAGGGTTAATATATTGGTGCCCCAAGCTAAGATGAGCGAACCAAAATGATGAAGTAAGTTTTTACAAAAGGCAACAGCATTGCCTCCAAAAGATCAGTTACTACTATCTATGAGACTATGTATGTGCAGAAAGTAGAGTAGGTAGTTGCGATTCCAAAGTAACGAAACTCCACATCAAGTGTTATTTCATTACTTTGTCCAAGCAACTACCCGTCGGTGAGATCCATGAGTGAAAACTGTCAAAAGAAATGTGCTAGTATGCATGTTGATAACACGGAGGTCCCTTCGAGCAGTCTCAGATCCCTTCGAGAAATCGCAGATCCCTTAGAGCAATCAAAGATCCCTTCAAGCAGTCGATGATCCCGTATAGCAGTTGAAGATCCCGTCGAGCAGTTTGTAGTCCCCTCGTGCGTGAGATTGTCCCCTCGTGCGTGAGATGAAAGTCACCTCCAGCACACGGGAGTAACCTCGAGAACACGGGGGTCCCTTCGAGTAATCGAAGATCCCATCGAGCAGTCGATGATCCCGTCGATCAGTCGATGATCCCGTTGATCAGTCGATGATCCCGTCGAGCAGTCGATGATCGCGTCGAGCAGTTTGTAGTCCCCTCGTGCGTGAGATTGTCCCTACGAGCGTGAGATAGTCCCCTCAAGCACACTAATGCCACCTTGTGCACTCGAATGCCACCTCGAGCACTCGAATGCCACCTCGAGCACTCGAGAGCCACCTCGAATGCCACCTGGAGCACTCGAGAGCCACCTCGAGCACTCGAAAGCCACCTCGAGCACTCGAGAGCCACATCATGCACATGATTGTTCCCTCGAGCACTTGATCGGAATTCCCTTCGAGCAGTCAAATATCCCGTTGAGCAGTCTGTATTCCCTCATGCATGCGATTGTCCCTTCGAGCACACAAGAGTCACCTCGAGCACACGGTAGTTTCCTCAAATACACGAGAGTTCCCTCGAGCACTCTAAAGTCCCGTCTAGCCACGAGAATCCCCTCGACCACTTGGAAGTCCCCTCGATATGATAGTTGCAATTCCAAATGGAAGAATGTCCACCCCATGTGGAGTGGATGAGAACCTGACAAATTGCACAAACACATCAGCAGTATCTATCCTATGAGAAGGTCATATGCAGCATATTATCAGGTAACATCTCTAATCCAAGGGATTCCACATCTGTCTAGATAAAGGAGTCCCTTAAGAAAAGGAGGGGCTAAATTCAGTTCTAGGTCCCCATTTAAGTTATTATTTAAAGCAAATTTGGCAAGGAAATCCACTGCATTGTTAGCCTCTCTAGAAGTGTGTTGGATTGGGTGTATATGATATTTTAAATTCAGAGATTGGCAAATAGAGAAAGTCCTCCAGGGTGAGGTATTTGGGTTTTGAATACCTTGTACTGCCACTAAACAGTCTGATTCCACCTCACATCCGTTTAAATCCAATTCTGAACATAGCTCATATCCACTTTGGATGGCTATCAATTCTACCTGTAAAGGTGATAGGGAATGAAAAGATTTTACCCTCATTTTAACCACTTTCCCCTCACAATTCCTAACTATCACAGCTAGAGTAGAAAAACCCCCTGTAATCCATGTTGCATCTGTATTTATCTTGTAACCGGTAAGGGGTTTCTGCCATTTCACTGCAGTAAAAGATTTCCTTTTCTTTTGTTGAATATGAGGAATAATGTTAGCTTGTGTCCAATATCTGTTCTTGTCTAGATTACCTATCAAATGATTCACTGAGAAAATTTGATAGATCATGCCCTTTATTTCATGGATACAAGCTTCTTGGGAGAAGGAATCATTATCAAACAAGATTTTATTCCTTCTAATCCATAGAATCCAGATTGTTACAAGAAGAGCAGCAATGGTGATATTAGACTGAATACTGGATTCTGCCTTAAAAGAGAGATAGAATTCAACTCAGCTCTTCAAGGTTGGAAAAGAGTTGTGTTGGATCTTTAAAAAATTAGTTACACAATTCCATACAGCAGTAGATGAGGTGCAAGAGTTGAAAAAGTGATCTAAAGAGTCAATGTGATTCTGACACAGAGGGCATTTAGATGCTAAATAGAAACCTAACCTTCTTAAAATATTGTCAAAAGGAAGTAATCCATTCAGGGCTCTCCATATAAGAACTGACATTTTTTGGGAATGAAGGGGGACCATACCTTTTGAAAATCGAGGATCTTCGGATTTCTCTGTCTAAGAATTTTGTATGCTGACTTGATGGAGAAAATTCCATTTGTAGCTGGCATCCAGATTAGCCTATCCTCATGTATATATTCCAATTTAGCTTCCTGTAAAATTAAACACAGATTGGTCGCCAAAAATGGCTCCAGTTGAGGAAGGATAGATGCTTTGTTGTTAATAAATTACCTAAGTGAGATGTCCACAAAGGGGATGTCTCTTCCTTGAGGCCATTTATAAAATAAAGCTCCTTCTCCAGTCCAGTTAGCATTCCAAAATGAGCAGTCACCGTTTCCATGTATTACTCTGGAGTTGCTATTAGCTTTATTTGTAATAGCACATATTCTGGACCACGTATGAGAGGTTTTGTAAGACTTAGGGAGTGACCATAAGAGAGAGGTCCATTGTGTGGAGTTGAGTTGCAGTTTCCACCACAATTTACATGAAAAAGCATCAACAGTTGCCTTTAAATCCCTAAAACCTATCCTATTTTCTTCGACAGGTACACTCATCTTTTTCCAAGACCTCCATTTTTTCTTTTCCCGATTATCCGAATACCCCCAAAACAAACTAGAGGCCATTTTCTCCATTTTTTTAAAAACTATTTTTGGAGGACTCAAAACAGCAAAAATATGAGTTGGAATTGAGAGAAGATAGTGATTTATCAGAATAATCTTACCTGCAGTAGAGAGCCATCTGTTCTTCCAATTATGGATTGATTCATCCATTCTTTCCAGTAGTGGTTGGCAGTGTACCTGCAGATTTCTACCACTAATAACTAAGTTAATTTTAACTATTCAACGGTCAAAGCTTACTTGATTTTCTATACATAAACACTAATAACTAGGTTTACTTTCACTAATCCATGGTCAACCCTTACTTGACTTTCTATTTAATATTGATAACAAAGTTGATTCTAACTAATCAACGGTCAACCCTTACTTGACTTTCTATATACTAATATGACTTTAACTAATTAACAATCAACCCTTATTTGACTTTCCGTATAACAACACTAATAACTAAGTTGAATTTAACTAATCAACGGTCAACCCTTACTTGACTTTCTATAAAGAAACACTAATAGCTAAGTTGACTTTAACTAATAAACGGTCAACCCTTGGCTTCTATAAAGAAACACTAATAACTAGAATGACTTTACCTAATCAACGATCAACCCTAATACCTAATTGTTTACTTTAACTAATTAAGGGTAAAACCTTATTTTAAATTATATATATATATATATATATATCAAATTTACTAATTTTTTCTCATATTTAAATTAATAGTTTTATTTTTAATGGATCATATTTAATTAACATTTTATTAATTTTCTAACCCTCTAAAATTTTAAAACTTTACACCTCACAATAAATTTTACTTTATTTTGTAAAACCTTTATACCTGTACGTAATCAAGTTATTTCTACCTAATTAATTTTTAATTAAATTTTTATATGTTTATTAGTGTACTCTTTCCCAATTCAAAAAAACCCTAACCTAACATATAAAAGGAAAATTGATGAATAAATTAGTCTCTTTTCTTCTCTTCATTTGGCCCTTCATTTTCAAGCTTCCTTGGTAAAACCCTGGTTCATTGTCACTGTCCCATCTCCAATCAGCCACTATCTAGGATGAGGGGTGGTGGTGGTGGGATGAGGCAGCGGTGGTGGTGGGACGAGGTCAAGGGGTGGTGGTGAGACGAGGTCAAGGGGTGGTGGCTGGACGAGGTCAAGCAGTGGTGGTGTCATGACTAGATCTACCTGCTCGTCTAGCAAAATCGGTAAGGTGGCGAGGTTAGGTGGAGGTGGTGTCGATCTTTAGCGGGGGTGGGTTGGGTAGGCTAAGGTTTTATGGAGGCACCGACACGGCGATGTGGTGGAGCAGGGGCAGCAGAGGTGGTGAGGCGGTGAGACCAGGCAGCGGCAGTAGTGGTGGGATGAGGCGGATGTAGTGGCGGGATGAGGCAGCAATGGTGGCAAACTCCAGTTTGCCCACCCCCTAAAACAAGGCTTCATCCAAAATGGTAAGAACTTGTTAATTGTTTGAGATTTTGGCGTAAAATGTGCAAATGAGGGTGAATTTTCTAGGGTTTATACTCTTTTTTTAATTTCGCTTGTTTTATTATGATTTCTGAGCTTGTGGAGATGTTAGAAGAAGAAATTTTCTTTGCTTTCTCTGCTCAAATTCATCCTTTTTGTCCTGATAGTGCCATGCTTATATATTTTTATCGCAAACTTTCCTCATAAACATAATTGTTGTTTGATCCCCCTTTGAAGTGATTGTGAATAAGTTTGATCTTGTGTTTGTTAAGTATTGATACAATCATCAGTATTCTCGAGTTTATTTTGCTTCTTCAAGCTGATATAGATAAATTTTTGGAGGGATATCACTTTACTGATTCATAAATCTGACTTTCTTTCCATTGTTCAGAGCTGGGAATAAGAGGTAGTTATGGTTCCTTTTGGTTTCCTTTGATCCTACAATTTATACAGTTTTTTATTGTTTAATATGATCTAATTTTATTTCTATTGCTATTTAATTTTGACACGGTTATGAGTTTTGTATTACTATTTAAAATATTTACGAATTTCTTGAAATGGTAGTGCATACAGGAGTGTCCATTTTTTCTCCATGGGTTGAATTTTGGGATCATCAGAGGTTGATACTCAATGTTAATAATAGTACACTTAAGCAAACGATTGCTGCTTTAGCTTGAGAGAAGACTCTTAAAGATGGTAAGATCTCAATTACTTTGACTAATTTTTGAATTGGATCCATTAGTTTGTTATGCTTAAGAGTTGGAAGTAAAAGTAGAAGAATTCAAAACATTCAGTCATTCTTAGTCAATGTTATCTATTTTGTGCATTTGAAATGAAATGAGTGCTAGTTATCGACTAACTTATAAGGTGCAAGTCGTGCAGATTGAATTGGTATATGCAACTCAAATAAAAAGCCTGCATCATTCTCACAAATATGTCCCATGGCTAACTATGGATGGACAGCCACTTTACGA
This sequence comes from Rubia yunnanensis, assembly GCA_037428765.1. Lineage (NCBI taxonomy): Eukaryota > Viridiplantae > Streptophyta > Magnoliopsida > Gentianales > Rubiaceae > Rubia > Rubia yunnanensis. Next base: position 74,836,581 of record CM075063.1, on the reverse strand, counting down.
TGTAAGTTTCCATAATTTTATTATCTTATAATCTGTGATTCAATGAGTTCTGACAACTATCCTGAGTATCCATTGGATACTAATGTGTGTTACTTGTTATAGATGAAAGGGTGATGCTTCTTTCAGTCTCTACCGCCTTGGTACTATCACTTAGAATTGGTATATTTGAGGCTACGAAAATGTTCTTTGGATCAGGAGTTTTTCTTAGCATGATGGGTATATCAACGATATGGCTTTCTTCTCCACTGTCGGACTTTAGTTGTAATTAGGACCTATACTGAAATGTATCATTTTTCATAGGCTTCACCGATGAGAGTTCCAGCTAAGCATTTTCGCGGCAGCTCATTTTCCCGCTTAAAGCCTTGTCTATTTTCCTTCGATGCACAGAACCCACAGTACGCTAATATCTGAATACTTTGAATTCTTTTAGTCATTTTATATGTAGAGTCTTTTTTTGATTTTATCGTGTATTTAGAGTCTTAATTGTTGACTGTTGGTTTGCTACTGTGCCGGGGTGAGGGTGCCGTGTCGGTGGTGGTGAGATTGATTCCTCTCCAAGGTCTCCACTGCAATGTTTAGTCCCATAGATTATTAATTTTGTATCATAATATTTTTGGTTTTATTTCTATATTATCAATTTTGAAGTTAAATTTATTATTAAATTAATATCCTACTAAATTGTTAATTTTGGGTCTTTTTCCATTCCTCTGAATTGTGGCAGGGAATTTGTTGTAGTCATAAACATCCGCTTTCATGGGAAGGGATTAATTTAGTCGTTGTAAATATTTTATCACTGGTTAAAAAACCGGTGCTACCATTCCTAAAATTAGCAATGGTTGAAAAACTGGTGCTAACAAAAAAACCGGTGCTATTGTGGTACATATTAGCACCGGTTTAAAAACCAAGGCTAACAAAAAAACCAATGCTAAAAGTAGGGATTTAGCACCGAATTTCTTCCAACCAGTGAAACCGTTTCATCGGTTACTTAGGCACCGGTTTTTTTTACAAAAAAACTGTTGCTAGAACAAAAATAAATCGATGCTAAAGGGGGGTTCCTGTGATAGTGAAAGCGGAAAGTCATGAGTTTGTCCACAAGGATTCTAGGGCTCAAGTACTAGTTAAAACACAAGCTCGTGTGGGTCATCAATCCGCAAGAGTGAAAGAAACAACTAATAATATAAACATGCAATTGGGAGGGGGGTTTGGTATTTTAAATAATAACTACAAAGCATGAAATTAACAAACGAGTAAACTTTTTATTCTAGGCACTTGGGAATCACTTAACAACATGGTAGTGTTAATGCTTCAATCATCGATTCATTCGCATAAAGACTTACAAAAGACCTATTAGTATGTTCACAACACGTGGTATGGTCGATGGCTTACATTTCCCCACCCATGTCACAGTGGGTGCGCTCTCAACCCTCTATCAGCACCGCCGTCATAATTAGGGAGTTAAAAAAGGTCCAACCATTGTCATCGATCTGCTTCTCCCCTGAGCTATTATGTCCCGGGCTTCCACCATGAATGCAACTACTCCTCTCGGGTCCTATATACACTAGGCCCGAGGATCATAGGCACATTATCTATGATACTAGGGTTTGAACACAACACCTAGCTTACCACTAGCTTGTAAAGTTGTCTGAGAGGTCATGGGTAGAGATAGCTAATGGTAGCAAGCTAGGTATTGTGTTGAAACTCGATTATCACATATAAGGTGCCTACGATCCTCGGGCCTAGCTTATATAGGACCCGGGAGGAGTATCTTCATTTGTAGTGGAAGCTAGGGATGTAATAGCACAGGGGAGAAACAAACCTAAAATGATGGTCGAACCTCGTTGTACTCCCCTAATTATAATGGCGGTGCCGGTGGAGGGTTGCGAGCGCTCCCACCGTGACATGGATGGAGAAGTGTATGCCATCGGCCACACGATGTGTTGTGAATACATTGATAGGTCTTTTGTAAATCTTTATGTGAATTGAATCGAGGATTGAAGGATTAGACTACTATTTTTCTAAATTATTCCCAAGTAGCTAGTATAAATAGTTTACTCGTTTGTTAATTTCATGCTTTGTAGTTCTTGAAAATACCAAACCCCCCTCCCAATTGCATGTTTATATTACTAGCTATTCCTTTCACTCATGTGTATTGATGACCTGCACGAGGTTGTGTTCTAACTAGTACTTGAGCCCTAGCATCCTTGTGGACAAACCCTAGGTTTGCGGCTTACTACCCTTTGGTAGCTTAGCAGTGAGAACGGGTGCAGAACTATAAATCTTATCTTCTAACCCATAAGTCCTTTGATTTTGATCAGGTAATCAAGGGATGATTTTGATCCCAGATGTTTTAACCCTGATCAGGGAAAAGAGACCGAGCACTTTGGCTCATTTTGTGAATAACTCCAAGAAGGGGAGTAAAGGCATTAAATAAACTTGATTTTGATCATCTAGATCGTTATTTATGACTTTTCACTGATGTTGTTTAAATTTGATTTTTTGCGTTAGTTTCATTATTTTGCTTTGTTCTTTTCACAGGTGTGTTTTTCCATGATTTTGTAGCCATTTGAAAAAAAAATGGAGCTGTATTTATGCAGGAAGAAAGGAAATGAGAAGGAAAGAAAACCTTGGATATCTGGTAACATTGAAAAACTTTTTTATGTACCAGACATGTTATCCATTGCAAGTCGTGACAACTACATCGCGATTCGTGATGAGATCAGATAACCTTTTACAAAATGTGAGCTCTTCGGCTCAAGATGTTACGACTCGCAACAGTCCTATCGCGAGTGGCGATGGACCATTGTAAGCCACGATGGTTTTGTTGCGACACGCGATCAAATCACGGAGAAAATGCAGAAATGCTGGTTCTGTGGCTCAAGATGTCGTGACTCACAACGGTCCTATCACGATCCACGATGGTTTGGTCAGGATGCACAACCAAATCAGGAACAAAATGAGAATTCTCAGCCATCAGGCTGAAGATATCGCGACTTGCAACAGTCCTATCACGAGTCGCGACAAACCATCGCGAGCCGCTAGGGTTTTGTGGCGTGTCACGACCGTAATGCTAAATTCTATCACGACCTGCCCATCGTGAGTCATAACGGATGTATCGCGACTCACAACGGATGCACAGTGGATTTAAAAATGGGAAGAACATAAATCCTTTCTCCGTTACTCTTCATCTCCTCACCTCAACCACCACTCTCCACCTTTTGGGCCACTAATTACTGCTGCTTCACCCTAGATCAGCCCTAAACCACTCACCATATTCATCCTCTCCAATCTCTAACCACAAATTGCCCCATTCATTGAAGAACACAAAACCCTAGAATTTGGTGGTTTTGTGATTTTGTGATTTTGAGAAACCTATATTAAATTTTTTTGTGGGTTTGATTCATTCTTCTTCCTAAGCATCTAAGTGGTACATTTACTCACTTACTTGTACTTGAATTGTGATTATTTTGTCTACTTGATTCTATTGGATATTGTGTGGATTATATGTGCTGCTTTATGGATTTGAATTGTTGGAACTATGTAGATTTTTGTGATTATGGGTTTACATTGATTAAGATTTTGGCTATAAGTGACAGTGATGCACAATTTTTGAGATTTGATTATGTTGACATAATAGGCCAACAAATACAGTGAATGCAAAATTGGATGATAGCTATGTCTTAATCTCATAGTTGTAATTGTTGGGATTGGTTGAGTGTAACTTGTGGCTTATGCTGTAGATGAGTTATGTTGCCTTGTAGCACATAGTGTGATATTTATATGCAATTGTGGTAATTCTTGAGGTATTTTAGATATGGAACTTAAATGCTAGCATTTTAAAAGTGTTGATAATAACTGGACAACTTAGGCATGATTGTGATTATGGGATATGGCATATTGTATATTTAGCTATGTGACAATCCCAATGAACTGAAATTGTTGGCATGTTAAATGTGACATGAATTGTATATGCAATTATGGTTGACATTTGAACTAGTTAGCTTGGAAATGATTGTTGCATCTTGGAAGTAGTGAGGTTGGCTAGACTAGTTTGGAGTTGATTGTGATATTAAATTATTTCATATGTTTATATTCTTGTGCATTTGACTTTTTTTCTGATTGATAGACATGGACCCTACCAAAAGAACTAGGGCTCCTCCACGAGGTACGCGTGCCGGTGCTTCACCTCACTTTCGTCGTCGGCTTCAGAGCCAAACCATGTACCTCCTCCTCCATACCAATACATAGGTTTGACCTGATCATTGGGTCTTACATGGATAGGTGGGCTGTATTGGTCATGTGTAAGCTCCTGGAGACACGTTTCATCAATGAGATAACACTTGATGCTCTCAGACAGACCGAGCTGATTCGATTCCTCCTGGCCATGCATTGAAGTTCTTATCCACCGTCTGGCTATGCAGCATATGGAATGATGAGCCATGTGAGAAGTACATCACCTTTCACATGGACGTTGTACCCCAAGAGATGACAGTCTCACAGATAGAGGCAGCCTTTGGATGGGACATGCCAGAGATCCGGTCAAGGCTGGACCCACATGCCCTAGAGCACTTCATGGAGAAGGATATGTTATTTTGGAGCATCATTAACAGGAGGCCAAATAACTCCCATGACAAGAGGAGTGTCATAATCCATCCTGCACTCTGATTTGAACACATGTTCTTAGTGGGCACAATGGTATGTTCGTCAGAGCTGACAAATGTGCCTCACTGTGATATTCACTTCCTCTGGCATCTGACAAGTGAGGGGAGGGGATATGGATTGTGGGCTGAGTTATGGATTAAGAGAGTTGTTGAGATGGCTGAGAAGCTAACGGGTAAGATTATCATGGGGGTATGGTTACCCTCCTAGCAGAGCACTTGGGTTTGGTTGCCCCAGATGGCTTCCTGCACTTGGGTAAACATTCTTCGTATCTTATCACTATGGAGAGGATAGAGAAATTTGGCATTATCGGCACCACACAAGTCCCTGGATTATACCACTAGCTTTATAGGGCGAGAAATGTCACCTTTATGACACCTTCTCAGTGCAACATGACCAAGTTGGAGTTTGATACCCCAATCCAGGATTTGGTGATAGCACCTGATACTTCACATAAGGTGGGTTTTGAGCGAGAGCTCAAGAACCTACCCCATCTCCAGCTCTGACTTGCGAAGGTGCCTTACCGTTCACTGAGCTGCATAGTGAGCAGCATCCTTCATCACCTCCACTACAGACCGAGCCGATGTAGGAGGATAAGGTGCAACCTTATTTCTCTTAGCATCCATCTAATTTTTACAAGCGCCTAATGTAGACAGTCTATCACGATTTCCGTGGATAGGTTGAGCACAAACTTTTCATCTCCCGGAGCCTCATGCAGATGGATGAGAAGATTTACTATCTTTCCTCCACGATTTTAGAGTTGCAGCTGCAAAGAGGTGGTGACCTAAGTCTTAACTGAAGAGTAGCAAGGCAGAGAGAGCGACATCAGAGGAATACCAATTGGCAGGCACGATATCAGCAGACTTATGGCAGGGACTCCGACGATGGTGCCAGGCCATCTCATTTCTGATGTGAACTTATTGTTTTACACCCCCATGCTTTGATTTGTATGTTTTTTACCTTTTTTGCCTACATTGATGGCAATGTAGTGTTTTAAGTGTGGGGAGGGGTAGTCACTGCTTTTATTGTTTTGCTTTGGATTTCTTTGCTTAGACCTGGTGGTTGGGATATTTTATCCTTGTTTTGGGATTTTATTTTCATCTGTTGCACTTGGATGCTATTAGCTTTGACATTTGGAAAGAATTTTTCTTTTTTTGATTGGAAACACACGGAAAAATTTTTAAAATGAAAATTTTGACAAAAAATGAAAAGAAACAAAAATAAAAAGAATCCGCTAAGTTGAAAACTCGGGAGGGAAAATTAGGCAACATTGGAGGGGCCCCGGATAGGTTGAAACCCCGAAAGGGAGACCTAGGGAAAAGTGAGAGGCTAAATGTGCAGAAAAAGGTGAGATGTGAGCCAAAGAAACATGATGTGTGGCTAGGATGAAAATTCGAAAGGGCTCCTACGCAAAATGAGAGAAAGAGAGAAAGGGGGGGAAATGTATGATTTCACTCAGTTTCCGACGTTGGAGTCATAATGTTGCAGTTTCCATATATATGGATCGGGTAGCTCAACATCTTGAAACCTCTTAGGATTGGGTAATTTAGCAGGGAAAACGAAGTAAGTTATGAAATTGTTGATATTCTTCATTTTTAGGATGATATATTGGTATAGAGTGAAGTATGTGTTTGAACTTCATGCATGCTTTTGGCTTCATTTTGTGCCATTTCGGGACTTAGAAATGTTTTATGGATATCAATGATTTGATAGGTTGATATGGTTTGGGTAGATTTAGGAATGAAGGTTGTGGATGAATTATCATTTGCTCTTAACTTTGGGATATGTGATATTGAGAGTTTTGTGAGGTATTGATTTGGGGTAATAATAGTTATGATGTGGATACGTGAATTCCTATGTGTGCTTGAATATTTTCTTATGCGAGGGCGAGTAAGGTTTAAGTGCAAGAAGGTTTGATGTGTCCATTTTATGTGCATATTTTAGGACTTTTTGGGATCACTTTTGTACTCTTTTGTTATCAAAAGCTTGGTTCTACCTTGAAATTCTCTTATGAGAGGTAAGAGAAAATTTATGCTCTTTTACCTTTTCAAAGGGGATTTTTTGTGACAAGGAAAGAACATCGAGACTTGAAGACCGAAGGCCATTGAAGATCATCTTTTTAAGACTTTAAATATTTCAAGATTAGCTTTGAAGATTTGAAGACTTGAAGAGTTGAATATTTGGAGGAGTTTGTAATGAATAGAAGGCTAAAAGATAAGAAGAAGAAGAAAACAACATTTCTGTTATGGGCGCCTGTTGGGAGTCATGATGACCCTGTCGCGACTCGCGACGTACAAGTGGCTAGAACACCTTATCCTTTTTTTGTACTATAAATAGCACTTTATCTTTTCTCTTTCCTCACTTCTCTTCTACCCAATCTGGTACTGTTCTAACCCTAGTTTTCCACCATTTTCATCCTTTATTTAGCTTGAATTATGTGTGCATTGTTGTTGATAATTAGTATGGGTTTTAGTAGCTAAATCTAGTTCTTGGGAGCAATTAACCCTGGCTTCCAAGCCCATGTCTTAAGAACACTTTGTAGCCTATTTAATACTCTTTCTATTGTACATTATGGAGCATTGAATGTTGGTTGTGAATGTCATTAATATTCTTGAAAGCTTAAGTATATGAAATACTTGTATTATTTCTTGTTAGGGTTTGGGAAAAAGTAGCTAAGTTTCCCTCTTCTTGATGTGAAATCCAAGGGTATGAATTAGAGCTTTTGATTGTGCTAATGCTTTTATAATTACTAGATAAATGTGATAATGTTGAACTCTATTTTAGGTAGCAAATGATAGAAGTCTATGAATGTCGATTGTTCTTTACTAATCTTTTGTAAATGCACAAATTGGTTTAATGCTTAGACACGGTGTAGTGTTTATAAGTGTTACCAAGCTTGTTGATTTGTCGTGCTCAACGCCATCAATGGGATACTTTTAGTCGTGATTCAACTAAGGGAATCATTGGTGAGGTTTGACAAGAGATGTCAAATTCACTCTTCCAAACTACTATCTAAGAAGGATGGAAGATTTATCTTCACAACGAGTAGTGAAAGTAGCAAATAGGTTGTATGTTGAATGATGGATAAGAGGCTTGGAAGTGGATGTCAATTGCCCCAAGGTTTCGTAACTTGTGTTTTAATCATCTTTTTTAGTTGTCTTTTTCCTTACTTTGCTAGTTACTTGTTTTTTAATTTCATAACTTAGGATAAAAAATTAGCCAACCCCCCCCCCCCCCAATTTTCATGCTTATATGTTTTCCACTCTATATGTTCAAACACTTGAAAAGATCTCTCTTCTTTGTAGACGACCCCGACTTGCCATTATCTAATTAATTGTAGATAAGTATTAGGGCTTATAAATTTAACTTTGAGAGGTAGCTAAATTTACCCGAGCTAGAGCTAATCAAGTTCAAATATAAAATTTATATTCTGCTCCCAAATCACTACTAAGATACCTATAGGATAGTTAGTGGCAAGACTAGGTTTGTCCACTGAGATGATATGGTCTAATAGCCAACAAAACACAACCACGTACGGGTTGTCAATCCGTCTATATGTTAGGAATGGCTAATATTGTAAAATAGGGGTTTTGGGATTTTTCAATTAACAGCAACGAACATAAAAGATACCATAAGATTAAAACTATATAGACATGCACTTGGGGGTATTTGCATAAGACTAAATTATTTTTTGGTCCCTAACACATGTTGCAATACCATCTTTTGGTCCCTGAGGCCAATACTTCGTGTGTTCAGCAACCAACAAATAAAAATTGATTATTTAGTCCTCAAAGGTTTTTTTCAGGGGGTATTTTCTTAATTTTACTAATTAAAAAAACTCAAAATCTATTTTTTTGGTCCCCAAAGGTGCTGACTGACATGTCCTTATGCTGGCACAGGGCATCGGTCTTGGCACAAGTCGTGTCGCTCGGACTGGCATGAACCATCGGTCTTGGCATGGCTATGTTGGCATGGTCCATGTCAACCAGCATGGTCCATGTCAACCAGCTCCATTTTTTATCTTTTTATTTGCACCCCGTATCGTTTGGTGCAGGCCGTCAACTAGATCCTCTTTTTGCTCAGTATCTTGGCACGGACCATGTTATTCTTCACACCCTGTAGGCTGGTCTTGACATTTGTGACTTGAAACGATGTTGATAGTGTGAAAAGGAGTGGTTCATGCCCATATTTAGCCGAATATTGGAGTGCAAAGAAGACTTGTGGACACGACCAGTTGGGATTAGCACGGTCCCCGCTGGGGCTTGGCACGGCTTGTGTCGGTTGGAAAAGCTCTTGAGAAAGGCCCCTAACACGGGCCGTGTCGCATGGTATGGGCTGTGCTTGGTTCTAGCCTAGTGATGGCCATGTGCAGTATGTGCTGCCCATGGCTGTTCAGCAGTCTGACTTGTTTTCTCCGCCATGGGTGAATTGTTGGTCCAATTTGAGAGTTCTTGTAGTCAATTTCACAACGCTCAAGAAGATGAATCCAATGGTGCCACCTTCAAGGGCTGATTCTTCTCGGATCTTTCCCAGAACTTTGTGCTCTCGGACAACAATTGCTCCATTTCTTCCTTGGCCTCTTTGAACATGGAATCCACCTTTCTTGGGCTCAATCCTTCTACTACCACGCTTTAGAGTCTGTAGCCTTCAATCTACTACCATTTTTGTGAATAGCCTTCGATATATTGTACCGTACTTGCAAATGGCCTTCGATATATTGTACCGTACTTGCGAACGGCCTTCTATACAAAGATGATCAAAATACCCACGAGAAACCTACCAATGAGATTATAAAGGAAGATTTAGGTCCTCGTGGATACAAGGTGTTCATTAGTATCAATTGAGTCCACAAAACTTGAGATTTAGACAAGAAAACCAAAAATAGCCCTCTAAACCCTTTTTCGTGTAAACCAAACTAACACTAGCAATCCAACAAGTAAAACATATCAATTTGTATGCCAAATGCATTGGTTAATGCATGCAATACAGTGCACATCAGAAACCTAGCACGACATGACACTATTATGCATGCATGGATGCATCATAATAAAGGCTTAGAATAAATCTCACAATAATGGAAAGCATAACTCAAGCACAAATATTTATAGGACATAAAGATAGGAGAATATAAAAATCTCAAAAAGCCAAAATCAATTCATGAATACAAATACTACCCCAAGAAAATTAACTAATCCCTAAGCATTGAACCCCAAGTAATCATTGGATACAATACATTTGGGCAAAGGAAAAATAAAGAGAAGAAAAGAAAATATTCTAGAGAGAAGGAAGAGCTCATTTCTCTCTCTACCCTACTCTTGAATTCTAAAAGTGAGCATAAACTTAAACCCTAGTAGACATAGGTTCATAAATATAGTATTGGGGAATTGGGCCATGAAATAGGCCCAAAATATGCCTAGAAACCCTAGAAGCTGCAATTGACACAGCCAGTAGAGAACGACATGATCTGTGCCAGCCGGGTTGCCTTTAAACTAGTGTGAGCCGCTCGGTCTGGCATGGCCCATGTACCACGTGCTAGCATGGACCACCAGATTGAGCCTTATTTTGACACTTTCATTGTGTTCCAAGTGTTTTTTGGCATGGGTCGTCGGCTAGAGCTTCATTTTGCTCATTAAAACAGCACAAGTCATGTCATCATTCACACCCTGTGTGTCACGGTCAACCCTCTGAGGGGGTTAACCATGCGTCCTAGCTGTGCTATATTTTCACGACTACCGCTTAATTTCCCACGTATATTGCACTTAGCTTGGTTGCTCGCAGCACACCAAGAATTTAGAGGGATGTGGTCGAGAATGTAGCGGAAATACACACACAAGTTTAGATTGAGAGTTAAGCTTCACACACACATACCAACAATGCAATACAAGGCCCAACAACTGGGAAGCAAATGCTCATTTTCAATGTATTGCAAAAAGGTAACCGGATGTGGGTAGTTCAGTATTACACATATATATTGTACAAATCTTCCCACGAGTACCGCATACATAGAAAAATGAAGGTCAAAGGAAACAAGGCACATAGGCCTGGACCTTAAGGAAAGAAACTAAACTAATCTACTAGCTAATACTATTACAAGTGAAACAGAAGACATTTGGGATAAGGAGCTTGGGGCATGTCTTCTCGTGCCATGACTCAACACTTAGTGTGCTAGCCTGGGGGCAACCAGGAGCTGCGCACATGGGTGTTATGCATAGCATATCATGGGTATAGAGGGGGACATCACAGGTCGTTAGCAGTTATGCGGTCAGCACTGGATGACCTAGAGGCTTGTGCGGTATGGTTTAGGGAGACCAGTTCACAGACAAGCGTTGATCTGCACGGGACTCCAGCATGACTATAGCGTACATGCATCCATGGGGTTGAGTTGAGGTTGGGTGATAAGCCCGACCTCGTAACATTCTCCCCCACTCAATTTGGAAAATTTCCCCAGAGCCATCAATTCTCTAAGGTGTTTTGCTACCCACATTTTTCTCATACACTTCTGCCTTAAGAAATGGGTTGATTCAATTGTTGGCGCTAGTGTACTCTGATGTAGTCGTGGTCCTAGGCTTCTCTTTAGTTCCATTTTAAGTTGTCTTGATTTTATAACACCAACTCTTTGATTGATAACCAAAAGAAAGACCAACTCTTGATGCTATCTGGTACGTATCATCATCTGTTCACATTTCTGCCTCCTGCCTTGTTGAACAACAAGGGGTTGTTGTGAATGATGACTTGTATTTTCCAATCAAGGTATACAAGGTTTATCTTGCTTAAAAGACTTGAAACGGGAAATTTAATGGATGCACCAGCCGACTAACTACTAACGCTTCCTACCCTCTTTGGAATCCAAATCTCTATGGCAACCAACTAACTCTTCCTACCTTCATTGCTCAAAAAATATTTGTTTCTCATAGCTGGGGAGCGACCCACAACATGCTCCATCATTGGACTTTCTTCACAAAGCTTCTAGAATCCATTGGGAAAACCCATTGCTGGTAGACCCTTTTGACCCTTCATTTATGTTCCCCCCACCGGGATCCGCCAAACTGCGGTCCTCATCTTGTATTATACACATAACGAGCTGCAAAGCCAAGATTTTACACCCAGGTGAACTCTTCATAGTCACTTTAACAGTGCACATATTGGTGTCTATGATGTAAAGGCAGTTTCCATATGGGTATACGACAATCTGTGCATCTCTCAGAAATTCCATGCAGAGGACTAAGCTGAAGTTATCCATTTAACGACATGGAAATCCATTGTGGTCTCTATGGTGCCAAACGTGACCGAGCATCACCTTACAACATCCATCACTGGTTAGGTTTCACTGTTAATGGTCTTCATCCTGCCCACAGCTTTCTCTACTTGAGCCCCAAACTTGATGCCTCCGATTCAGAGAAATACATACACATGGCTAGCTCCAGTGTCAACCATTGCTCGGATGGGTTTTCCATTCACACGCACATCCATGTACATCAATACCTTGTCGGCCTGAAGCATATGTTTGACACAGAAAATCTCAATTTTGTCAAGTTTAGGTGTGGCCTTCTCCACTCTCCTTAACTTAGCCACGGCTCTTTTTGCTCGCACTGCAGCAACCACCCAGCCAATCTCAGGCTCTATTAATGGATTCAATTGTTGTGACTCTATTGATCCCTCCATAGAATTGCATCGCAGATTCAATGCTCTCATGGAACATGGCTCTTCCTCTTCCCGCCCAGACTCCTCAGCCTAATGCTCCTAAACTACCTCACACAGTGCATCCCAGATTTGTATCGAGTGCTCGAGCAACATAGAAATGATTCTCTACTTTGTTGGAAAATCAACAAGGGCATGATTCCCTTTGCATGTTCCACACACAAGTTGCACCTTTCTGGTTTTTCCTTCCCACCTTGGTTTGGACACAACTGAACTAGCATCACTTGCACTGTGGTTTCTCTCATTCCTTCCCGCACCCAAATTGGGCCTGTAGCTATCTCCGCCGCTCGAAATAGGTCTAAAGTTAATCCCCACCTTGGGAGAACTTACACCCACACTATTTCCCACCTTGGTAACAGTAGAACCGTTCACCTCCCTATAAACTCTTTGCGATCCTGGCCATTACAGTCCTGAAAACTTTCAATGAACACTACCGCTGAGTTATAGTCAGTGCAATGAGCTCTCCTTAGCTTGAGTCTAGCCCATGGCTTCAATTTCTAGCTAAAGTCATTGAGTTTATACTCCTCTAGATGGTCAGGAAATTTGAGCATACAAGCCTTAAAAATCTACACGTACCTCATAATACTGCTGATTTGCGCCAAGGTCTTAAGTCTCAACAATGCATGTTCCTTCACGTTGGTGGGCATGAATTGTTGCTTCACCTTGAGCTTCAATTCATCCCATGAGTTGATAGTTAGGTGTCCTACCTTTATCTTCGCATCTTGGGATCGCCACCACACAATATCATAGCCCTCCAGGTACATCATGGTAACAGTAACTTTCTCAGCTTCTGAGTTTATCTCGATAGCCTCAAAGTATTGATCCAACTCATACAAAAAGTTATCAAGATCTCTCGCTTCACGTGCCCCACCATATTTCTTAGGCTCAAGGACTTTTTATTTAAGTATAACACGGACACCATCACTACCACTCCCACCTTGCGACAAGTTGGCCACTACTTGCATGAGTACCCGCACATCTCTGCCAAGCTGCTCAAAGGTGCTTCCCATTTCAGCAACGTCCAACTCGCGAGATGCCAAAGCTTCCCTCAGCTCGAAGATCTCCTCATCCTGATGTGCAACCTTCGCGTTAGCCACCTTGATGTCTCTACTAATAACAGAAACATCCACTTCTATCTGATCCACATGGAAACCTAGGCTATCGGATCCTTATACCTCACCAAAGGGAGCCCTCTTAATGTTCTCCAACCGATAGGTCTTCTTTGATATAGTGACGGCATTTCACTATGCGCTCAAGGATTGCTTGAGTTCTAATACCAACTGCCACGGGTCACCTTATGAGGGGGTTAACCATGCAACCTAGCCATGCTAGAGTGTCATGACTACCACCCAATTTACCACGTACGTCGCACTCGGCTTGATTTCCCACATCACACCAAACCTTAAGAGGGACATGGTCGAGTATGCAGCGGAAATACACATATGAGTTTAGATTAGGAGCTGGGTTTCACACACAGAAGCCAACAAGGTAATACATGGCCTGAAAACTGGGGAACAAATGCTCATTTTCAATATATTGCAAAAAGGTAACCAGATGTTGGTAACTCAGTACTCCATACATATGTTGTGAAAGGAAACAAGGTACGTAGGCCTGGACCTTAAGGAAAAACCTAAGCTAATATACTAGCTAATATTATTACAAGAAAAAGATAAGATGTTTGGGACAAGGAGCTTAGGAAATTTCTTCTTGGTCCGTGACTCAACACTTAGTGTGTTGGCCTGGCGGCGACTGGTGCTGTGTACATGGACGTTAGGCACAAACAACTCGCCCGTTGTGCACATCGCATCGTGGGCGCAGAGGGGGACATCAAGGGACATGAAAGGTTAGGTAGTTGACACTGGATAACCTAGAGACATGTGTGGTGTGGTTTAGGGAGACCAGTTTGCAGACACGCATTGAGCGGCATGGGACCGTAACACAGTTGTGGTGTACATGCAGGCATAGGGTTTCATTGAGGCTGGGTGATAGGCCTTACCCCATAACACCGTGGCTGATATGCTTCATTATGCATGCATTAACTATTGCATTCAACATAATAAATGGTTCATTTTATATGTTGGATATCTAGTATTAGTTGAGTATACGTGACAAGGGGTTTCGACGGCCATGTTTTGTTTTCTTGTCTAAATCCTGCATTTTGTAGACTTAATTGGTACTAATCGATATCTTGTATCTGCGAGCACCTAGATCTTCCTTTGTGATCATCCTTAGAAGGTCACCCATAGGTACTTTTTTGTAACATTCTATGTGAAGATCGCTCGGAAGGGCGGTAGAAGATATTGAAGGCCATTTGCAAGGATAGTAGAAGAGATCGAAAGCCATTCACATTATAATGGTAGTAAACAAAGGCAACGAGCATCAATTCGTGGTAGTAGAAGGATGGAGCCAAAGATAGGCGGCATTGGAGTTCAAAAGGGCCAAGGAAGAAACGGAGAACAGCCAAGAAGTATCAACCTTTAAAGTTGATTCCATTGGAATTTTCTCCTTGAGAACTATAAAATTAACAAGAACTCTCAAAAAATACTAATGCTTCATTTGTAGAAAAGAACAGAAGTTCAGTCGGCCGAAGCACAAATGGGTCGGCGTAGACCACTTGTGAATGGCACCAATGGGCTACACCAGATAACGTGGTCCGAGCCAAAGGTCTTTGGCATAGACCATGCCAAGGCTCATCACGGACTGTGCCAAACTCGACAGGCCACGTGCACATGTTCCAAGTTTCACTTAGAAATGGCTAAGTATGGATGTGGACCGTCCCATTCTCGATGGCCCACGTCGTTCCAAGTTCAAAATGTCAAGACCATCCAGCGGGATGTGAAGAATTGAGTGGCTCGTGCAAAATTACTGGGCAAAACAAGGTTTCTGATGACGATCTGAGCTTAAACGTTACGTCATGCATATCAGATGTGCAAAACCAACCATTCTGACGACGAGTCATGCTAGATGCCATGAACCATACCAATACAACCTGCGTCGAGCACCACGATCTATGCTAAAGGTGACGAGATGGACCAGCCCTAATCACACTATCCGCGCTAAAGGAGACGCACAAACCGTGCCAGATCCCATAGCCCGCGCCAGTACGGATCAAATGGGCAATGCCAAATCTGGCACCCTGCACCAACACGGACCAAGTACATGGCTCAGACCACGCCATCCGCGACGATCCACGCCAAACGGTGGCTGGGCCAAAGTTTCACACTTTTTGGCCTATTTTGGACCTATTTTTAGACCCAATCCCCTTCTAATATAAATATAGACTTAGTCTACTAGGGTTAGAAGATATCTTAGACTTTACATTCTAATCTTGTAAATTGGAGAGCATTCTAGAGAGAGAAACATTCTCTTCTCTCTCTTTCTTTCCTTTTTATTTTTATTTGATCCTATAATGTGGAATTGAAATCTTTATTTGAATTCCATATCTAGGGAGTAGTTTCCATAGCTTGGGGATTATTGCATTCATGTGTTGATTTATGCTTTTGTGAGATTCTTAGTTCTATCTAATTATTGTGCTAGTGATATTATTGATACTTGTTCTTATATTTTAGAATTGCACGAAACCTACACTCTATTAGCACACACTCTTGTCTATATTCATGTTGGTGTAAATATTGATGGCCTCCAGGGAAGAGAAACCTTGGATGTGTTACAGGTAACAGGGTACGGGTCTGTGTGGGTGTGTGCACGGAGGTTTTTTTTAGTAATGCTCTGCTATGTTTCCAGGACACCGGTCTTAGTTGATTACATAAAGTAGTCTAATGGGTTACAGGTAGAGATAGCGAAAAGTAGCAAGCTAGAGTTGTAAGAAACCTTAGTGTTATAGATAAGGTGCCTACTTCCCTTTGCCTAGTTAATAAGCCTAAGGAGTAGAGCATCCATGGTGAAACACCCAGGACGTAATCTTACGGGGGGGAAGGGGGAAACAGGTCTACAACAATGGTCGGACCTTGTTGTACTCCCCTAATTACAGAGATGGTGTTGATGGAAGGTTGCAAGAGCACCCGACGGGATAGATATAGGGAAGTGTATGCCATTAACCACACCACATGTTTGAGCACTATATTAGGTTTGTCTAAATATCACACGTGAATGAATCGAGGATCAAAGCATTAAATCAACCATGTTATGCAAGAATTCCCCAAGTGTTTAGTTTATATAGTTTACGTGCTTTTTACACTACAAGAAGTTGAACCTATTACTTTGTCCTATATACCTCAGTTTTTCTACTTAGCTCAAAAAACTGAGGTAAAAAGTTCTTTAACCTCGGTTTTTTAGAAGTAAATAATATCATTGACCTCGGTTTTTTAAAAATTGAGATAAATAAAAGGTTTTTTTTACCACAGTTCTACAATAGCTAGAGTAAATAGGCTATGAAATAGAAGTAAAATTTATTGCCGATGTAAGTGTGGTATCGCTAGTAAGGGTACGACTGAGAAGTAATAGTTATTGATGATAACATTAACTTCGTACCATTAATCGATGTGACCAACTTCTATTTGACGTAAACAGCGACAGCCATTTTTCCACTTGGTGAAATCACACATGCTCGTTGGCCCAAACTCAGCCTAAAATCCTTTCAAATAAATTAATTTATGCAACGTCACCCCTAAATCGATGTTATGTCAGTTAAGGAAAAATAATACTGTGAAAATAGAGTGCAAGGTTGCACATATCCATCATACCTAATAAATTAAGGATACTTAACCAATTGGAACGTACCATCTAAAGGTTTCATTCCAAGTTCACCATAGATAGTCTCAAATTTCATCAAGTTACATCTGTGAGACTAAATCCAGGTACGTACGTACGTATATATATCCAAAACACATAATGCTACGTACCACATGTAACATCCTAGCAAAATGAAAATGAAATAGAAGACATAGAAGACATAGAATCCAAATAAAATCCAAACAAACATTCTTCATCTTCTATGACAAACAAACATATAATTCATGGCAATTAATGGGGCGGTGAACGGGTGGGATAACATCGTCTACCAATGAACTACTTCCATTTTCTTGAGAATTAGTCTTTGACTCTTCGGTGGAAGACTTGCTAGCATCGGTGCTTGACCCTCCTTTATTATCTGTGGTATCCAGCCTATCCTCATAAACCTTAGGCCCCTCATCCCAAGACCCCTCATACCCAGACCCCTCATCCCTAGGCCCCTCATCCCAGACCCTTTATCCCCAAACCCCTTATCCCCAAACCCCTCATCCCCAAACCCCTCACCCCCCACAGATTCATTGATCGCATCGGTAATCATAGACTTCAGCGCCCCCCACTCTTCTATAATATCATGCACGACGTGTTCCATGTACAATGCCATAGTCTTGGTCTCGGCCATGTCCTTCGGGAGGATGCCCAGGCCTTCCCTTTAAGTCATGTGAGATAAGAAATTAGTTACATTAAATGAAAATGTTAAAATTTTAATTAATGATAATTTGGGATAGGTTGAACGTACATAGCTATGAAAGCCGATGGAGTCGTCTTGAGCCCGGGTGTGAGAGGCACATCCATATCCCCTATAGGAACATTGCGATCAATCCACGTCCCCACCTCTCAAACCCAATGCTTCAGCCCAAAGTAGTTTGCATCGTAGTACTTAGGCTGGATCTTTGCTTTCGATTTAATGGGAACCTTCTTCTTATCTAGAATGGCAGTGATGACGTTGCCGTACAATAGTGTCCGACTCTTTGTGAAGAGGGTCACTTAATGCATCACCTGAATGATGGTGTACACGGGTTGACTAACTTCTTCTCTACAAGGTGGTAGTATATGACGGCTCTGTTGATCACGCACTCCGTAGGATGTCCATCCAGGATAAGTACTTGAACGATTATATTGAACATCATTCTCTCCTGAAGGTTGAGAACACCGAGATTGATCTGATTTATTGGGATAATTATGTTTCTCACTTTAGTTTTGAAGTACTTCTTCACCATTTGGTTGGGGTCAAGCACCCCAGATGGGTAATTCTCGTCGACCCGTCGAGGCCAATTGTCTCTGCTATACAGCTGTAGAGGCTCAACCTCTGGCTGATCCTCTCTACCAATTATACACATAATCACTTGATTGATGAACTTTGTCATTATCTCCATGCCTATCCCATTCACTCTTATATTTTAGATGGTCTTTGATTCCCCAGTCTTGGCGTAGAACTCATTGACCTCCGTATCGTACGTTGATTTACCCAAGCATATCAACCCTCAATTCCTGATGGTTTGAAGGGTTCGAGGAAAACATCAAGGTGTAGTAATTTCACATCCTCAAGCTTTATCACCCTAACCTCTTTTATCCTTCTACCCTGGATCTTTTTGAAACGGTTCTCTGTCTCCTTCTTGAACAAGGGTATTTTGTCCCATGTTTGCGATGGAGGGGGCATTGTCTTTGCCTTCCTCCTATTCAATGAACCTCTCCCCATGTTGTCTTCTCCTTTCCTCCTGGATGTTTACTTAATTCAAGCCATCTGATAATCAAAGGGACGTTGAACAGTCAGTGCAACAGTCAAGAACTCAATGATGTCAATGTGTTTTAGCCGAGTTTGGATTCATGTCGCAAACACTTTTTCTAGACCAACGTGACATATGCAAAGTTGCGGATTCACATGAATGTACGGCATCACAGTTCAATCGACTAAGATGAAACAGTTAGCAACTAGAACACAAATGGTCCTAAAACACCTATAATCTCAACTAAAACATCACAAAGTAAACAACTAACATGCATCAATTGAATAACCAAGAAATGGCCAACAAAATAAGTATATGAAACCCAAAAATTCATCATCAAACTTCATCCAAAAATCCTTACCTTGTTAAGTTTTGTTGTTCTTCCATTTTGGAGAAATCCGCCAATGCAGTACGTCCAAAGCAATTAAATGTTAGTTTAGGTGCTACTGTGATATGTGACCAGCTGATTCTTGGTGATTTGAATGCTTTCCAACCATTTTTTTCAGGTGGGAGGCTTTGGTGCAATGTCGTTGGTAGGGAATGCGAAGGGGTAAGGTGGTTGGGTATTTATATACCCGCAGTGAAATGCTGTCGTTTGGTACGACTTCACAGGATGTGTTGTATAGGAAGAATAAGATGGGAACTGTAGTGTAAAGTTGTGGATCATAGGTTTGGGCTTAAATGAAGGGTCAAACAATTTTTGGATTGGGCTTGGACTACGGGTAATCGAATCGATATATAGTGATATTGTGATAATAATTGTTCTATACGAGATAGAATCGAGGCCAACCTGATATCACACATAATAAATGCTAGGCCATAATAGAGTAGTGGCCCAGTCCAAAAATAACTACAGTATTGGTCATTGGTGAATAGAAAGCACAAAAGCCCGGTGCCGCTTCAATGTCTTCACCACCGAGTCCAAACAAATGCTAGATCAACATCATATGAATGGATTGCGTGCTGAATAGCCCAAATTCAATAGTCTACATTTCTCATGAAATATAAAAGTAATAAAATTACATCCATCAAATTTCGACCACCATGTTTGAATTTGGCCAAGGACCCATAATCGGAATGGGGATAAAAATTATTCATAGACAGGGAATTACAAAAATCTGGGGAAATTATAGTACGGCCCAAACTTCCTTGCTTGTCACTACGGGTAATAGAGATTCCCCCAAAAAAATTAACAAATGTTTCATATGGAAATTATGCGTACTGTCTTATAGGTATGCGAACCTGGGTAATCTTCTGGGGTTTTTTCATAGTATTTCATTAATGTTGTAGCAATAAGCCTTATGGGAATGAACATTTCCGCCAAATATATAGAATCGCATGAAATTTCATATTCTAGGTTTTTTAAATTATAATAGTAATCCGTCCTTCAGTTTTTACAAAGTGTCAGTACGTGATCTAGAGTAAATTATAGATGATTACTTAAAAGTATATGATTGTTGATCGTATGATCTTGTAGAAGTCTATGGGGAAACATAAGACCAGTTTCTTTATTACTATCGGTTATTATAAATTTGACTATATATTGATCACATCGCTTCTTTTCGGGACAATCAAAATCGTGTTTGGGACCAGACGTTGTCTTTTTTTATTTTTTAACTTAGGTCCCTCCAAGAAACTGGCAAAAGTTGAAATGCAAAATTGGATATACGCTTTTGTACTTCACATTGTCACGACCACCATGTTTGAATTTAGCCATGAACCAGTCACCAGAATGGGCCCAAATTGATCACAAACAGTACATTACAGAACTCTGGGGAAATTAGACTACGGCCCAAACTTCCTTGCTTGTCACTACGGGTAATAGACATTCCCCCGAGCAAAATGACAAATGTTTCATATGGAAAGTAAGCGTACTGTCTTACTAGCACGTAAACCTGGGTAATCTTCTGGGTTTTTTATAGTATTCCACTAATACTGTAGCGATAAACGTTATGGGAAAGAACATTTCCGCCAAATATATAGAATCACATGAAATTGCATATGCTAGGTTTTTTTAAAAATATAATAGTAATAAAATTCTATCATTCAATTTTTACAAAGCGCCAGTACGTTGTCTAGAGTAAATGGTAAATGGTTACTTAAAAGTATATGATTGTTGGTCGTATGATCTTGTGGAAGTCTTTGGGGAAATATAAGACCGGTTTCTTTATTAATAACGGTTATTATAAGTTCGACTATATATAGATAACACTGCTTCTTTTCGGGACAATCGGAATCTAGTTTGGGACCAAACATTTTCTTTTTTATTTTTTCACTTAGGTACCTCCAAGAAACTGGGAGATGTTGAAATGAAAAATTGGATATACGCTTATGTAATTCACATTGTCATGACCACCATGTTTGAATTTGGCCATGAACCAGTCACACAAATGGGCCCAAATTATTAACATACAGTGCATTACGAAAGTCTCAGGAAATTACACTACGGCCCAAACTTCTTTGCTAGTCACTACGGGTAATAGACATTCCCCCGAACAAAACAACAAATGTTTGATATGGAAATTATGCGTACTGTCTTACAGGCACGCAAACCTTGGTAATCTTCTAGTTTTTTTATAGTATTCCTATAATAATGTACCAATAAGCATTATGGGAATGAACATTTCTGCCAAATATATAGAATCACATGAAATTTTATATTCTAGGTTTTTTTTGAAATATAATAGTAATACAATTTCATACTTCAATTTTTACAAAGTGCCAGTACGTGGTCTAGAATAAATTATAGATGATTACTTAAAAGTAAATGATTGTCGGTCGTATGATCTTGTGGAATTCTATGGGCAAATATTAAGACTAGTTTCTTTATTACTATTGGTTATAATAAGTTCAACTATATATGGATGACATTGCTTCTTTTTGGGACAATTGGAATCGAGTTTAGGACCACACGTTGTCTTTTTTTTACTTTGACACTTAGGTCCCTCCAAGAAACTGGGAGGTGCCGAAATGCAAAATTGGATGTATCATTATTTTATTCAAATTTTGACGACAATGTTGTCCAGATTTGGGCATAAACGGGTCGACAAAAGGGCTTGGAACCTCTAAATGGAGATTTTTGCAACAATACTTTGATTATTACACCATGACCACATATGCGGTATCGCACACGTGTTGCATGTCACGATAGATATACAGATTAGCTAGCGACATCGATCATACTGAAATTTGTAGCGGGAAGCAAAAATTTCAGACAAAAATTTGAAATAAAATTTCCCCCTAAACCTCTTTTTAAAATTAAAGCCACATGTGATGGTGGGGGTTTGTCATGGGCCCCTACCTATTTATTTAAAACAAAATAAGTACAAATAAAGTAGGGGGGTTTAATACCTGACCTCGGAAAATTTTTCCGCACATGTACATTTTCCTATTCAAAACTAGGGTGCTAGAAAACTGTAAGCAAAATAAAGCACACGGTTAAAGTAAAAGGTTCTTATATTGCAATACGTGGAAAAGTGGAAAAAACTATGAATTTACATCAACGCGGTCATATATAAGGAAATTCCTTACAGATTCATAATCCCTCGAATATGTCGAGGTAGCATTGAGTGACTAAACGCATAGTCCATTTTTGTTTCACTCACCAATTTGGCTAATGCATCTGCAAGAGAGTTAGCTTCACGATAGATATGTACAAAGAAATTCTCACAAACTCACCTTGTAGTTCCCATATTGCTCTCAAATGTGGAATGAGCTTTCAAGGGACCTTAAACTCTGTCTTGACCATCTGCAATAGGACTAGTGAATCTACCTCGAATTCCAACCTTTCTATTCCATGGTAAAAAAAAGTTGATTGAAGTCCCAATATGAGTGCTTGAGTCTCTACTTCCAACATATCCTTGTTTTGAAGTGAAATTACCTTAGCTGCTAAAACTCTTCCATTTTTATCTTTGAGTGCAATACCAACTCCAGCTGCTCTTCCTTATGATGATCCATTGGTGTTCAATTTGTAGTCTTGCAAAGGTAGCTTCC
This sequence comes from Rubia yunnanensis, assembly GCA_037428765.1. Lineage (NCBI taxonomy): Eukaryota > Viridiplantae > Streptophyta > Magnoliopsida > Gentianales > Rubiaceae > Rubia > Rubia yunnanensis. The sequence continues at coordinate 74,813,758 of CM075063.1, read as the reverse complement.
AGCTCACTTATTGAACAGGTGATGACCTGATCCTTGTCTGGACTAGAGCTAAATTCAAAATCTCATAATGAAAACTATTAGTACCAGAGTTGCTCCAAGATAGATTATGTGCTCTAAGTATGTCCTGAGTCAGAAGCAGAGTTCTTTTCTGCATTGTTTGGATTCTAAGAACAATGTTATCATATATGTAACTATTTCGAGCACACCATATGACCCAAGTAGCCACAGCCATAAAGCAATCTCACACACACTCTCTGCAGGTTAGATTTCAAATTAATCTACAAGTAATAGAACATTCTATCCCAAATATTTGTGAACTGTTCAGGAGTGAGTTCATACAGATTGTGTAAAAAGTTTCAAAATTTTAAGATCATAGGACAATCATGAAATACATGTTGCAGATGATCAGTGGAGTTCAGATAGAAGCAACATTTAGATGACATGTTAAAAGGTTGCTCATGCATAACATCAGCCAGAGGGATTAACCTATTCAAGATTCTCCAGTTAAAGATGTCCATCTTTCTAGGGAGATACTTAGACCAGAGGTTCTTAAATGAGTTAACTTATAATCTTTTTGGCCTCAATATTTCATAGGCAGATGTAAGACTAAACTGACCATTTTGTTCAAGTTTCCAAACCATTAACTCCTGATATCCTTAAAAAATAGCAATGTTCTTAACCAGAAGATCATTAATCTATGAAGAGAAACCATGGCTAAGTCTCAATCTCAGAGCTTCTTGATTGTAAAAGAAATCTCTCACAGTTAGGCTAAGAGATTCAATATCAAAGTCTGGATCCCAATATTCCCCTAAAGCTCCAAGACCTATCCAATTGGAATACTACAAAGATATTTCACCCAAACCTATATGCAATTTGGTATTCTCTTTGGCTATGTCATCTACCTCTCTATACCTCTTCCAAGTTTTTGAGGTTTTCTTGTTGTCAGGTAGAGACCATATAAAGGAAGCCTAAAGGTTGTCTCCTTTTTGTAGTTCCCACCACAACTTTAGGGAAAACATTTTATTATGTTATGGAGATCCTTAAGTACTAATCCATTTTCAGAACATGGAAAGCACAAATTGCTCCATTATCTCCATATTTTATTCTGTCCATAATAAGAGTTCCCCCAAAGAAATTTTTCAAAAATGACATGTAATCTATCTATTACTCCTTTAGTAGGTTTGATAACTGTTAAAATATGTAAAGGAATAGGAAATAATATATGATTGATCAGGATTAGCCTGCCAGCTTGACTTAACCACTTGTTTTGCCCTAAAATCAACTTAGCTGTGATGCTATCAAACAGTGGCTGGAAATAAGAATGTTTTTTTCTTCCTATAAATATAGGACATCCCAGATATCTAAATGGAAAGCTACTCTGAGGGATATGAGTGATTTGGGATAGCATTCTAAGGTAAGATTGTGTGGCAAATTTAGATAAATAATAAGAAGAATTTTTTTAAATTAACCTTTTGCTCTGTCACTTGTTCAAATTTTGCTAAACAATTCATGAAGTTTTTTAGGCTTTTTTCTGTTAGCTCTCTGAAAAACTGCAGTATCATCTGCAAAACTTAAGTGAGTCAATAGACTGGCAGAATTAGGGTTGTTATAGTAAAGGCTTCAGTGAGGAGAATAAAAAAAAAAGGAGACAATAGATCTCCTTGTTTAATCCCTCTATAAGTTTTAAAGAAACCAAAAGGTTTTCCATTTACAAGAACCGAAAAATGTGCCAAATTGCAGTAAGAGTTTGGTCAACATTTTCCATGACACTCTATCAAAGGCTTTTCTCATGTCTAATTTGAAGCCACCTCTTTTATTGTTCAGATGTTTAGCAAGTTCATACATCAGAAGCACACTGTCTGCCAACTCTCTGCCTTTAACAAAGGTTGGTTGCTCCTGTAATATGAGGTTGGGAATTAAGTGTTTAAGCATTTATGTGTAAACTCTAGAAAGGATTTTTCCTAAGAAGTTAGTGAGACTGATAGGTCTGAAATCAGAGAATCTAGAGCTAGCTTGCTTCTTGGGAATTAGGGTTAGAAAAGAGGCAGCTGTGGCTACTGGTATTGTAGTTCATGATAAAAAATCATTAACAGCTTCAACTAAGTCAGTAGCAATGATGTCCCACCAATGTTCATAAAAAGCTCTTGTGTATCCATAAGGGCATGGAGCTGAATCTTTATCCATTTGAAATATAGTGTAATTAAGCTCAGTCAGTTGAACAGGTTTCAGAAGCATCTGATTAGTTGTAACAGTAGCTAGTGTTGGAATATTTTCTAGCATCTATGTCTGAAATTTTTCATCAAATTCCAACACTTCATCAGTTAAAATATTGGAGAAAAATTTCACTGCTTCATTACCAATAGCTTCAGATTCTGTTATCCACTCATTTTCTGAGTTTTTAATTGCAACAATTTTCTGCTTTGAATGTTTAACTTTAACTGAAGCATGAATGAATTTTGTATTAAAATCCCCCTATTTTAGACATTTGATTCTTGATTTTTGTTTCCTGAAAAGTTCTTCTCTTTTAAGAGCAAGTGTGTGTTCAGCTTGGGCTAAATGTAGTAGGGTTCTACTATGATCAGTGTTGTTAACTTGATGTTAAATTTCTCATTGTCAATCTTTATCTTTAGCAAGATTAACATTGTCATATACATTACCAAAGGTTGCTCTATTCCATTCCTTTAGCTATAGCTTCAGTCTTCTCAGTTTCGTGGAGAATTTTAGCATTCCTCTTGTATGAATTACTTCTGACCAGCTTTCATTAACAATGCTTACAAATTGTTCATTTGTTGTCCATCAATGTTGAAACTTAAAGGATTTGAATCTAGGATTAGAAGCTTGATCATCTAATTTTACCAAGAGGGGAGAATGATCTGGAGGCCATCTTGATTTAACATATATGGTAGAGTCTAGAAAAAGGTTTAGGAACTCTTTAGTTTCTAAACCCCTGTCCAATCTTTCCCAAACACTTCCTCTATTCCTAACACCAGTCCATGTATCATTATTACCTGGGGCTGGGATTTCTATCAGATTATTATCATCAATAAAATCATTGAAATCTAGCATAGAGTGAAGACTTGGTGTGGATTGGCCTATATATTCAGATGAATCCCTTATAGCATTAAAATCTCCAATTAGAATGGTAGCCTGATTACTATTACTATCCAAGTCAGACCATAATGTTGTTCTATCAGTAGTATTATGTCTAGCATAAACTAAAGCAGCATTCCTTGGAACTGGATTCGAGAAATGAACTATCTAAGTCATGATAAACTGATCATGAATAGCAGTGACTGATACTTTAAAATCATCATTCCAAAATAACCATATTTTGTCCCTAGGTTCAGCACACAAATGATTTTAACCTAACTTAAAGGCTATGGACTGAATTTGGCACTGTCAATGAATGGTTCTATAACCACAAAGAATCCAATGTTATTTTTACTTTTAATTTTCAAAACCCAATCATGTGTTCTATTATTTTTAATCCTTCTTACATTCCAAACACAAAATTTGAAACCTTTTATGGATTAAAATAAATATTTAGGGTCAACTTGAGACCTAGTTACAACAGTTTTCATCATTCTGGTGTAGTCCTTTCTTTTGCTTTTCTCAGTGTTTGAGTTTCTTGGCTAGATTTTTAGTAATCCTTTTTATCTTCATCCTCTTTTAAAATTATGTTAAATCCATGTTGATGAATTAAATTAGTATCTAAGATGATATCCCCCTGAGTGTCTCTAGCCGACTTATCTACAGACCACTGAACTATAGGTTTATCAGGAATATGATGGATCTGTTCTAGATCTTCAGAGGAGAAATCATTTCTTACCTATGAGGACCTACCTGAATAACCTGGCAGATGATCTTCATGATTGGAGGAACTACTAGTAAAAATTTGTATCTGCTCCCTATCAGCCTTAATATTGCACTCTTCTTCCTATTTTTCCTTTTGATTTGGTTTAGATTGTACTAATTTTTTATCACTGGCACCTGATTCTGCATTTGCTCTTAACTAAAACTGATTAGAAGAATCCATACCAAGGGAATTATATCCATTGGTGTGCTCAGAGAGGACCTTATTGCTAAATATCTTATCAGACATATCCTGATTATAATTATTCACATTAACTAGATAGTTACTGATAATTTTAAGATAGGATTTAATCCAAGCATGACCATCAGTATGAATGTTTTTATCATAATCTCCAACAGTATCATTAGCATGCATTTTTGCAATATCGGATATTAGAGTTAAGTTCTGATCAGCAAGTGCTGGCTTAATCAATGGCCTATATACTTGAGTAACTTTTTCTTTATTAGGCTTAGCGGCAATGGATTATCTTTATCATTAAGATTACTTACCTATTTTGGGATCCGATTAGGCCTCCAAGCTTCAGGTTTAACATTCTGCTCTAAGAACTTGCATGAGCCCTACTGATGACTTAGCTTTAGACACTTTGAGCAGCAATCTAAAACTCCTTCGTAGTCTAGGTACGGCCAAAACCCACCCCTATACTTGATCCATATTTTTCTGGCCTGGGTTTTGTGGAATCTAACTCCACACAAACTCTACACACATATGGTCGAGTCCAATTATGAGTGCCTTTGTCAACTTTAATTGGTGCTCCAACTAGATTTCCAATGCTCATCATTGCATCTTGATCAAAGAATTTCTAAGGTAACCCATAACAGGCCACCCAATTTAGAACCACTGGCAAATCTGCCTCTGGATTAAAGTTATGGGACCATTTTGTAATTCTGAGTGAATAGAAACCAAAGTTCCAAACTTTGTGCATCCAACACCTATAGTAATCCTCTGGAAATGAAAATCGAATTAGAACCTGCCTCCAATCTAACAAATGAATGTCCGTTGAACCTTTAAATCTGGCAGTGTGAAAATCCCTTCTCAGTTTTTCCAATCGTAGTTCTTCCTTTTGAAAATTTTCCAACCAGAGTCCATTTTAACGACGCTTCCAGCCTATCACATTCATCATCATCGAAGATTAATCCAGGTTTACCCAAATGGTTAACTCGGTGCTTTGGATTGAAAAGAGATCTAGTGATTGTTGATTCAGTATGTGTTAGGAAGGTGTCTTGGTTAGTGGATTGAGTGAGTATGTTGGCATAGGTAAGAGGTGGAGGATGTGGCTCTGTCATAGTGGTAGCACAGGTCATTTTCCGGCGAGAAACCTAGAGACGTTGGCAGTGACTCAAAAATTTTGGAAGAAAAAATCACCTCAGTTTAGGGTTACTATGAAAACTGACTTTTTCCCTAAACTTATTTTTCATTTCAATAACTATCACCACTAACACTCATTTCCATCTCCAATACATATCCCACAAACCCACCTTATCCATTCACACCATAATGAAAGGGCTCATTCAAATGGATTCCTTCAATCATCAACAAGTATTAGAGGAATAGAGCGGCTAGGTTCAAATTTATTGAGGTAATTTTCCATCTTTTACATGTTCTTTTAGAAAATTTGTTACCATTTATACCTTCTAAATGTTTTTTTTTCATCATTCATGGAAGATCAAAGAATTTCATGAAGGGTGAATTAATTGTGTCACATGTTATATAATGTATGTAGTGTTTGTTACCAATAAGATGACATGTTTGTTAATAGTGAGAAAAATGGCTTAGCTTTGAATGAACACAATATGAATGTGCAATGTGGGTAATTAATCACTTAGTACAATATGATACTGAGTTAGAATCGACGTCGCAGAGGTGAGAATTGTTGAGTTTAGCATTAATATCCATAAATATCCAAATTTGATTTTAAATCGGTCTCTGCAACCTCAGTATTTATGAGTCTAGCTCACATTGATATTGATCAGTTACTATTATCATATAGCGAATAATGTTGTCTACATATGAATATATTACTTATATTTTTGGGTACAGCCCAATTATAACATAATTATTGTTTCCTGTGTATTGGTTGTAGTTAGATCAAACAGAGTTATCAGTAGATTCTAGCATATCATATGGACGTAGTAGGCTTCTCACCGGTTGCCCTAGAAATATGAATGTCGTACAACGTAGAAAATGGAGGTTAAATGAAATTATTGTTTCAATTTTATAACAATCTTATGTATTTTAATATATTATTACATTTATTTGTAATATACTAGTTTGCCAAATTTTGTTGGTTTAAATGAACATTTCAGTTAAAGATTCCCACAATAATTGAACAAAAATTGAGTGTTGTATGATGTTCAACCATTACTCGGTTTATCACATTATTTATAACAAGTAATGGTTATCAAAGACCAATTTTTTGCGTCATCGAATATTTGTTATTATAATATTTTACGAGAAATGAGAGCTGACTGACTAAATTGCGACGTCGCATTAACTAGCTCTGAAACGACATCTTAGCGACATCGCATAGACCGGCGTCACTTTTTTTTGTGACGTCGGACAAACAAAATGACGTCATTTTTTCAGTAATCCACATCACCGAGGACATAATGTGGGCCCCTCACTATGTGCAATATCGCCTCTCAGCAACTCGGACATTGCTCGTATTATGAAAGACATCATCTGGAACGATATCATTTGGTGAAAACTCGACACACTTCCTCTTATATTAGTTGCTATTCCTTTCATCGACATCACATGCTTCATGATGTCTACGCCGTATGCAACTATGTCACAGCCGGGGTATCGTAACATTGGCCTTCTGCCATGGTGCGACGTTGGTCTTAATTCATGCCGACATTGGTTTTATAGTGTTAGTTTCATGCTTTGTAGTTGTTAGTCAAAAAACCAACCCCTCCCCAATTTACTATACTATTTATTCCTATAAACATGTCTAGATTAACAACCCAAACGTAGTTATGTGTGATTGACTATTAGGCCCTAGCATCTCTATGGATATACCCACGGCTTCCCGTTAACTACCCTATCGATAGCATAGCAGTAAGTTGGGTGCAGTACTATATATTTTATCTTTGACCTCTCAGCCTTCACTTGGGTTAATTAGCTAAAATGAATGACCCCGAGTGGAGGCGGGTCAAATTTTGGCGCTGTTGTTGGAGATGTTAATCAGCTTAACTGTCAATTAGCATAAATGTTATTCGAGGGGTTAGTATTGTTTTTATCTTGTTTTTATTTTGTTTACATGATGCATGAAAAAGAAATTGAAAAAGAAATCTTTGAAAATTTCCAAAATGAAATATTTCCTGATGTTGAAAGCCTACATGCCCTATCATGTTTGAATGATCCAAATTTTGATACTATTTTTGTTAAGCATGTTTCTTTTAATTTGAACGAGGATATTTTACCGCAGAATCTCATGCAGCGGGGAAAGAAGCAGGGCAAGGAATGAAAAAATCCTAAGCCCCCTCTGACTACAAAACTTAGCAAGAATATATCCAGTCTAGAAAAAGATGGGTTCATTTGGACCATCGCTCCAAAAGTAAAAGGTAAACCGAGAATGATGTGGTGACCCATCCATCATGATGTGGTCACTGGTGGTGTCAAGGATGGTGATTTCGGTGACCCACCAATCCACTCTTTTTAGTTTCAAAGATTGAGGGAAAAATAAGTCGTGAGGATGACTTGCCTCCACCCAGGGTTTTTAATTGTAGCTAATTAACTCAAGCGGGGGCTGAGAAGGTCAAAGATAAGATTTATAATTTTGCACCCGTTCTCACGGCAATGCTACGTAGAGGGTAGTTAGTGGAAAGCCTTGGGTTTATCCACAGAGATGACAGGGCTCAAATATCAACTAAAAACACAACCTCGTGCGGGTCGTCAATCCGTACGAGTGAAAAGAATAGCTAGTAAATGCAAACAAGGGGGGTTTTGGATTTTCATATTTAACAACTACGATGCGTAAAAGTAAAAAGCAAGTAATCTAATTAAGCTAAGCACTTGGGGTCGATTCATTCACATGCAAGATTTACTAAGCAATCTAATATTGTGTTCATAAAATATGGTGTGGCCGATAGCATACACTTCCCCGTACTTGTCACGTCGGGTGCGCTAGCAACCCTCCATCGACGCTGCCATCATAATTAGGTAGTAAACAAAGTTTCAACCATTGTTGTAGGTCTATTTCTCTCCCATGCAATTACGTCACGGGCTTCCACCATGAATGCATAACTTTTCCCATGTCCTATTAACTAGGCCCAATGATCATTGGTATCTTATTTATGATATAAGGCCTCTCACACCCTATTTTGATACTTTTTTACTATCTCTACCCGCAACCTATCAGAAAACTTTACGCAATAAGCTAAGACTGGTGTGATGGAAAATAAGTCAGAGTGATACCCGGGTCTTCTGTGCACACACTCACGTAGACGCAACGTACTCCCTTACCCATTCCAACATCCAGGTTTCTTTTCCCAATGGGGCATCAATAAATGCACTATACATGAATACAGGCCAAAGTGTGCGCTGGTATATGGTTGAATATTCAAGCATTTGTAACATTCAAGAACAATCATAATAATATCATGAACACATATAATAGTATGGATCTAATGAATCTCACAAATACATATGGATTAAAAAATGTGCTACAATTATCCATAAGCTATGGAAACTACTTCATAGACATGGAATTCAAATATACATATGAGATCCATATCTAGGATGAACCCAAAAATAAAAGAAAATAAAGGAAAATGAGAGAGCATTTCTCTCTCCAAAAGTGCTCTTTAATGATGTAATCTGCTTTGTACATGTTTTACATAGTAGAGTAAGGTTATACATATAGGAGAAGGGGATTGGGCCTAAAAATAGGCCCAAAATAAGCCAAAATGCTCAAACCCTAGTACAACAGCGCAGACCGTCATGGATGGCGCGATCCGCACCAAGTATTTGTCGTGGAACGCATGATCTTGCATGGGTCATGTTTCTTCATAGGTGCGGGGTGCTTGATCTGGTGCGGGGCCATAGTGTGAGGCTTTCGCGTGAACCATGGGCAATGGTGCAGGTCGTGGTTAGGAGGCATGATTTGCTCAAAATTTTAGTGCGGGGCACAGACTTTGGTGCTGGCCGTCGTGTCACGGGTCACCCTCTGGGAGGGTTAACCGTGTGGCCTATATGTGCAAGATTTTTATAACTACCGCCTATTTTCCCACGTATGTGGCACTTAGCTTTGTTTCTCTCAATACACTAAGCCTTTAGAGGGACCTGGTCGAGTATGTAGCGGAAATACACACACGAGTTTAGATTGGGAGCTGGGCTTCACACACACAAGCCACAAATAAAATATAAGGCTCAAAAACTGGGGAGTAAGTACTCATTTTCAATATATTGCAAAAAGATAACCGGATATGGGTAGCTCAGTACTCCACATATATGATGTAAAAATGTTCTCACGAGTACCCGGTACATAGAAAAACAAAGGTCAAAGAAAACAAGGCACGTTGGCATGTACCTTAAGGAAAGAAACTAAGATAATCTACTAGAAAATCTATTACAAGAAAAAGATAAGACTTCTAGGAAAAGAAGCTAGGGACATGTCTTCTCGGGTCATGACTCAACACTTGGTGTGCTAGCCTGGCAGGCGACGGGGCAGTGCGCACATGGGCATTGGGCACAAACAGCTCGAGGGTTGTGCAAAGTGCATCGCAGGCACAGAGGGGGATATCATAGGCCGTGAGTGGTTAGGCGGTCAGCACTGGATGACCTAGAGGCTTGTTCAGCACGGTTTAGGGGGCAGTTTACAGACACATGTTCAGTAGCATGGGACCGTAGCACAGTTGTGGTTTACATGTGGCCATGTGGTTTCTCCGTGGTTGGGTGATAAGCCCAACCCCGTAACATTCCCTTTCATTCAATTTGGAAAACATCCCTAGAGCCATCAATTGACAAAGATTCTTGGCTACCCACATTTTTCTCGTACACTTCTACCTTAAGAATGGGGTAGATTTCAATTGCTAGCACTGGTGTACTCTAGTTTAGCCGTGGTCCTCGGCTTTCACTTCAATTCTGGTTTTAGCTGGCTTGATTTTGTAGCACCCACTCCTTGATTGATGACCGAAGGAATGTTTAACTCTGGATGTTGTCCAATACACATCATCATCCATTCACGTTTCAGCCTCATACCTTGTGGAACAACAAGGGGTTGTTGATGTGAATGATGACTCATCTTTCCTTGTCAAGGTCTAAAAGGTTTATCTTTATTGAAGACTCAAAATGGGATGTTTAATGGGGTGCGCCAGCTGGCAGATACATCTTTGGAATCCAAATCTTCTTGGCAACCGACGAATGCTTCCAATCTTCCTTGCTTAACAAATCTTCATCCCTTGCAGCTGAGAAGCAACCCACAACATGCTAAGTCTTCAGAGTTGCTTTACAAAGCTCCTAGGATCCATCGGGCAAACCCATTGCTGGTGTAGACCTTTCTGACCCTTTATTTATGCTTTCCCCACCGGGATCTGCTAAACCATGGTCCTCATCTTGTCTTATGCACATGACAAGCTGCAAATCCAAGAGTTTATCCCTGGGTGATCTCTTTGCAGTCATTTTAATCGTGCACATATTGGTGCCTAAGACGTAAAATAAGCTGCCATATGGGATTACGTAAATCCATGCATCTCTCAGAAAATCCATGTTGAGAACTAAACCGAAGTCATCCATTTTAACGACATGGAAATCCATTATGGTTTTCATGGTGCCAACATGCACCAAGCATTGCCTCGCAACACCTAGTACCCGTTGAGCTATTAAAGGTGTTCATCATGCCCACAGTTTTCTCTAACGTGAGCACCAATCATAATGCCTCTGACTTAAAGACATACACATGGCTAGCTCCCGTATCAACCATTACTCGGATAGGTTTTCCATTCACGTGCAAGTCCATATGCATCATTGCTCTATCCATTTGTTGCACTGGTTTCACACGGACAATCTCTGGTTCGTCAAGCTTAGGTGCGGGCTTCTCCCCTCTGTTGAGTGAGTTACAACTCTCTTTGATTGCACTGCAGCAACCACCTGGTCAATCTTAGGCTCCATTAGCGGATTCAACCACTCGAGCTCTATTCAACCCTCCATGGAATTACACTACAAACTCATAGCTCCCATGGAGCATGGTTCTTTCACTCCAAGCCCAGACTCCTTAGCCGAATGCTCCCGAACTACCTCGCTCACTGCCTCCCTGATTTTCTTGAGTCCTCGAGAAATATAGCAGTGATCCTCTGCTTTGTTAGACAATCAACAAGGGCATGATTTCCTTTGCACGTTTGACACATAAGTTGAGCCTTCCTGGTTTATCCATCCCACCTTGGTTTGGACCCAACTGAACTAGTCGCACTTGTACGGGGCTTCCCCCATTCCTTCCCGCACCCAAATTGGGCTTGTAGCTACATCCGCCACTTGGACTGGATCTAAAGTTATTCCTCACCTTGGGAGAACTTGCACTTGCACCATTACTCACAATTTCAATAGTAGAACCGTTCACCTCCCTATCAACTCTTTGCAATGCTACGCCATTGCAGTCCTTCAGACTTTTGATAAACGTCACCACTGAGTTATAGTTAGTGCAACGAGCTCTCCTTAGCTCAAGTCTTGCCCTCAGCTTTAATCCATGGCTGAAGTCATAGAGTTTGTACTCCTCTGGATGGTCAAGCAAGTCGAGCATACAAACCTAGAAAACCGACGTGTATCCCATAATACTGTCGGTCTACACCAAGGTCCTAGGTCTTAACAATGCATATTCCTTCATACTGGTTGGCATGAATTGTTGCTTCACATTGAGCATCAATTCATCTCATGTGTCGATGGCCATGTGTCCTACCTTTATCTATGCATTTAGGATCGCCATCACACCATAGCAGAGTCCTCCAGGTACATCGTGGTAACAGTGACTTTTTCATCTTCTAAGTATGTCTCAATCACCTTAAAGTATTGATCCAACTCGTATAAGAAGTTATCAAGCTCTCTCGTATCACATGTCCCGCCATATTTCTTAGGCTCAGGGACTTTCCGTTTGTGCATAGCACGGACACCACCGCCACCACCCTTACCTTGGGACAACTTGGCCACAGCTTGCATGAGTACCCACATACCTCTGTCAAGTTTCTCAATGGTGCATCTCATCTCAGCAGCATCAGACTCACGAGATGCTAAAGCTTCCCTCAGCTCAGTGATCTCCTCATCCTGACGTACAACCTTCGCGTTGGCCACCTCAATGTCTCTACTGATACTGGCAATATCTATTTCCATCTGATTCATACAGCCAGTTAGGCTTCCAGAACCATGGGCCTCGCCAAAGAGAGCACTCTTGATGTTCTCCAACCAATCGGTTTTCTTCGACATAGTGACGGATATTCACTATGTGCTCATGGATTGCTTTATCTCTAATACCAACTGTCATGGGTCACCCTCTGAGGAGGTTAACTATGCAGCCTAGCCATGCTAGTGTGTCATGACTACCACTTGTTTTCCCATGTACGTCGCACTTAGCACACCAAGCCTTTAGAGGGATGTGGTCGAGTATGCAGTAGAAATACACACACGAGTTTAGATTGGAAGCTGGGCTTCACACTCACAAGCTATAAATACAAGATAAGTCTGAAAAACTGGAGAGAAAATGCTCGTTTTCAATATATTGCAAAAAGGTAACTGGATATGGGTATCTCAATACTCCACATATATAATGTACAAACATTTGCACGAACAAAGGTCAAAGGAAACAAGGCATGTAGGCCTGGACCTTAAGGAAAGAAACTAAGCTAATCTACTAGCTAATACTATTACAATAAAAAGAGAAGACTTCTGGGACAAGGAGCTTGGGACATGTCTTCTCGGGTAGTGACTCAACATTTAGTGTGCTAGTTTGGCGACTAATCGGGCGGTGCGCGCACGGGAAATGTGTACAAACGGCTCAGGCATTGTGCATAGAGGAGGACATCACAGGCCATGGGTGGTTAGGTGGTCGGTACTGGATGACCCAGAGGTATGTGCGGTAAGGTTTAGGGAGTTCGATTCGTAGACACACGTTAAGTGGCACAGGATCACAGCACGGTTGTGGTGTGTAGCTGGCATGGGGTTGCATTGAGGTTGGGTGACAATCCCGACCCCATAACACATCAACTGGTCTTGGCATCTTGATATTTAAATGGCATGGACTGTCGTAAATTGGACGGTCCACGCCCATACTTAGTTGTTTTTGAGCAAATCCTTAAACTCAAAATGCATGGGGTGTGGGGTATGCTGCAAGTTGCACCATTGCCTTGCACTGGAACTATTGGCGTTGGGTGTCTTCTCTGGCGCGGGTTTGGTGCTTGACCATGAACAGCCCGTGCTGACCCGTGGTACCTTGGCAGGCTGAACTTGTTTCCTTCGCTACAGGTGAACTGTTTGTCTAATATTTTATTTCTAGTAGTTAATTTTGTAGTGCTCGAGAAGAAAAAACCAATGGAATTAGCCTTGAGGGCTAATGTTTCTCTGATTGTTCTCATAATTTGGCACAACTCATCAGACCATGATTCCCCATTTCTTTATTGGCCGCTTTGATCTCCGTCTATCTTTGACTCCAATGTCCTTCTACCATGCATTAATGTTTGTGTCCTTCGTCTACTACCATTCTAGAGGTGAATAACCTTTGATCTCTTCTACCGTTCTTGCGAACGACCTTCAATATCTTCAAACGCCCTTACGAAAGGCCTTCACATAGAATGTAACCAAAAAGTACCCACATGCGACCCATTAGATGATCAAATGGAAGATCTAGGAGCCCATGGATATAAGATGTCCATTAGTACAAATGAAGTCTACAAAATGCAGGATTTAGATGATAAAACTAAATATGACCGGCTAAACCCCTTGTCACATAAACTCAACTAATGCCACAAATCCACCAAGAAAAACAAGCTAAAAACTATACCGGATGCAACAATTAACACATGAAAAATGAAGCATACTAAACTTCCCACATTTAACCATTTACTCGTCCTCGAGTAAACAAAGACAAGACAAAGAATAAAGTGAAATGTAGCATGCAAACATAAGGTAACCGAGGCACCCCACTTATTCCTAGATTACTCTGTCTCCCACAAAAAGAGTAAGAATCTCACAACTCTCACACTTCCCGAAGAACATAAGCACTCTAACCACCCAAAAAAATGTGGAAAAAGATAAGCCAAAAAGATAAGTTTCAAGCTAGCTTACTTTTCCCAAAATGATCCCAAAGAAATCCAAGAGTCATCTCCAAAAACAATCCACAAAGGAAATCCAAGAGCTGTCAACTTGGTTGTAACATAGGGATAATTCGTAATTCACGACCTAGTTACGACCAAGGAGTCAAATGTATCATCAACATAGTTTTTGTTTTCTCTCAATTTCTCTCATTTTTCCTAGGGGCCCTTTCGGGTTTTCATCCTAGCTTTAACACACAAAGGGTACTCACTTCTCACACTTTTTCATACGGCCTCTCATTTTTTCCTAGGCTCATAAGCCTAGCCAAGCCCATCCTCTCATCTTTACCTAGGGCTTCCAACCTATATGGACTTTCCTAATGTTACCCAAGTCGCCATTTTAGGTATTTGATTTGTCCAGGTTTTTAATTTTTTTTATCCAATTTATCAAGTTTTCTAATGTTTTCGGTGTAGCACAAAATTGCCCCAAAAAGGGGCTTCATGCTACAAAAGATAAGATCAAACATAAAAATACACCACCAATATCCTAAAACAACCTACCCTATGCAAACTAGAAAATATAACATAGTACATCATCCCGCCAAATATTCATCCAAAAGTATCCCTCAATAAACACAAACAAAAATCACCAACAATCAAGAAAAACTACTACCAATGTAAATCATAAAATGCACCGAGGAAATCTAAGAATGAAGACTCCCTAAGTGCTCACTACTCCCTCCCCACACTTAGCCAATGTATAGTCTCTAATGCACAAAAATCAAGCCAAAACATAAGTGGGGTATGGAGAAATGGTGATACTCACTCTCTTGGCCCCAAAGGGCCTTCATCCCTGTGACCCATGAAACTCTTCTCAATGAATCGTGTTGCTTGAAGTGTGGCCTCAATGCTATCTATCCTCGAACTAAGATCATCCACTTGCAAGCGCACTGCTCCTATTGCTTGGACTACCTCTTGCAAAACTTAGGTAGAGTTTGAAACCTTTTCCCCAAGACCTTGCAATTAGTCCATAATGTCCGTAGATATGCGAGAATGACTAGGAGGTGCTCCCGAAGTAGAATCGCCCTCAGCCTCCTCAACATCTATCTCTGAGTTGGCTAAGACTTTATAGAACTCTCTCAAAAATCTCCGGTCCAAAAAAATAAATAGGTCATCCAAACATGTGTCATGGTCGATGGCAGTGCGCTCCAGCTGTGGAAGTACCATGAAACTACAAGTGCTCACTCCACCATAAAGCCATACATATCTACCCTCCGATGTTGTAGGTCTCACCATGGATGATTTTTCTAACTTCTCTATTTTGTACCTTGTTCACGATCTTCCTAAGTTAGCTAAAGCCCTTTGTGTGACCAGATGCCCTATGTGTTATGCCAACAGACCAACTATGCTGCCCATAGCTATCTTGTCGCTTTTCCTGTCTCCCATCGCTAAACATTTTTGTACAAATTACCACACCAAGTGTCGGGAAAGGTTACCCTCGGGTGTCATTTCCCAAAAGGCAATAAAAATCCAAACTCGGGCATTGCGTCAGTTCACTGTGGCAGAAAACACCAATAGCCAACAGACGGTGAACATAACAGAAGATCGAGTGAACCGGGGCAGTACTCATGCACAGCTTCTTTAGATCAGTGTCTATCAGTTGCACCCAAAAGCGTCCAAGAGAGAAAGGTAAACCTTGGCAGTGTGTCTTCTGTATTCCTTACTATACCTCCACCCAGAAGCACCCGCTACCTCTTTTTTGTTCATCTTATACTCTTTATCATCCAGGTTGAACTTGATTGCCTAGCCATCATCATTAACGACCGGCCATAGAGTAGCTTCAAACTCTAGGGTCCACCTTATGTACATCTTGGAGTGTTTCTCGAGAAACCCCTCTAGACCTACTCGGCACAATAGGTAAGTGACTGGCTCGAGTAAGCCTAGAGCCTCCAAGGTTTCCTTGCAAGTGAACCCCATCTCCAAGATACTCCTATTTGGCTCTCTCAAGTTCCTCCACCTCTGAACTGCAGTTCCAAAGATATTGGACAAACCTATAAACTCCTCGGTCACAAATGTAAGATTGCAAAGAAAGGAAGTCGTTGGCACTCTTCGCCGGCTTCTACCTCTTCCCACCCCGAGTGGACTTTCCCTTCTCCAAAACATTATTGTTGGGTGGCATCCTAACAAAGTGAAGACAACAGTGGTGATAAGATCATAAACAAGGCATAGCTTATATTATCATCCAAAAAATAACATTCTCCCAAATAGCCTAACCATTCAAAACATGATGATCTAAACATGAAGGATATTTAAACAAGAACATTCCTCATCAAATAACAAACTCATATAAGTTCTCACCAACCCATCAATGAGATCATGCAATCAAGTTTCACTCTCTTCTAAATCACCCAACACATGAAAATCACATCATTCAAGCATAATAGCACCTCAATCCACCTAATACTTTCTTCAACACAGGATTATGCATACAAACCCCAAACACATCTCTCAAAAACACAAACTTATTCAAGATTCATTATTTTCATAACATCACCACAATGTCAATAGAGCATATAAACAAAGAGTTCAATGTGTTACCCAAAATTTGAAGCTAGGATTTGTATGCCCCACACAAGAAGAAGCAAAAATTGCTAATTTTTGGAAGAAAACTTCAATTTTTTTTAGTTTCACCAAGAGTGTGTGAGAGTGAGTGTTTCTTAAGATATAAGAATGTGTAAAATGATAGAATTAGGTGAAGAAATGTAATATGGGATTAGAAATTTCAGCCTAGGTGACAAGTGAGAAAGGTACAATTGGGATAAGAATGGAATTTTTCAAAATTTCATATTAGGGGACAATAGTACAAATCAATTAATTCCTAAGAATGTAGGAAGTACTATTTGCATAAAAAATCCTAAGGGGTTAAGGAATTTCAAAATATTTGAACCAACAATGCTTTTTTGAGTTAGAAATTCATAATTTTTTGAAAACTTGCTTTTTTAAAACAATTTGGCAATGGAAAATTGGAAATTGGCACAGAAGATGTTTGGCGCGGACCAAAGCTTGGCACCAAAGCTCCTGCCATGAAACATCTCCTCATGCAAAACACATTGGCACGAGGCATCCCCCCGCGCCTGGCACGGACTGTGTTAGGTCTTAGCTCGAGATTACCAAAATTTTGACCTAATCCTTAATTTTTTCCTCTTTTTCAAAAGACTATGTCACCCATCAAAATTAATTCCATTCAAACACAATCACGAGTCTCAAGCTCAAAATTTTCAAACCAAGAAGAGTTTAATCTCCAAAATTCTCATTGCAAAAGATTCAAAATCTATCTAATCTATACTCAAAAATGCAAAAGCAAAAAAGGAACACCGTATATTAATTATCACCCTCATGACTTATTTCCTTTTTCATGCTTTCTAGTTATAACCACCTACATGTGGATCTCTGGAATCACCATCGGCGACTCCACCCACAATGACATCATTGTGGAGAAGTCTCCACACATCCTTACCTTCGGACCGCTTGTCCATCATAAGGAATGAATCCCCTTGTCTCTCTAGAATTGAGTTTGTGAATGTCTCCTTGGGGTTAGGGGGAAGTTGAGGAGGTTTTAGCCTCTTGACCATCTCTGTTTCCTGCTGCAAGTTGGTTAGCATGGAAAAACAATCTGCTGCAGACATATTATCAATGGCATTGTGTAACTCATCTAACTCATCATCAATATCATAAACATGGGGTTCATTCAAACATTCATGCTTATTGGTAATAAAAGAAGATTCATCATGCTCATCACATAGGGCTACACATTTTCACATAAAAGAAGAATTTTTCGAATCATGCCTCGACTTATAAATGTCAAACTCCACTTTATCCATCTCATATTCTAGAGTTAAGGTTCCTAAGTGGATATCAATTTTAGTCCTAGAAATTTTAAGAAAAGGTCTCCCTAAAAGTATTGGTGGTGCACTACCGTCGTGCGCCACCTCTAGGACATAAAAGTCTGCCTAAAAAATTAACTTGCCAACTCGCACCATCACATATTTTACTAGTCCACATGGAATAGCTTGGGAATGATCGGCAAGTTAGCAATCACTCTAGTTTCCCTAAGCTTACCTAGTTCTATGCGTTCATATAGACTATATGGGATCACATTGATGGATGCGCCTAAACCTATTGTGGAATTTTAAACAACTTTACCACCTAAAGAGATAGGGATAGGAAACATTCCAAGGTCATCGCATTTTTTAGGCAATTTTTTATAATTCAAAATGGCAAATCCCCCCATTTTTAAATGCCCTAACCTATTAGTTGGCCTACTTCTTTTCTTTGTACATGTAACTTTAAGATATTTAGCATATAATGGCACATGTTCAATTAATGCCAGGATAGTAATGGTTACCTCAACCTTTTTGAAGATTTTTTGAATGTTTGCATCATTGGTCACCATCTTCGGCTTTCCTCTCAACACATTTGGAAATGGAAGTGGAATGGTAGTTTGGGCATCGGGGGATGGAAGCTCCTTGGAAGGTGCCTCCTTGACCACAATGTTCTTTTCTTTGAAGTGTACCTTGGTAGCCTCCAATACCTTGTCATCCTCTTGCATAAACCTTTTCTCGGACTCACGAACTTCTTTCCCACTTCTAAATTTGAGTGCACTCACATTCCTTGGATTGATCTCCTGTTGGGAAGGGAGTTTTCCGGACTCCTTAGCTTCAAGTCAGCTTACCAAGGTGGCAAGTTTCCCAACTTGAGCTTTAAGGTTTTTGATACTCGAGAAGGCTCTGTTACCATAGTCTTCAATTTCTCGCCCAGTCCTCTCCACGAACACATAATGTTTCTTGTTCAATTGATCGATGGCTTCTAAGATCTTTTCTCGATCTGACTTGTAGATCGAGGCGTGGTTGTTAGAAGGGCCTTCACCTCGAGGGTATGATTGAAGAGAGGCATGTCCACCCTGGTATCCTTGAGGTTAGTTATCTTCCCTCCATTAGAAATTTGAATGATCTCGATACCTTGGGTTGAATGAGTCTGCATAAGGGTCTGGCCTTGTGTCTCCTTAGTTTACCTCTAGCAAATTGTGGCCTCTCCCAATTGTTGTACTCAATATCCTTCACTTCTTGCAAATCCTCTACTACCTTGGGACACTCTTCAGAGTTATAATTAAGGTTGCAAACTCCATAGACTTTAACTTGATGCACTTTTCCTCGCAAAAGCTACTTCATCATGGAAGCAAGAGCTTAGACTTGCTCTTCCAACTTGGGTGATTGTGAAGGTTCATCCAACCTTAACCCTTGACCTTGTGCCAAATTTTCGCATACCATCCATTTCTTCAAAGAGGGTCATTGCATCCTTAGGGATCTTGTTCGCTATCAAACCATTCCAAGTGGCATTCACCATTTGTATGTCTTCACCACACAACCCCTCGAAGAAATAATACACCAAATCCCCCTCCTTGAAGGGGTGGTAGGGACAACTCGCCAAAAGTTGCTTGAAGAATTCCCAATAATCATACAAGCTTTCAGTAGCCCCTTGGGTGATGTTTGACAATTTTTTCTTTAGCCGTGTCTACTTAGACACCAGAAAACACTTCTCTAAGAACCTCTGCTTCACATCCATCCGAGAATCAATGCATCCTGGTGGCAAGTAGTATAGCCAGTCTTTAGCTCTATCTTGAAGGGAAAATGGGAAGGCTCTCAAGTTGTAAGAGTCTTGAGAAACTCCCGGTGGATTCATGTTCGTACACACCAAGTGAAACTGCAAAAGATGCTTATTCAGATTCTCCCCCACTAATCCATGGAATGTAGATATGCAATGGATCAGCTGTACTCATTCTCACTGCTACGCTACCTAGAGGGTAGTTAGCGGCAAGCCCTGGGTTTGTCCAGGGTTATCAAATTGTACGAGTAAAAGGTATAGCTAGTAAATTCAAACAAAGGGGGTTGGATTTTCATATTTAACAACTACGATGTATAAAAGTAAAAAAACAAGTAATCTAATTAAGCTAAGTAGTTAGGGAGTCATTGTGCAACATGATTAACCTAATGATTTGATCCTCTATTTATTCACATGTAAGAGTTACTAAGAAACCTAATATTGTGATCACAAAACGTGGTGTGGCTGTTGACATACACTTCCCCCTACTTGACACGTTGGGTGTGCTCACAACCCTTAATTGACACTAGCATCATAATTAGGGGAGTACAACAAGGTCCACCCATTATTGTAGGTCTATTTCTCCCCCATGCGATTACGTCCAGGGCTTCCACCATGAATGCACAACTTCCCTCAGGTCCTATCAATTAGGCCTAAGGATCCATGTCACCTTATCTAAGGCCTCTCACACCCTAGTTTGACACTTTTTCACTATCTCTACCTACAACCTATCAAAAAAATTTACGTAATCAGCTAATACTGGTGCAATGGCAAATAACTAAGAATAATATTCATGCATTCCGTGCACATACTCACGCAGACGCAACGTACTCCCTTATCTAATCTAACATCCAGGTTTCTCTTCCCAATGGAGCATTAATAAATGCACCATACATGAATACATTCCAAAGTGTGTGATGGTATGTGGTGTAATATTCATGCATTTATAACATTCAAGAACAATCATAATAATATCATGAACACACATAATAGGATGAATCTAATGAATCTAACAAAAATATATAGATTAAAACGTGCGCTACAATTAACCCTAAGCTACAGAAACTACTCCATAGACATGTAATTCAAATATAGATTTGAATTCCAAAACTAGAATGAACACGAAATTAAAAGGAAAAAAAAAGAAAAATGAGAGAGTGTTTCTCTCTCTAAAAGTGTTCTCTTAATTGTCTAATCTACTTTGTACATGTTAAACCTAGTAGAATAAGGTCATATATATTAGAGAAGGGGATTGGGCCTAAAAATAGGCCCAAAATAGGCCAAAATGCTAAAACCCTAGTTCAGCGGCACGGTCCTCGCCAAGCACTTGGTCTGGTTCTTTATAGGCGCAGGGTGCTTGATCTGGCATGGGGCCATGGTGAGGCTCTGGCTCAGACAGTGGGCTATGGCACAGGCCGTGGTCAATAAGAATGGTTTGCTCAGAAGTTTGGCGTGGACAGTGAGCTGTGGTGCGGGCCATGGCAGGAAGCACAGTTTGCCCAGAAGTTTGGCATGGGGCATAGAATTTGGTGTGGGCTACAGCTGCCCTTAGCATCTTGGTCATGGAACAGCACGGGCCATCGTAAATGGAATGGTCTGCGCCCATACATAGTCGTGTTTGAGCAAATCCTTGAACTTAAGTTGTACGGGCCTCGCGCTAGAACTGTTAGCGTGGGGAGTCTCCTCTGGCATGAGCCATTGGTTCTTGGATATGAACGGCGTGCACTGACCTGTGGTACCTTGGCTGACTGAACTTGTTTCCATCGCTACGGGAGAACCGTTAGTCCAATTTTTTAGTTCTAGTAGTTGATTTTGTAGTGCTCAAGAAGAAATATCCAATGGAATCATCCTTGATGGCTAGTTCTTCTTCTATCGTTCTCATGCTTTGGCACAACTCATCGGGCCACAATTCCCCATTTCTTCATTGCCGCTTTGATCTCTGTTGCCACCTATGTTTAGCTCCAATCTCCTTCTACCATGCATTGATCTTCGTGGCCTTTGTCTACTACCATTCTAGAGGTGAATGGCCTTCAATCTCTTCTAACGTCCTTCCAAACGGCCTTCAATATCTTCTACCACCCTTACAAACGGCCTTCACATAGAATGTAACCAAAAAGTACCAATGGTTGACCCAATAAAGATGATCAAATCGAAGATCTAGGAGTAGTGGGATACAAGATGTCCATTAGTACTAATTAAGTCTACAAAATGTAGGATTTAGATGATAAAACCAAACATAGCCATCTAAACCCCTTGTCATGTAAACTCAACTAATACTAGAAATCTGTCATACTCCCTCCGTCCCAACTATTTTTGCACTCTTTCCCTTTTTGGATGTCCCAGCTGTTTTTGCACTACCTCATTTTTTGCCATAAATGGTTTGCTTTTATTATTTGTTTACTCAATTTGGGCCTAGTTTCTGATTTTTTAACGCAATAATATTAGGATACCCCACTTCAATTTCAAGATACCCCACTTCAAAGACATAAAATAATATATCCTTAAAAATACTTCCAATTTCTCTCTCCGCAGAAAGAGCTGGGACGGAGGGAGTACAAAACATACCAAAAACTGTGATGGATGCAACGGTTAACACACACAAAATGAAGCACATTAGAGGACGACAATAAATATATGATGCTCCTTTTTTTTGGCTTTGATTTTATTTTTTGAGTAGTGAGAAGATAGATTTTTGAGTTTGAGTCTCATGATTGTGTTTTGATGGAATTAGACTCAATAAGTGACATAGTTATCGAAAAAAGTGGGAAAACCAAGGAAATAGGTGAAAAATTGTTACAGCCTCATGCCAAGACCTGGCACGGTCCACGCTAAGTAACACGGTTTGCGCCAGGGGAGCTTGGCACGAGGGACCTTGTGCTAAAGATCTGGCATGGATCACTCTAGGGTATATGGTCTTTGCCAGGGTCTTTGGCACGAGGGAGATCCGTGCCAGGAGCCTTCGACGCGGAGGTATCTGCGCCGTTTCCTCAGTTTTGCTGTCAAATTGTTCCAAAAATGCAATTTTTTTAAAATTCTGAATTTAAGCTTAAAAGTTCATTTTTGGTTCATAAATTTTGAAATTCCCTAATTCCTTAGGACTTTTTATGTAAATAGTACTTTCAATATTCCTTGTGAATTAATTGATTTGAACTAATGTCCCCTAATTTGCTATTTTAAAAAATCCCATTCTTACCTCTCTCCCTTATCACCTATGCTGAATTTTCTAGATCCTTGGTACATATCTTCACCAAAATTAAGCATCTGACACTTTACATCTTTCCAAGAAACACTCACACACACACTCTCTAGGTGAACTTGAAAATTTAAAGTTTTTCCCTCAAATGTTAGCAACTTTTGGTTCTTCTTGTGTGGATCTTGCAAATCTTAGCTTCAAATTCTGAGTAATTCATTGAACTCTTTGTTTCTTCTATTTATTAACATTTTGGTGGTGTTATTTAAAGCATGATTCTTGAATAAGTGTATGTTGTTGAGATATATGTTAGGGTTTGTATGCATGATCTTGTGTTGAAGAAAGTTTGGGTGGTTTGATGTGCTATTAT
Source organism: Rubia yunnanensis (assembly GCA_037428765.1). Classification (NCBI taxonomy): domain Eukaryota; kingdom Viridiplantae; phylum Streptophyta; class Magnoliopsida; order Gentianales; family Rubiaceae; genus Rubia; species Rubia yunnanensis. The sequence goes on along the minus strand of CM075063.1, from coordinate 74,790,434 downwards.
GCTTGGATGTTATATTCTTCATTTGTTGGGTGATTTAGGAGGATATGAATCTTGCTTGCATAATCTTATTGGTGGGTTGGTCAGAATTTAAATGAGTTTGTTTTTTGATGAGAATGTTCTTGTTTAAATAGCCTTCATGCTTAGATTATCATGTTTTCAATGGTTAGGCTATTTAGGAGAATGTTGTCTTTTTGAATGATGTTGTGGGCCATGCCTTGTTTATGATCACATTACCACTCTTTCTTTCATTTTGTTAGGATGCCTTCTAAAAACAATGTGTCGGAGAAGGGGAAGTCATCATGGGGTGAGAAAAGGAAGAAGCCAGCCAAGGGTGCAAACCATGAGCCGGTGACTCCCATTCTTCACAACCTCACATTTGTGGTTGAGAAGTTTATGGGATTGGCCAACATCTCTGGGACTGCAGCCCAGAGGTGGTGGAATTTGAAAGAGCCAAAGAGGAGTATATTGGAGACTGGCTTTGTATGCAAAGACACCTTGGCGGCTCTAGGCTTACTCATGCCCGTGTCCTATCTTTTAGGAAGGGTAGGTCTAGAGTGGTTCTTAGAGTGACACTCTAAGACCTAAATCAGGTGAACCCTAGAGTTTCTAGCTACTCTTTGGTCGGTTATAGACAAGGATGGACACAAGGCAATCAAATTCAATCATGATGATAAGGTGTGTAAAATGACACACCGAGAGGTAGCTCGCGCCTTCGGATGGAGATACGGTAAAGAAATCCCAATGACACATTGTTAAGGGATGCCTTTTTCTCTTAGGAACTTTTGGAGGAAGCTAACAGGGACTGACTAGAAAATTTGTGCAAGAGCACTGCCTTGGTTCACCCAGCATTTTGTTACGTTCACTGATTACTGGCAATGGGATTTTTCTACCACTGTGAGGTAATGCATTGTCCAGGTTCAAATGTTCATTACCTCTGGGCAATGACTCCTGAGGGTAATTTCTACCCTAACCAGGTAGGGATCTTTGTGCAAGAGTGTTTGGCGATGGGGGACAGAAAGAGTGGGAAGATTCCTATAAGCAGCATGGTAGGGGACTGGTACGGTACTTAGGGTATCCGATCACTCAATGCGTATTGGCCAACTTGGGAAGATTGGGAACAAGTTACAACATTGAGAAGTTGTCCAAGGCATTCATGGTTGCACCTATTACATCTGAGGACCGTTTCATATGGCTCTATGGTAGGGCGAACCCTTGTAGCTTCAAGGTACTTCGTCAGCCGAAGTTCACTGCCATCATCCACGACATATGTTTGGATGACCCATTCATCAAGCCCAGCCCGTATTTTGCGATTGAGTTCTACAGAGTTTTGGCTAGCCCAGAGATAGATGTTGAGGAGGTCGAGGGTGAGACTTCTTCGAGGGCACCTCCTAGTCACTTTCGCTTATATACGGACATCGTTGACAAATTGCACTCCCTTGGGCAAAGGATTTTGAGCTCTACCCAAGTTTTACAAGAGATCATCCAAGCGATATGTGGTATGAGATCTCAATTGGAGGAGCTTAGCACGAGGATGAATTCCATTGATGCTGCAATTCAAGGAATGGAGTACATTGATAGGAGCAACACAACACATGAGGAGGAAGCCCCTTTGGGGTTGTGAGAGTGAGTGTCATTATTTCTCCCAACCTCACTTATGTTTACAAGGTTTTTTTTTGCACTGGGAACAATGCAAAGGTTAAGTGTGGGGGAGGGAGTAGTGAGCACTTAGGGAGTTTTCATTCTTTGAAATCCTTGGTACATTTTGATGTTTTTCTTGGTAGTTTTTCTTGTTTCTTTGATGACTTTTGTTTTTGATTGTTGTGGGATGATTTTGGATATACACTTGGTGGTATGGCATGCTAGGTAGGGTTCCTAGTTTGCATTGGGTTAGTTGTTTTAGGATATTGGTGGTGGATTTTTGTTTTGATCTTATCTTTTGTTGTATGAAGCCCACTTTGAGGGCAATTTTGTGCTACACCCAAAAAATTTAAAATTTGAAAAAAATATAAAAACCCGGACAAGTAGGAAACCCAAAAGGGTGACTTGGGTAACATTGAGAAAAGCCCAGATAGGTCGAAAGACCTAGGTAAAATTGAGAGGCTAGGCCCGGATAGGCTTACAAGCCTATGTAAAAATGAGAGGCCGTGTGGAAAAAGGTGAGAATGTGAGTACCCTTTGTGTGTTAATAGTCATTCACAAAGAAAAACAATGACCATTCGCAAACCTCATTGATAATCACTTTAGGCAAACCACACCATAAAGGTATTTCATCAATGGCATTATACACGAAGAACCATAGATTTGATAACAACAAGACTTCTACCAAAGACATAGCCATTTAACCAAACATAGCGTTCATAAGGCTAAACCTAGAACAAATTACATTCAAGATCCAACCTTGCATTGCATCTATAGGATTAATATGAGAACAATCCACATTAACACATTTATCTAGAAAGAATCACAACACATTATGCACAAGAAGTTCTAATTCCATGTTCTAGGGTTCTCATGTCAAAGAGCTAAGGAATTTGTAACTTTCCTAACACCCTAACACTTCAATCATACAAACACTTCATATACTCAAAACACCCATAGCATAGATGAGGTAAAATATCACATTAAAACACATGAATGCTAAATGACAAATGCTTCAAGAAAGAGTGAAATAGAGGTTCTTACTACATAGATATGGAAGCTTCAATCAATTGCTCACAAGTACAAAAATAAGCTAGATAATCAAAATCCATAATATAGAACAAATATCTGCAAAGAAAGAAGAAAAAATGGAAGAAAATGGTGAAAAAATAGGGTTTTAGAGCCCCCAAGGCGGGCTTAGAGAACGGGGAAGAAAGGAGGACTATTTATAGTGCAAGAGAAGGGAAAAGAAAGCAAAAAGAAAAAATGCAGCATAATCCCGCCCAGACAGAAATGGCATTGCCTGGGCAGAAATGGCCTCGCCCGGGCGGTGGAGGCTTCAGCCCAATATTTAGATCCATCCGCCCAGGCGGATGATGATCCACGCGGGAGAGCTACAATTCGTGGCTTTTAGTTTTGCTTCCCACGGGAGAACCGTTGATCCGTTCTGGGAGTTCTTATAGTCGATTTTATAGTTCTCAAGAAGATGAATCAAATGAAGCCATCCTTGTAGGCTGATTCTTATCGGATAATTTTAAGAACTTTGTCCAAACTTCCGGGTGACAATTCATCCGCTTGTTTGCCTTCCTTCTTCGACCCTTCTATCTTCTACCACATTTTGGCACATGGACTTCACTAAACCACTCCAAAGGGCTCACAAGAAATATACAAATGAAGCTCATAAAATGGAATCTAGATGCTCGTAAGGACCAAAAATCCATTAGACTAAACATAGGTTACAAGATGAAGAATTTAGATATAAAAACTGAAAATGGCTATATAAACCCCTTATCATGTAAAAATACCTAAATCAAGCAATCTTACAACAAAAATATGACAAACATGATGTTAAATGCTTTGGAAAATACATGCATTTGACGTCTCATCAGTTAACTTATTCATGCATGCTACATTTTGCTTAATTCTTCTACTTGTCTTTATTTACTCTAAGATGAGTAAAGGGTTAAGTGTGTGTGTGGGGGGGGGGGGGGGGTAGGGGAGCTGATGTGCTTTATTATGTGTGTGTTAACCATTGCATTTGGCATAATAAATGGTTTGTTTAATATGTTGGATTGCTAGTATTAGTTGAGTTTACGTGACAAGGGGTTTAAACGACCATGTTTGATTTTCTTATCTAAATCCTGCATTTTGTAGACTTAATTGATACTAATGGACATCTTGTATCCATAGGCACCTAGATTTTCCTTTGTGATCATCCTTAGTAGGTCGCCCGTCGGTAATTTTTTGTTACATTCTATGCGAAGGTCGTTCGCAAGGGCGGTAGAAGATATTGAAGTCCATTTGCAAGGACGGTAGAAGAGATCGAAGGCCATTTACATTATAATTGTAGTAGACAAAGGCCACAGGCATCTATTTGTAGTAGTAGAAGGATGGAGACAAAGATAGGCGGCATTGGAATTCAAAACGGCCAAGGAAGAAGCGGAGAATCGTGGTCCAAGAGTTGTGCCAACTTCTTGGAATTATCCAAGAAGAATCATCCTTCAAGATTGGTTTCATTGGATTTTCCTCCTCAATAATCATAAAATAGACTACAAGAACTCTCAAAATGGACTAACAGCTCATCTGTAGCGAAGAAAAGAAGTTCAACCGGCCGAAGCACAAACGGGTCGGTGCGGACCACTTATGGATGGCACCAACGGTTCGTACCAGACAATATGGTCCATGCCAAAGGTCTTTGGTACGGACCGTCCCATAGCCATGTGTGGACCATTAAACTTGATGGGCCATGCGTGCAAGATCCAAGTTTCACTCAAAAATGGCTAAGCATGGGTGCGGACCATCCCACTATCGACGGCCTGCGCCATTCCAAGCGCAATATATCTAGACCAGCCAGCGGTATTTGAATAATTGATCAAACCATGCCAAATTACTGAGAAAAAAGAGGTTTCTGATGATGGTCTGTGCAAATATCACACCCCGCTAATCAAAAGTGCAAAAATGACAGGCCGCGCCAGATGGTATGGACCTCATCAAAATTACCTGCACTAAGAACCATGGTCCTCACCAAAGGAGAGGATACGGACAAAACCCAATCAAACAGTCTACACCAAAGGAGATGCAGAGATTGTGCCAAATCCCACAGCTCGTGCCAGTGCGAATCAAATGAGTTGCGCAAGATCTGGCGTCCCATGCCAACACAGACGAAGTACACGATACGGACTGCACCATCAGCGATGGTCTACGCCAAGCGGCGGCTGAACTAGGGTTTGACAATTTTTGCCTTATTTTGGGCCTATTTTTAGGCCCAGTCCTCTACAACTATATAAATAGCCTTAGTCTACAAGGGTTAGAAGATATCCTAGACTTTAGATTCTACTCTTGTATTTGGAGAGCATTCTAGAGAGTGAAACATTATCTCCTCTTTCTTTATTTCCTTTTTATTTTGTCTTTGATCATGTGATGTGAAATTCAAATCTTTATTTGAATTTCATGTTTAGAGATTATTTTCCATAGCTTGGGGATAATTGTATTCATGTGGTTATTTATGCTATTGTGAGATTTTAAGTTCATCCTGATTATTGTGCTTGTGATATTATTGTGACTTGTTCTTAAATGTTATAATTGCATGTATACTACACTTCATTAGCATACACTATAGTCTATATTCATGTTGTTGTAAATATTGATGCCCCCTGGGGAAGAGAAACCTTGGATGTGTTATGGGTAATAGGGTACGGGTCAGCATGGGTGTGTGCACAAAGGTCTTTTCTGAGTATTTCTCAGTTATGTTTCCAGCACACCAGCCTTAGCTTATTATGTAAAGTAGTCTGATGGGTTATGGGTAGAGATAGCAAAGAGTAGAAAGTTGGGGTTGTAAGAGGCCCTAGTGTAATAGATAAGGGGCCTACTTCCCCTTGCCTCGTTCATAGGCCTAGTGAGTAGAGCATTTGTGGTGGAATACCCGGGATGTAATATTACAGGGGAGAAATAGACCTTGTTGTACTCCCCTAATTACGGAGGCGGTGTCAATAGAAGGTTGCAAGTGCACTCGACGTGGCGGGTGTTGATATGCTTCATTACGCATGCGTTAACCAATGAATTTGGCATACTTTTTAGTACTTTTATCGGGTGTATTTCTAGTATTATTTGAGTATATGTGACAAAGGTTTTAGATGGTCATGTTTGGTTTTCTTGTCTAAATATTGCATTTTGTATACTTAATTGGTACTAATGGACATCTTGTATCCATGGGCTACTTAATCTTACTTGCTATCATCTTTAGTAGGTTGCCTGTGGGTACTTTTTGTATACATTCTATGTGAAGGTAAGAGCGGTAGAAGATATTGAAAGCCATTTGCAGGAATGGTAGTAGAGACAAAGGCCATTCACATCAATGGTAGTAGATGGACATAATCATCAATGCGTGGTATAAGGAGACTGAAGCCAAAGATAGGTGGCAACAGAGTTCAAAGCAGCCAACAAAGAAATGGGGAATCGTGGTTCGATGAGTTGTGCTCAAGTCTGAGAATGTTCCAAGAATAATTAGCCTCCAAGGCTAGTTCCATTGGATTCTTCTTCTTGAGTACTAATAAATCGACTACTAAAACTCTCAAATTAGACTAACGGTTCTCCCGTAACGAAGGAAACTAGTTCAGTCGGCCAAGGCACAAATGGGTCAATGCGGGGCATGCATGGTTTGGCATCAATAGCCCACACCAAAGGAGATGCCCTGCGCTAAGAAGACCAGTGTGAGGCTATGGTGTGGCCTTTGATAGAGGCCACGGGTCACCAGCACAAATTCAAGAACCCCTCCAAGCGGCTAAGTATAGGCGTGGGACGTCCCATTTGTAGTGTCCCACGTCGTTCCAAGCTCAATATGCCAATACTAGTCGGTGGGAAGTGAGTCACACGACCCGTGCCAAAGTTTCTGAGAAAAGCACCCATCCTGACCACTGCCCATGCCAACAGCCATGAACGCGGATCAAAACTTCAGTTTTAGCACCCTAACTGCACCCCACTTAAGATAACGTGGCTTACGCCAGGGGTAAGACACAATATGCACGAAGCCTAACACCCCGCATGACATGAAGATATGCGCCATGCCCCAGATTTGGAACCCCACGTACATGAAAGCACACAGCCCACGCTAGTCCTCACGCCTCGCACCAAGGACATCCCACGAGTCACATCATCTGTGACACCCCACGTCGGGCACCGTTTGAGCTAGGGTTAACCCTATTTTGGGTCTATTTTTAGGCCCAATCTCCTACTACTATATATAGAACCTTAGTCTACTATTTTTTCATATATTACATACCATATAGTAAATTAGAATAGTAGTTTGGAGATTCTCTCCTTAGGAGAAACTTTATCTTTTTATTCTTTTTATTTTTCTTTGATCCTAAGATGTGGAATTCTAATCTTTGTTTGAATTCCATGTCAAATGAGTATTTTCTATAGCTTGGGGATAAATTGTAGTGACTTGGTCTAATCTATATACTTATTAAGATTCTTTAGTTCTTCCTAATTTTGTGTTCATGATATTATTATAATTTGTTCTTGAGTTTAGTGCATGAATAGTATAGCACATATAAGCACACACTTTGGGCTATATTAATGTATGGTGTAAATATCGATGCCCCCTTGGGAAGAGAAACCTGGCTATTAGAATAGGTAAAGGAGAATGCGGTTGCATAGGCTTGTGCATGGGGGATTCGAGGTCACCCTGATCTACTTACCATCGCACCAGTCTTTAGCTAACTTCGTAAAGTTTTCTGAGAGGTTCCGAGTAGAGATAGCTAAATAGTAGCAAGCTAGGGTTACAAGAAACCCTAGTATCATAGATAAGGTGTCTACGACCCTTGGGCCTAATTAATAGAACCGAGGGAAGTAATGCATTCATGGTGAAAGCCTGGGACGTAATAGCACAGGGGAGAAACTGATGTTCCCATTTTATACGGTTATATTAGGACTTTTGTACACTTTTGTGCTCTAAATGTGACATTTTACCTTGAAATTCTCTAAGGAGGGTTAAAAGAGACTTTTACGCTTTAATACTTTTCTAGAGAAATTTGTGTGACAAAGAAATTTGTTGGAAGACTTTGAAGAATACCTTTGAATATTTGAAGATTTGAAGACTTGTATTTGAGCTTTTGAAGAATCAAATAAGTGAAAAGAAGAGGAGGATATGAAACAAAAAGAGGAAAGACATCAAGCTGCTGGAAATTGAGTCCGTTGCGAGCCCGTTGCGACTCGTGACGGACGTCTGGCCTGAAATCCCTCTTGCTTTTTGTACTATAAATACTCACCTTATCCTCTCATCTTGGGAATTCCTTCTTCTTCCTGCAATTTTTCTATGTTCAAACCCTAGTTTTTCTTTCCTTATTTTCTTAGTTTTTGTAGGTTAATCATGTATTTTAATTATCTAGCTTAGTTTTACCTTGGGAGCAATGGATTGAAGCTTCCATTTATATGTAGTAAGAACCATATCTATCTATTTAGTGTTTTTTCTATTGTGCATTTATTGAGCTTTGAATGTGAATTGTTAATGTCATTTATGTTGTTGGAAGCTTGAGTATATGAATGACTTGTATGATTACTTGTTAGGGTTGGGAGAAAGTAGCTAATTCTCCCCTCTTTTAATGTGGAATCCTAGATCATGAGTTAGAGCTTCTTAAATGATGTTTGTGTGTTGATAATTGCTAGATGAATGTGACGATGTCGAACTTGTTGTCATGTTTATTTTATGTAGCAAATGAGAGAAGTTTATGAATGTCGATCGTTCTTGACTAATCTATGCATGAAGTTAAATGCTTAGACACGGTGTAGTGTTTATAAGTGTTGCCAAGCTTGTTGGTTCTTCATGCTCAATGCCATCAATGGGATACTTTTAGTCGTGTTTTGGCTAAGGGAGTCATTGGTGAGGTTTGACAAGAGATGTCAAATTCACTCTTGCAAACTACTATCTAAGAAGGATGGAAGATTTATCTTCACAACAAGTAGTCAAAATAGAGAATAGATTGTTTTGCTCATTCTCGAAGCCTTTGTTATTTAGCATTCATGTGTTCTTAATGCTATGTGTTACTTCATTTATGCCACATGTTGTTTGAGAATAGGAAGTATTTGCATGATTTAAGTGTTAGGAAGTTAGGAAATTGACGAATTCCTTAGGTCATTTGCATGAAAATCTAAGAACATGAACTTAGAACTTCTTGTGCATAATGTGTGGTGATTCTTGCTAGATAAGTATGTTAATGTGGTAGGTAACAAATATAATAGGATGAGTGAATGGTTCAATGATCCACATTAGGTTTGGAAGTGGATATCAAGTGCCCCCAAGGCTTTGTTTTTGTAATTTTAAAACCCTTTTTCTTAGTTTGTTTGATGATTAGCATAGTTACTTGACTTTGCTAGTTGTAGGTATAACGACGGCCTCCCAGAAACAAACCTACAACAATGGTCGGACCTTGTTGTATTCCCCTAAATATGATGCCAGTATCGACGGGGGTTGTGAGAGTACCTGCTATAACAGGGATGGGGACGTGTATGACATCATCCACACCACGTATTATGGACACTCTATTAGGTTTCCTAAGATCTCTATGCAAATGAATCGAGGATAGAAGCATTAGATTAATCAAGTTGCTCAATGATTTTCCCAAGTGCTTAGTTTAATATTGTAGTTCTGTTTTTACTTTCATGCTTAGTAGTTGTTAGTTGAAAAAATAACATCCCTCCCATTTTCATGTTTGCTTTGCTAGCTATTCCTTTCACTTGTACGGATTGATGACCCGTATGAGGTTGTGTTTTAAGTTGCAACATTAGACCTAGCATCTCTATGGACAAACCCAGGGCTTACCACTAACTCTCTATAGGTAGCGTAACTGTAGGAACAGGGTGCAAAACTATTTATTTCTATCTTTTGACCCCACTGCCTCCTACCGGGTTACTTCTAAGCTATGGTTTTAACGACCCCAGGGAGAGGCATGTCAGAATTTTTGCGTCGCTGTCGAGGATGCTATCAGTCTATGTATCAATTTAGTCATAACACATTAGTAGAGTAGTTAGTTTAGCTTTTATTTTGTTTGTTTATGATGTTGAATCTTGGTTGGAGCTATTTTTATAGTTATTTTGTTAGCTTTTGATCCGTTTGCTAGTGTTGTATTCGGAAGGGTATTTTTGGCCCTAATTTATGGTACACACCAATAACACTAATCTAGGCATCTTACACTACCCGACTTAGAACACAGGTGGTCGGAGAAGAAGGAGGAAAACAACTAGGGGACAAGTTCAACCAAGGCTAGAAGTAGTAGTAGAAGTTCCGCTAGTAATGGCGGAAGATGATAGTACCATACGGGAGCTCTTGGAACCCAACTTAGAGAATTAGCCTCTATGCATCACCTTCCCGCCAATGTGAGCTCTGAGCTAAAAAATGGCATGATTCATTGTCTTCCTACATTTCATGGATTGGTTTGGGAGGACCCGAACAAACATCTTTCGGAGTTCCATTTGGTGTGCATGAACATGAAGCCCTCGGGAGTGTCCAAAGATGACTACAACTTAAGAGCCTTCTCGTTCTCCCTTCAAAGTAGTGCCAATGATTGGCTATACTACTTGCCACCAGGATACATTATATGTTGGATGGATATGAAGCGGAGGTTTTTAGAGAAATATTTTCCTGCGTCCAAGTTAGCCTGGTTGAAGAAGAAATTGTTGAACATCACCCAAGGTGCCACTGAGAGTATGTATGATTATTGGGAGTGATTTAAGCGAATTTTGGTGATTTTGCCTTACCACCCATTCAAGGAGAGAGATTTGGTGTATTACTTCTTTGAGAGGTTGTGTGATGAAGATATGCGGATGGTGAATTCTACTTGCAATAGTTCGATAGCGAACAAGATCTCTAAGGATGAAATGGCCCTCTTTGAAGAAATGGCAAATGGTATGCAGCAATTTGGCACTAGGTTAAGGGTGAAGGTCTTGGATGAACCCACACACTCACCTAAGTTGGAGGAGCAAGTACAAGCCCTTGCTTCCATGATGAAGGAGCTTTTGAGAGGAAAAGTGCATCAAGTCCAAGTGTGTAGATTTTGCAACCTTAACCATAACTCCTTAGTGTGCCCCAAAGTTATAGATGATTTACAAGAGTTGAAGGCAATTGACTATAACAACTGGGAAAGACCACAATTTGCTAGGGGCAACCAAAAGAGTTCCGAGGGAATCAAGGAGATGCAAGGTCGGACCCCTATGCCAATTCATTCAACTCAAGCTATTGAGATCATCCTAATTTCTGATGAAGGGAGGATATCCAGCCTCAAGGATACCAGGGAGGACAACCTCCACCACAACCATATCATGAAGGTGAAGGCCCTTCCAACAATCATGCTTCACTCTACAAGTCGGAACGGGATGAGATCTTAGAAGCCATTGGTCAATTGGGGAAGAAACATGAAGTCTTTGCAGAAAGGACAAGGCGAGAGATTGAGGACCTTGGCAATAGAGTTTTCTCAAGTATCAAAAATATTGAAGTTCAAGTAAGGTAACTAGCCACCGTGGTAAGGCAACATGAAACCAAGAAGTCTGGAAAACAACCTTCCCAACTGGAGATCAATCCGAGGAATGTGAGCGCACTTAAATTAAGAAGTGGGAAGCAAGTTTGTGAGACCATAAAAAGGTAATGCAAGAAGATGACAAGATGGTAGAGTCTACCAAAGTACATTTCGAAGAGGAGGAAATCGTGGTCAAGGAAGCACACTCCAAGGAACTTCCACCGCCCGAGGCATTCAGTCACAATTCCACCTCCATTTCCAAATTCTTTGAGGAGATGGCCAAAGGTGGTGACCGGTGATGCAAACATTCAAAAATTCTTTGAAACGGTTGAGGTAACCATCCATATCTTGGAATTAATTTAACATGTGTCATCATATGCTAAATTTCTTAGATTTGCATGCACAAAGAAAATGCGTAGGCAAACTAAGAGGTTAGAACATTTGAAAATGGGAGGAGTCGTTGTTTTGAACCATAAGAACTTACCTAAGAAATGTGATGACCCCGGAATGTTTTCTATCTCTATCTCTCTAGTGGTAAACTTGTAGAACATGCCATGATAGATCTAGGTGCATCCATTAATGTTATTATGTTAAGTCTATATGAATGCCTAGAAATAGGTGAGCGTAGGTATACTAGAGTAATTATCCAACTTGTTGATCATTCCCAAGCTAGTCCTCGTGGTTTAGTAAAGGATTTGATGGTGCGAGTTGGAAAATTGGCTTTTTCGGCAGACTTGTATGTCTTAGATGTGGCGCACAATGGAAGTGCACCACCTAATAATTTTGGGGAGACCTTTTCTTAAAATGCCTAAGACTAAAATTGATGTCCACTTGGGAACCTTAACTCTAGAAGATAACATGGATAAAGTGGAATTTGATATCGATAAATCTAGGCCAGATTTAACAAAGTCTTCTTTAGTGTGCATGGTGTAACCTTATTTGATGAGCATGATGAGTCTTCTTTTGTGACAAATGAGCATGAATGTTTGAGTGAATCTCATGTTGATGACAATGATGATGATTTTGATAAATTGAATGATGCAATGGATGATATATCGGTGCTAGATTATTTTTTCTATGCTAACCAATTTGCAGCGGGAATGGGAGATGTTCAAGAGTTTAAAATCTCCTCGACCTCCCTACAACCCCAAAGAAACATTCACAGACTCAATAATACAAAGACATGGATATTCACTCCTATTGGCGGACAAAAGGTCTGAAGGTAAGAATGGCTCATTGTGGAGACCTCTCAACAATGATGTCATCGCAAGTGGAGTCGCTGATGGCGATTTTGGAGACCCGCGGGTAAGTGGTTCTAACTAGAATGCATGAGAAAGAAAATAAGTTGTGAGGACGACAATAAATATACGGTGTTTCTTTTGCTTTCTTGTTTTGATTAGATAGTTTTTGCATGAATCTTGTTTTGCTATATGGATTTTAGATGAACTCTTGTTGATTGGAAATTTTGAGCTCAAGACTCATGATTGTGTTTGAACGGAACTAAATTGGATGGGTGACATAGTCTTTTGGAAATAGGAAAAACCAAGGATTAGGGAAAGTATTGGTGTATGCCTTGTGCTGAAGTGCTTGGCGCGAGGCTATGCTTAGCGTGAGGCTATGCTTCATGCCCAAGTGTTTGGTGTGAGGCTCTGTCTCATACCAAAAGTTTAGTACGAGGAAATGATTCATGCCATGATGTTTGGCATGAGCCTATGGTTCTCGCCAGCAGATTTTGTGTGTAAAACCAAATTTTCATTTTTCTTGGTTCCAACAATGCAATCTTTTGAAATTCTAATTCTCAAACTTAAAAATTGCATATTTGGTGAATTTTGGAATTCCCTAATTCCTTAGGATTTTTTAAAATACTTCCAATATCCCTTGGAATTAATTGATTTGTACTATTGTCCCCTAAATTGAGCGTTTTAAATTTCCATTCTTATCCTAATTGTACCTCTCACCCTAGTCACCTAGGCTGAAATTCTAAACCCATCGTACATTTCTCCACCTAATTGTATCATTAGACACATTCTTTCTTCTCAAGAAACACTCACTCTCACACTCTTGGTGTAACTCGAAAGGTGAAGCTTTTCTTCCAAAATTTAGCAATTTTTGCTTCTCCCTTTGTGGGTCTTACAGATCCTAGCTTCAAATTTTGGGTAACCCATTAAACTCTTTTTTATATGATTTATTTGACATTGTGGTGGTGTTATTTGAAGCATGAATCTTGAATGAGTGTGTTTTGAGATTGTGTTTGAGTTTGGATGCATGATCTTGTGTTGAAGAAAGAATTGGGAGGATGTTGTGCTATTTTGCTTGAAAGATATGGTCTTTAGTGTTGGGAGATTTGGGAGAGAGTGAATCTTGATTGCATGATCTTATTGACAGGTTGGTGATTACTTACTTGAGTTTTTTTTTTGATGAGGAATGTTCTTGTTTAAATAGATCACGTGCTTAGATTATTATGTTATGAATGGTTGGGTTATTTAGGAGAATATTGTCTTATTGAATTGTAAGACATGCTTTGTGTATGATCATATCACCACTCTTGTCCTCATTTTGTTAGGATGCCACCTAAGAATAATGCCTCGGAGAAGGGCAAGTTCACTAGGGGTGAGAAGAGGAAGAAGTCGGCAAGGGTGCAAACTGAACCGACGACTTCCATTCTTTGCAACCCCACATTTGTGACTGAGGAGTTTTTTGGTTTATCCAACCATTCCGAGAATGCAGCTCAGAGGTGGAGGAACATGAGAGAGCCGAAGAGAAGTATTTTGGAAATGAGGTTCGCTTACAAGGACACCTTATCGGCTCTAGGTTTACTCGAGCAAGTTACTTAAATAATGAGCTGAGTAGGTCTAGAGGGGTTTGTTGAGAAACACTCCAAGATGTACATTAGTTGGAGCCTAGTTTTCCAAGCTACTCTATGGTCGGTCGTAGCTTGGATGATAAGGAGTACAAAATGACCCACCAAGAGGTAGCGTGATGTGCCCATTTTATATGGTTATATTAGGACTTTTGGGATTCACTTGTGTACACTTTTGTACTCTAGATGTGGCCTTTTGCCTGGAAATTCTCTAAGGAGAGTTAAAAGCGACTTTTACACTTTTTTTACTTTTCTAGAGGATTTCGTATGACAAGGAATTTTTTTGAAAACTTTGAAAACTTTAAAGAATACCTTTTAATATTTAAAGACTTGAATACTTGTATTTGAGCTTTTAAAGATTTGAAGAATTGAAGATGAGTGAAGTGAAGAGGAGAACTTGAAACAAAAAGAAGAAAGAAATCAAGATGCTGAAACTGGGCTCGGTCGTGACTCACGACGAACCCGTCATGACTCGTGATGGACGTATGGCCAAAAATTTTTCTTACATTTTTGTACTATAAATACTCACCTTATCCTCTCCTTTTCAACTCTCTTCTTTTTCCTGCATTTTTCTGGGTTCAAACCCTAGTTTTTTCTTTCTTTTCTTAGTTTTTGTAGGTTAATCATATCTTTTCATTATCTAGGTTAGTTTAATCTTGGGAGAAATTGATTGAAGCTTCCATATCTATGTAGTAAGAACCTCTATTTCACTCTATCTTGAAGCATTTGTTATTTAGCATTCATGTGTTTTAATGTGATGTTTTACTTCATTTATATCATGGGTTGTTTGAGTAGGAAGTGTTTGTATGATTGAAATGTTAGGGTGTTAGGAAAGTTGCAAATTTCTTAACTCATTTGGCATGAAAATCCAAGAACATAGACTTAGAACTTCTAGTGTGTAATGTTTTGTAATTCTTGCTAGATAAGTATGTTAATTTGGATTGTTCTCATATTTATCCTATAGATGCAATGTAAGGTTGAATCTTGAATGTTGTTTGTTCTAGGTTTAGCCTAATGAATGCTATGTTTGGTTAAATGGCTATGTCTTTGGTAGAAGGCTTGTTGTTATCAAATCTATGGTTCTTCGTGTATAATGCCATTGATGAAATACCTTTACGGTGTGGTTTGCCTAAAGTGATTGTCAATGAGTTTTGCAAATGGTCGTTGTTTGTCTTTGTGAATTATTCTTAAGAAGAAATGAATGTTGATCTTCAATTGAGAAGTTTTAGCATTCCCCATAGGTAACGAATGTGATAGAATGAGTGAATGGTTCAATGATCTACATTAGGTTTGGAAGTGGATATTAATTGCCCCTAAGGCTTTGTCTTTTATAGTTTTTACCCCTTTTTCTTAGTTTGTTTGATGATTAGCATAGTTACTTAACTTTTCTAGTTATCTTGTCTTTTAATTTCATAACTTAAAACCACAACCAACCAAACCCCCCCCCCATTTACTTGCTTTTATATATGTATATATATATATATATTTACTTCTAGCATAATATCAACCTTTTTATGTTTAAACACTTAAGAAAATCCCTCTTCTTCATGGACGACCCCAATTTTCTATTTTCTACTTAGTTGTAGTAAGTAAGCATTTAGGGCTTATAAATATTAACTTTGAGAGGTACGGAAATGACCTCCCACAGCGCAAACCTTTGGGTGGAAGTATGGCAAGGAGATCCAGAAGACACACCGACAAGGGTCACCTTTCTCTCCTGACTCTTTTGGGTGCAACTGAGGGGCATGGATAGGAAGAACCTATGCAGGAGTACCTCCATAGTTCACCCGGCGTTCTGTTATGTTCACTGACTGTCGGCTATGGGAGTCTTTTACCACGGTGAACTAACACAATGCCTGGGTTTGGATGTTCATTGCCTTTGGGCAATGACTCCCAAGGGTAATGATCTTCACCATTACGCATGCTTTAACCAATGCATTTGACATAGTTTTTAGTTACTTTTGGTTGGCGGTTTGGCGAGATTAGTTAAGTCTACATAACAAGGGTTTTAGATAACCATGTCTGGTTTTCTATTCTAAATACCATGTTTTGTATACTTAATTAGTGATTTTTGACATATCGTGTTCACAGGCTCCTTGTTCTCCATTATGAGTACCTTTATTAGGTCCCTTGTGAATGTTATTTGTTACATTACATTCTTGCGTAGGCTGTTATGGTAGAATATTTAAAGGCCACTCACATTTAAATGGTAGTAGATAAAGGTCACGAACATCAATGCTTGGTAGAAGGAGATTGATGCCAAAGATATGCGGCTTCAGAGTCTAAGACGGCCAAAGGAGAAAATGGTGAATCATGGTCTGAGGAGTGTTGGATTAGTCCAATAATGATCCAGGAAGAATTATCTTTCAAAACTAGTTCCATTGGATTAGTCTTCTCGAGTACTATAAAATCGACTACTAGAACTCTCGATTCGGACTAACGGTTCACCAATGGAAAGCAAATAAAGTTCAGCCAACGAAGCACCAGTGGTCGGTCACAGTCCGCCCATGGTCAAGCACCAGTGGCTCGTAACAAAACACACGACCCGCACTACATGAGGGATGATGATAAACCTTCCTCCCCACACTTAAACCTTACTCGCCCTCGAGTAAGAAAAGATCTAAGCACACGGAAGAAATGATATAGCCCTATCCTAACTACTAATCCCCCAATCAAAGCCTCACAAAAACTCTCAATATCATAAATCCCAAATAAAAGCTCACATGAGAATTTTTCACACACACATCCCCAATCCTAAATCTAACCAAACCTACCACTTATCAATTCACTACCCATAAAAATATTTCAAAGCCCCGAATTGATATTCCCAAAATCCAATGACATAAAATGAAGCTAAAGCCATATAAGAGGTTCAAACACATGCTTCACCGAATGCCAATATATCAACCAAAAACGAAGTATAAAGAGATAAGGAATTTCATAACCACACTTCGTTTCCTAACCCACTAAGCTACCCAATCCCAAGAGGTCTATAGATGTTGAGCTACCCGATCCATCCATATGACAACCGCAACCTTATGACTTCAACGCCGGCAAATGAGTGAAATCTTAGAATTTTTCTTTTTCTCTCTTTTTCTCTCATTTTGCCTAGGAGCTCTTTTGAGTTTTCATCCTAGCCACACATCATGTTTCTTTAGCTCACATCTCACCTTTTTCTGCACATTTTAGCCTCTCATTTTTTCCTAGGCCGCCCTTTCGGGTTTTCGACCTATCCGGGCCCCAATGTTACCTAAGTTGCCCTCTCGGGTTTTCAACTTAGCGGGTTTTCTTTTTTCTTTTTTTTTATTTTTGTTTTTCTATTTTTTTTTTCTTTTTTGTTTTTCTATTTTTTTCTAATGTTTTTCCATTGAAAAGTAGCAAAAAGCATTCCAAAACAATATAGCATGCATGTGAGTCCTCTAACCCCTCCCCACACTTAAAACATTGCATTGCCCTCAATGTAAACATGTAAGGCAAGAACAATAAAAATCAAGGTAAGGGGGTAGAGTGACACTCGTTTCTCCGCATAGTCGCCGGTGATATGGCGCAATCCAATGTAAATGTATGGTCCCGAAATCGGTTTCGGAACCGGAAGGGGGAGCAAAGATGCCGTAGAAGAACTCACCCCTCGAGAAAAGCATTGTCTCTGTGGCGCCGTTTGATCAAGACTAACACCACAAAGAACAACATTAAACTCACAAGTACATAAGGATTTGTAATACTAGGTTTAGCATAGAGAATTAATAACCATAGTATTCACAAAGAACAACCAATCCACCCTCAATCACCACTATAAAATTATGCATTAAAAATATCCAACATATATTGACATGTATACAAGCATCATTATAAGATATGCACTTATGGTCACAATGATGTAGTCGGCATACTACAATCAATAAATGTACTATAAAGATGCAAGAATGTTCATATGCCAATATATGTAGGATGGTGGAGGAATGAGAGGTATGTGATGGTTCTTGGGAGTGTTGGTGGAGAAGAAGGAAGGATCATGCAATGTTTAAGATCAATTGGAAACTTGGATTTTTCATCGCGACTCGCGATTGAACCACTCGTGACTCGCGGAAAGTGAAATCTGAGATTGATTTTTTTTCAAAATTCCTGAGTACGTCGCGACTCGCGATGAAGCTCATCGTGACTCGCGACGAGCATCGCGAGGGCATCGCGAGTCGCGGGAAGTTGAATCCGGAAGGCCAAAAATTTCAAAAATTTCCTGAACACCTCGCGACGAGCATTGCGAGGTCATCGCGACTCGAGGAAAGTTGGTGCTGGGAGTGGATTTTTCTCCCCTGTTCGTCGCGACTCGCGATGGCAGGGTATCCCAGGCTTAAAATTTTTTTCGTTTTCTTACCAACTGTCCAAGCTTTCTTCCCTCATTCATTGATCTCGGTCCTTCATCTCCTTCATTGCAATGCACTTCATGTTGCTACAAAATCACAGAAAAACATGCCATAAAAAGAACAAAACAAAACAACAAAAACTAAGAAACAAAGACTAAGAAACAAAAACTAAGAAACAAAAACTAAAAGAAAAGTCGAATTTATTTAACGTCGTCGGCACGACGAAGCTCCGTATTTTTAAGGTCGTCGGCACGACCCTAATGTTATCCGTATGGTGAAGGCTTGAACCCCTTCACCATGAGCATCCAAAATAAGAGAGGTGGGGCACAAAACTTTCAAGAGGAAAGTCTTGTGGGGGTGGAAATGGTTCAAAGGGAATTGAGTGGTTAGGGAGCTTGGGATAATCTTTCGGCTCCTCTCTTGTTTCCCTAAAAACTTCCAAAAATATTAGAGTTGGTTCACTAGGTGGGAGAAGGGGTGACGATGCTAATGGATGTAGCACTATCACCTCTTCCTCCATTTTTCTATCCTCAACAACCAACTCCTCATCCCTTTCAAACTCAAAATCATTTTTATTGGTGACCTCACTCACCGAGTCATCGAGTTCAAGTTGGGATATTGTATTTTTGGGATCACGAGCTTCCATGCGGGCCAATACCTCTAATATGTTCCTCACATGCCCCTCAATGGCCTCAACACTAGAGGAGAGCTGGGTATCCGGCTCCTCACTAGTAAAGGAGTTCAAGTTTGCTATGGTATTTAAGACATCCTCACGTGTCAAACTTGAACTTCCTTGTTGGGCTTGGTTTTGGGGTATGGTATAGGGTGGTGATGGCCAACTAGGTTGCTCGTAATGTTGGTTTTCCGGCTCATTCTCATACCACCAATCCGGACTACCACTCCATTCCGGATTGTTAGAGTTGTGGTATGGAAAACACTCTTGAACATTTTCCCCTTGAAAACCAACATCTCCAACCTCTTGATAGCACTCTTCATAGTACCCATGGTTTTGAAAACCAAGGGTTCTTTCTTGGTCATCGTGTTTTTCCCACAACAAAGGGCAAGATTCGGTAGGATGGTCGGAACAACACATCCTACAAAACCTTGCTTGTTGAGCCTCTCTTCTCATCATGAGTTCCCTCAAGGTGAGACGCTCCATTAATTTTTTTTTTTCAAAAGCTCGAAATCATAGTGCAAGGATTCTCGATAAAATAAATTACCAAGAACTCAAGCAATACCTACTCCGAACAAAAACAACCACCAAGTGGTGGAAAATAAAAACAACTAGCCAATACACAACCAAATATACCTAAATACTTAAAAAATAAATGCCTCTTCCCCGGCAGCGGTGCCATTTTGATAGCGGGCGGTCGTCGCACCCCTATGCAAAAGATAATTTGTAAGCCCTTTTTGCTTACTTTCTACAACTAGGTAGATAGCGGAAAATCGGGGTCGTCCAAGGAGAAGAGGGATCTTCCTAAGCGCTTAAGCACAAATGGTTAATATTATGCTAGGATAAAATATATACACACACACACACATAAAAGGAAGTAAAATGTGGGGGGGGGGGGGGGGTTGGTTGGTTGGTTTTCCTAAGTTACGAAAGTAAAAAGACAAGATAACTAGCAAGGTCAAGTGACTATGCTAATCATCAAACAAAACTAAGAAAATGGGTTTTAAAACTACAAAGATAAAAAGCCTTGGGGGCAAGGGATATCCACTTCCAAATCTAATGTAGGTCATTGAATCATTCACTCATTCTATCATATAGCATTACATGACTCAACATCAACATACCCATCTAGCAAGAATCACAACACGTTATGCACAAGAAGTTCTAAGTCCACGCTCATAGATTTTCATGCAAAGGAGCTACGGAATTCGTCACGTTCCTAACACCTAACCAATTCAATCATACAAGCACTCCCTATGCTCAAGCAACTCATGGCACAAATGAAGTGAAACACACCATCAAGAATACACAAATGCTAAATAACAAATGCTTCAAGGATGAATTAAAATCATCTATTCAATACTTCAACTACTTGTTGTGGAGACTAAACTCCTATCCTTCTTAGTTTGTAGTTTACAAGAGTGAGTTCGACATCTCTCGTCAAACCTCACTAATGACTTCCGTTGTCGCGACCACGACTCAAGGTATCCCATTGGTGGCATTTAATCACGAAGAACCAACAAGCTTGGCAATTCTTATGACTACTACACCGTGACTAAGCATTTAACCAATTCATGCAATTACACGAGATTGGATGAACGTGCAACGCACATTCATCCAAGAGCATATAACTCTCTCGTTTGCTACACAAACGAACATGACGAAGAGTTCAACATCAATCACATTCATCTAGCACATTATCAATCCATCAAAACAATCAAAAGCTCTAAATTATACTCATACATTCCTAACAAGAAAAGGGGGAAATCAACCCAAATCCCCCAAACCCTAGCTAGCAATTCATACAAGTATTTCATATGCTCAAACTTTCAACAACATCAATGAAATCAACAATTAACATTCAAAGCACACTAAATGCACAATAGCAAAAACACAAAATAGATAGATAAAATGAGTTCTTGCTACATAGATATGGAAGCTTCAATCCTTGCTCCCAAGTACAATAACTACTCTAGAATAACAAAAGACATAGAAACTAAGAAAAGAAGAAGAGAAAAACTAGGGTTTTGGCCCAAGAACAGGGGCCAAAAGCTGTGGAAAGAACGGGGTGAAGATGTATTTATAGGGGAAGAAAAAGGGGAGAAAAATGCTGCTGCAGGGCTGACTGGACGCTGTCGTCGCGACTCGCGACGAGCTTCATCGCGAGTCGCGACCAAATCAGTAACTCCAGCCCTGTTTTGTTTTGCTTCCTCCGGGTGAACCGTTTATCCGTTTTGGGAGTTCTTGTAGTCGATTTTATAGTGCTCGAGAAGAGGAATCCAATGGTACCACTATTGAAGGCTGATTCTTCTCGGAAAATTCTGAGAACCCTGGATCATCATTCATCCATTGCTTTGCTCTTCTTTCTTCACCTCTTCACTTCTTCAAATCTTCACAAAGCTCAAATGTAAGTCTTCAAATCTTCAAAGATATCTTTCAAAGTCTTCAAATCTTCAAAGTCTTCAAACAAATCACCTTGTCACACAAAATCATCTAAAAAGTGATAAAAACGCCAAAGTCGCTTTTATCGCTCCTTAAATGATTTCAAGGCAAAATGCCACATTCAGAGCACAAAATTGTCCAAAACCTAATCCTAAAAACCCTAAAATATCCGCATAAAATGGCCACATCAAGGGACACTAGAGGATCCGTGAAAACCTGCACGAGACAATCACAAAGCAAAGAGTTGAGGCATGACAAAGACCCCAGACCGTGGAGCTTGGAGATGATGAGTTGAAGAATTTGGCTACGTATAGAGTCGGTCCATCAAAACCTTCACGGGCCATGAAAAAAGTGTTAAGCAAGACCACAAGTTGTTCACTGCCCGTGAAAACCTTCACGGGCCGTGAGAAAAGTTCTGAGTAAAGACCATGAGCTGCTCGCGCTCTGTGAAAACCTTCACAGACCGTGGGAAAACTATAA
The DNA here is from genome assembly GCA_037428765.1 of Rubia yunnanensis. NCBI lineage: Eukaryota > Viridiplantae > Streptophyta > Magnoliopsida > Gentianales > Rubiaceae > Rubia > Rubia yunnanensis. The sequence goes on along the minus strand of CM075063.1, from coordinate 74,768,471 downwards.
GAAAAATCTAGATGCTGCTTGAAATCTGTGACAATCTTCATGGCCTATGGTACGAACTCAGCTTTACGGACCACGCCAGATCTCATGGACCATGGCTATGAACGTTCATAGACCGTGACATCCGTGCCGGCCCGTGAAGCCTTGGCGGCTGACCTAGGCTTTTGCTATTTTTGGCTTATTTTGGGCCTATTTTTAGGCCCAATCTCCTACTACTATATATAGGAACCTTATTCTTCAACTAAATAAAATCTAGGCATAATATAGATTAGTTTCTCTCTCTAGTTTAGATAGAATGAGGAGGAGAGTTCTTCTTCTCCTTCCTTCTTATTTTCCTTTCTTTTTCCTTTCATCTTATTTTCTAGATCCATGGCATCTAACCTAATATTTGTCATGGATCTAAGCTTTGTAGAGTAGCTTAGCTTGGGATTCATTTTGGCACTTGGTATGTTCTAATAAACAAAAAGATAGGGGTGAATCTAATGAATCTCAATAAGCATTTAGAACATTAACACAAAGGTGAGAGATGAGCACATTGTGTGGGATAAAGCTAGGATGAAAACTCGAAAGGGCTCCTAGGCATAATGAGAAAAATTGAGAGAAAAAAAATAAGAAATAAGAAACTAGGTTGACGATATATTGGACTCCTTGGTTGTAACTCAGTCGAGAATCTTGAGTTATTCCTATGTTGCAACCAAGTCGACGGCTTTTAGATTTCCTTGGTGGATTGTTTTACTTGAGGATTACTCTTTGATTGCTTTTAGGATTACTTTGGGGAAAATAAGCTTGTCTTTATTCCGATATTTTGCCAGTTATCTTTTTCCATACACATTTACTTGCTTTGGGTTGTTTGGTTGCTTTAGGAACTTTGAGGAGTGTGAGAGTTGTGAGATTTTCCCCTGCTTAGGGGAACTAGGGTAGCTTGGGAATAAGTTGAATGCATTGGCTATTTTTGGATGTTTCATTCCGCTTGAACCTTTTTTATTGATTTTATTTACTCGAGGATGATTAAAGGTTTAAGTGTGGGGAGTCTGATCTGCACCATTACGCATGCTTTAACCAATGCATTTGACATATTTTTTAGTTACTTTTGGTTGGCGGTTTGGTGATATTAATTGAGTTTACATAACAAGGGATTTAGACAACCATGTTTGGTTTTCTATTCTAAATCCCATGTTTTGTATACTTAATTAGTGATTTTTGATATATCGTCTTCACAGGCTCCTTGGTCTTCATTATGAGCACCTTTAGTAGGTCTCCCGTGAATGCTATTTGTTACATTGCATTCTTGCATAGGCTTTTTTTTAAATGGTAGAATATTTTAAGGCCATTTTCATTTGAATGGTAGTAGATGAAGGTCATGAACATCAATGTGTGGTAGAAGGAGATTAAAGCCTAAGATAGGCAGCTTCAGAGTCCAAGACGGGCAAAGGAGAAAATGGTGAATCGTTGTCCGAGGAGTGTTGCCTTAGTCTGAGAATGATCCAAGAATAATTATACTTCAAGACTGGTTCCATTGGATTCTTCTTCTCGAGTACTACAAAATTGACTACTAGAACTCCCAATTCGGACTAATGGTTCACTTGTGGCAAGCAAACGAAGTTCACCCAACAAAGTACCAGCAGCCAGTCAAGATCCGCCCATGGTCAAGCACCAGTGGCCCATGACAAAGCACACAGCCCGCACTACACAATGGATACTAGAGGATCCGTTAATAACTGCACAAGACCTTCATAAAACAAAGAGTCGGGTTGTGACAAAGACCTTGGACCGTGGAGTTTGGAGATGAAGAGTTGAAGAATTTGGCTAAGTATGGAGCTGGTCCGTCAAAACCTTCATGAGCCATGACAAAAGTACTGAGCAAGACCACAAGTTGCTCACGGTCCGTGAAAACCTTTACGGTTTGTGACAAAATTTCTGAGCAGAGACCATGAGTAGCGCACGATCCATGAAACCTTCACAGACCATGGGAAAACTCTGAGAAAAAATTGTATGTTGTTCGCGGTCAGTGAAAATATTCACGGACCGTGGCACAAACCCAGCTTTATGGACCGTGCTAGATCCCATGGACCGCGGCTATGAATGTTCAAAAATCGTGACATCTATGCCGGTCCGTGAAGCTTTGGCAGCTGACCTAGGGCTTTGCTATTTTTGGCCTATTTTGGGCTTATTTTTAGGGCCAATCTCCTACTACTATATATTGGAGTCTTTGTCTTCTACTAAAAAAAATCTAGGCATAATGTAGATTAGTTTCTCTCTCTATTATAGATAGAATGAGGAGAAGAGTTCTTCTTCTTCTTCCTTCTTGTTTTCCTTTCATCTTATTTTCTAGATCTATGGCATCTAACCTAATATTTGCCATGGATCTAATCTTTTTAGAGTAGCTTATTAGCTTGGGATTCATTTTGGTACTTGGTATTTTCTAAATGCTTATTGAGATTCATTAGATTCACCATGTCTTTGTGTTTATGATATTATTATGGTTGTGCTTGAATGTTATAAATGCATGAATAGTACACCACATATAAGCACACACTTTGGGATTTATTCATGTATGGAGCAAATATTGATGCCCCATTGGGAAGAGAAACCTAAATGTTAGTATGGATAGGGGAGAATGCATCTGCGTGGTTGTGTGCATGGGGGATTCAAAAATGCTCTAACTTATTTGCCATCGCACCAGTCTTAGCTGAATTTGTAACTGTTGTCCAAGAGGTTGAGGGGTAGAGATAGCTAATAGTAGCAACCTAGGTGTTGCGTTGAACCCCTAGTATCACAGATTAGGTGTGTACGATCCTTGGGCCTAGCGTATATCGAACCCAGGAAAAGTAGTTGCATTTGTGGTAAAAGCCCGGGACATAATAGCACGGGGAGAAATAGACCTACAATGATGGTTGGACCTAGTTGTACTTCCCTAATTATAATGGCAGTGTCGATGAGGGTTGCGAGTGCTCTCATCGTGACAGGGATGGGGAAGTATATGACATCGGCCACAACACATGTTTTGAACACACTGATAGGTCTTTTGTAAGTCTTTATGTGAATGAATCGAGGATTGAAGCATTAAAACTACCATGTTGCTAAATGATTCCCAAGTGCCCAGTAAAAAGAGTTTACTCGTTTGTTAATTGCATGCTTCGTAGTTGTTAGTTGAAAATACCAAACCCCACCCCCCCCCATTGCATGTTTACATTACTAGTTGTTCCTTTCACTCGTGCGGATTAACATTCCTATTGTGATTTAACTAGTACTTGAACCTTAGCATCCTTGTGGAAAAACTCAGGGCTTGCCGTTTACTACCCTTTGGTAGCTTCGTAGTGAGATCGGGTGCAGAATTATAAAATTTATCTTCTTGACCAATAAGTCCTCTGCGTGTGTTTTAACGACGGTTAGTTTGAGGAAAGTTAGGTACCTTTTACCCAAACTCTGTGGGGTATTTTGTGCAGGAATGTTTAACGATGAGAGACAGGAAAAGTGGCAAAATCTCAATGGGAGGCATGGTTGGTCTTTTGGTGGAATATCTAGGTTATCCGATCACATAAAGGGCTCTAGCTAACTTAGGAAGATTGGGCAGAAGGTACAACATAGAGAAGTTAGCAAAGGCATCCATTGTGGGACCTATGGCATTGGAGGGTAGATATGTATGGATTTATGGCGGAGAAAGCACATGTAGCTTTATGGTACTTCCCCAAATGGAGCGCACCATTATTGACCATGATACGAGCTTGGATGAACTAATCATTTTGCCAGAACGGAAATTTGAGAGAGTTCTATAGAGTTATGGCCAACCCGGAGATAGATGTTGAGGAGGCCAAGGGTGAGTCCACTCCGAGAGTACCTCTTAGTTGCTCTCGCTTATCTACAGACATCATTGACCACTTGCAATCACTTGGGGACAAGCTTTTGAGCTCTACTCAAGTGTTGCAAGAAGTAGTCCAAGCGATAGGAGGAATGCGCTCGCAAGTGGAAGATCTTAGCTCAAGGATGGATAGCATTGAGGCCACACTACAAGCAACCAGATATATATATATATATATAAGAGCTTCACGAGTCATAAGGATGAAGACCCTTCGGGGCTGCGAGAGTGAGTATCACTATTCTCCCTACCTCACTTATGTTTTGATACTTCCTCCGCCCCAGCTCAAATTTCATAGAATCTTTTTCACGGTTATCAAGAAATATGTTTGACTATTAATATGTTTAACTATGTATAATGACGGAAAATAAAAGTTACTTTTGTGAAAATGCTTGTTACGACAAATCCAACCATATAACATATGATAGTATTATTGTTCATATATCTATTGAAATATGTGGTCAAAGTTGGACAGTGAATAGTGACATAAAGTGAAGTGTGAAGTTTGAGCTGGGATAGAGGGAGTACGATTTTTGTGCATTAGACACTTTCAATCGGCAAAGTGTGGGGAGGGAGTAGTGTGCACTTAGGGAGTCTTCATTCTCGAATTTCCTCGGTGCATTTCATGATTTTCTTTAGTAGTTGTTTTTCGTGTTTGTTGATGATGTTAGTTTTTGTTTGTTGAGGGATGATTTTGGATGAACATTTTGTGGCAAGACATTCTATTCTAGGAATTCTTGTTTGCATGGGGTAGGATGTTTTAGGAAATTGGTGGTGTATTTTTTAACTATCTTATGTAGTATGAAGCCCACTTTTTGGGTAATTTTGTGTACAAAAAAAATTAGAAAGCTTGAAAATATCAAAAAAATCAAAAACCTAGACAAGTCGAAAACCCAAAAGGGTTACTTGGGTAACATAAGGAAAAGCCCGGATAGGTCGAAAGACCTAGGTAAAAATGAGAGGCTAGGCCTGGCTACGCTTACGAGCCTAGGCAAAAATGAGAGGTTGTGTGGAAAAAGGAAAGAAGTGAGTATCCTTTGTGTGTTAAAGCTAGGATAAAAAACCGAAAGGGCTCCTAGGAAAAATGAGAGAAATTGAGAGAAAACCAAAAAGGACTAGGTTGAATGCATGCTTCTGCAGTGGATTGTTTTTTAAGATGACTCTTTGATTGCTTTTGGGATCATTTCGGGAAAAGTAAGCTAGCTTGACACATATTTTTTCTTACCCTTTTCCACACTTTACTTTTGGGTGGTTTTGATTACTTATGTTTTTCGGGGAGCCTGAGAGTTGTGAGATTCTTACTTTCTTGGAAGAAATAGGGTAATCTTGGAATAAGTTGAATGTCTCGGTTAACTTATGCTTGCACGCTACATTTTGCTTAATTCTTTGTTTTGTCTTCTATTTACTCAAGGACGAATAAAGGGTTAAGTGTGGGGAGTCTGATATGCTTCACTACGCATGCGTTAACCAATGCATTTGGCATACTTTTTAGTTAGTTTTATTGGGTGGATTGCTAGTATTAGTTGAGTTTACGTGACAAGGGGTTTAGACGGCCATGTTTGGTTTTCTCATATAAATCCCGCATTTTGTAGACTTAATTGGTACTAATGGACATCTTGTACCCATGGGCTCCTAAATCTTCCTTGTGATCATCTTTAGTAGGTCACATGTGGGTACTTTTTGTTTACTTTTTTTTAAAAAAACACCCTAAGGTGGGGGATATTTATTAGGCTCCCCAGACCTATGAAGCACCAAAAGGTGTACAATAATGTTATGAATATTACATCGGTAAGGCAACCTCGTTGCCTTCAAAAGAATGGTCTAATGGTAGTCATGGACTAGTGGATGAGATGTTAAAGAAAATTGTTTGCTAGGTCGAGGTCTGTAAGGGTAGAGTCTTCACGGATTGAATGCTCGAAAGCTTAGAGCTTCAAAAGTTTGAAAGCTCAATCGGGGGGTTGAGTGTAGGATCAAGTGGTCGAGGTCGCCTAGGCTCCATGTGTTCGAGAGTTCCTATTTTGTGATGGCTTCATGTCTCGAGGGCTCCATGTCTCGAGAGGTTCATGCCTCGAGGGCTCATTTCAAGGTCTCTATACATGACTCCAAAGCTCGAGGACTTCAAAGCTTGAGAACTCCATGTCTCGAGGGCTCCATGTCTCGAGGGCTCCATGTATCGAGTGTTTCAGGGTTCGAGAACTCCAAGGCTCTAGGACTCCAAAGGTCGAGGACTCCAAGGCTCGTGGGCTTCAAGTTTTAAGAACACCGTGTCTCGAGGTAATGGCTCGAGGACTCTTAAGCTCGCAGACTCCAAAGCTCGAGGGCTCTTATGCTCGCAGACTCAAAAGCTCGAGGGATCCATGTCTCGAGGGCTCCATGTCTCGAGGGCTCCATGTCTCGAGGGCTCCATGTCTCGAGGGCTCCACGTCTCGGGGGCTCCATATCTCGAGGGCTCTATGTCTCGAGTGCTCCAGGGCACGAGGACTCCATGTCTCAAGGCTCGAGTGCCCCTGGACACCATGTCTCGATGGTTCCTTGGCTCGAGGCTCCAAAGGTTCGATGACTCCAAGGCTTGATGACTCTAGGCTCGAGGGCTCCATGACTGCAGGCTCAAGTGCTCAATTGCACACTTGAAATGTATTTCCGTCGTTCGTCATACCAATTTGAAGAGGGGATGTTTATATGTATAACCGGCCGAGGATAAAATTGTGTAGCAGAATAGAACCTGTAATGAACACGAAAATTTTCAGCAGTATCTATCCTATAATAAGAAGTTCATAAGTCCAGCCAGAAAAACATGTAACCGATTATTACATCTTATACAACATGCTCTTGAGACTCATTTCGAATCCAAGGAATTTCACATCTATCCAGATGAAGGAGTCCCTTAAGAAAAGGAGGTGCTAAATTCAGTTCTAAATCACCATCAAAGTTATTTTCTAAAGCAAATTTTGCCAGGAAATCAGCTGCAATATTAGTCTCTCTAGGAGTATGCCGGATTGGGTGGATATGATGTTTCAAATTTAGAGATTGGCAAATGGAATAATTCCTCCATGGTGAGGTGTTTGGATTTTGAATACCCTGTACTGCAATTAAACAATCGGATTCAACCTCACATCTATTTAAAACCAGCTCTGAACATAGTTCATATCCACATTGGATAGCTATCAATTCTGCATGTAATGGTGATGGGGAGTGAAAAGATTTTGCCTTCATTTTAACCACCTTCCCCTCACAATTCCTAACTATCACTGCTAGAGCTGAAACCCCCCCCCCCTGATCCATGTTGCATCTGTATTAATCTTGTATCAGTTAGGGGTTTCTGCCATGTCACAACATTAAAAGTTTTCCTTTTCTTTTGTGTAATGTGAGGAATAATGTTAGCATGTGTCCAATATTTATGCTTGTCTAAGTTACCTATCAAATGATTCACTGAGAAAATTTGATATATCATTTTTTTTATTTCATGCATACAAGCATCATTGGAGAAGGAGACGTTGTCAAACAGGATATTATTCCTTTTAATCCAAAGAGTCCAGATTGTTACAAGATTGGGTACTTTTTGTTTACATTCTATGTGAAGGCCGTTCGTAAGAGCGATATAAGATATTGAATGTCGTTCGCAAGGATGGTAGTAGAGAAAAAGGCCATTCACATTAGAATGAGAGTAGATGAAGGCTACGATCATCAATGTGTTGTAGAATGATATTGAAGCCAAAGATAGGCGACAGCGGAGTTCAAACCGGCCAACGAAGAAATGGGGAATCATGGTCTGATGAGTTGTGCTCAAGTCCGAGAACGTTCCAAGAATAATAAGCCTTCAAGGCTAGTTCCATTAGATTCTTCTTCTTGAGTACTACAAAATCGACAACTAAAACTCTCAAATCAGACTAACAGTTCTCCCATAGTGAAGCAAACTTGTTCAGCCGGCCAAGGCACCAATGGGTCGGCACGAGCTGTGCATGTTTTGGCACTAACGGCTATAGCGTGGCCCACACCGGAGGAAACAGGTCGCCAGCACAAATTGAAGAACCCCTCCACGCGACTAAGTATAGGCGCGAGACATCCATTTTTGGCATCCTGCGCCATTCCAAGCTCAATATGCCAAGACCAACCGGTGGGATGTGGGAAATCACATGGCCCATGCCAAAGTTTCTGAGCAAAGCACCCATCCTTACCGGAGCTTGCGCCAACAGCCACGGGCACAAATCAGGACTTCAATTTTCAACACCCTGACGGTGCCCTGCAGGAAACAACGTGGCCCACGCCAGGTGTTAGACGCTACACAGACGAAGCCCCGCACCCCACACGATATGAAGATCCATGCCACACCCCAGATCGGGAGCCCCGTGCACATGAAGGCACACAGCCTGCGCCAGTTCTTGCACCCAACACCAAGGACAAGTCACAAGCCGCATCATCCATGACGCCCTGCACCGAGTAGCTGCTGAGCTAGGGTTTGCCCTTTTTTGGCCTTTTTGGCCTATTTTTATGCCCAATCTCCTACTACTATATATAGAACCTTAGTCTACTAGGTTTTCATATATTGCATATCATACATTAGATTAGAAGAGTAGTTTGGAGATTCTTTCCTCAGGAGAAACTTTATCTTATTTTTATTTTTCTTTGATCCTAAGATGTAGAATTCAAATATTTATTTAAATTCCATGTCAAGGGAATAATTTCTATAGCTTGGGGATAAATTTTAGTGACTTGGTCTAATTTATATGCTTGTTGAGATTCTTTAGTTCTTCCTAATTTTGTGTTTATGATATTATTGTGATTTGTTCTTGAGTTTAGATGCATGAATAGTACACCACATATAAGCACACACTTTGGGCTATATTCATGTATGGTGCAAATATTGATTCCCCCTAAGGAAAAGAAACGTGGTTGTTAGAATGGGTAGAGAATGACGCGTATGCGTGGGTGTGTGCACGGGGGATTCAAGGTCACTCTAATCTACTTACCATCGCACTAGTCTTAGTTTCCTAGATCTCTAAATAGTGACTTACCATCGAGAGGTTTCAGGTAGAGATAACTAAATAGTAGTAAGCTTACAAGAAACCCTAGTATCATAGATAAGGTGCCTACGACCCTTGGGCCTAATTGATATGACCCGAGGGAAGCAGTGCGTTCATGGTAAAAGCTCGGGACATAATTTCACGGGGGAGAAACAGACCTACAATAATGGTAGGGCCTTGTTTTACTCCTTTAATTACAATGGTGCTGTTGATGAAGGGTTGCGAGAGCACCCGTCATGACAGGGATAGGGAAGTGTATGCCACCGGCCACACTACGTATCATAGACGCTATATTATATTTGCCTAGATCTCTACATGAATGAATCAAAGATAGAAGCATTAGATTGACCAAGTTGCTCAATGATTTCCCGAAGTGCTTAGTTTAATATTGTAGTAGTGTTTTTACTTTCTTGCTTAGTAGATATTGGTTGAAAATTCAACCCCCCCCCCCCGATTTGCATGTTTGCTTTGCTGGCTATTCCTTTCACTCGTACAGATTGACGACCCGTACGAGGTTATGTTTTGAGTTGATACATTAGACCTAGCATCTCTGTGGACAAACCCGGGGCTTCCCGCTAACTACCATATAGGTTGCGTAGCAGTAGGAACAGGGTATAGAACTATAAATTTCTATTTTCTAACTACACCGCCTCAAACCGGGTTACTTCTAAGTTATGGTTTTAACGACCCCAAGGGGGAGGCAGGTCAGGTATGAGGAAGTTTATTCCATCAACCACACCATGTGTTATGAGCACTATATTACGTTTGTCTAAATCTCACATGTGAATGAATCGAGGATCGAAACATTAAATCAACCATGTTACATAAGCATTCCCCAGGGGTTTAGTTTATACAGTTTACGTGTTTTTTACTTTCATGCTTTGTAGTTGTTAGTCGAAAAACAAAATCCCACATGTTTACTATACAATCTATTCCTAACAACACGTCTGGATTGACAACCCAGACGTTGTTGTGTGTGATTGACTTTTAGGCCCTAGCATCTCAGTGGACTTACCCAGGGTTTACCGCTAATTACCTTATCAGTAGCATAGTAGTAAGTTGGGTACAGAACTATAAATTTTATCTTTGACCTCTCAACCTTCGCTCGGGTTAATTAGCTACAATTAATGACCCCGAGTGAAGGTGGGTCAGTGGGTTGGTTTTCACATTTGGGAATTTAAATGACACGGATTGTGTAAAACACCACGGTCTGCCCCATACTTAGCGATTTTTTGAGTAAATTGGACACATGGGGACAAGGGCAGCACTAAATGGCATGGTCTATGCTGAGGGTTGTGGCACAGGCCGTGTTGCTGGCACGATCTATGCTATCAACCCCTATCACGGGCCATGCTAGGCTAGCTTATGATGGCTCGTGCTGGCTTTGTGCCGGTCGGTCGGCCAGCCGGCAGATTCGGCCGGTTGATACTGTCTTCCATTCTTGACCTCGTGGAACCTGAATTCTGCCTTTCCCAGCTCAATTCTATCTACTACCGCACTTTAAGTCAGTGGCTTTCATAACTACTACTATTCTTGCAAATGGCATTCAAATATCTGCTTCCATTCTTGCAAATGGCCTTCTATAAAATGATGCCAAAAAATTCACGAGCAACATACTAGTAAGATCATAAATGAAGATCCAGGTGCCCGTGAATACAAAGTGTCCATTGGCTTCAATTAAGTCTTAAAAATTGGGATTTAGATAAGAAAACCATTAATGGTCGTCTAAACCCTTTGTCGTGTAAACCTAACTGAAACTAGCAATCAACCAAGTAAAACATAGTAACAATTGTATCAAATGCATTGGTTAACGCATGCAATACCATGCACATCAAGTATCTCAGGATTACCTTCAAACTGTCTAGAAACATTATCCACCATTGCATCAAATTCCTCATTTCCATCTAACTCATCTCTCACGTTCTTGTTATCCAATTCAACCGTACGAGACATTTTGTCAACTTTCCTGTGCCATACCAAGTAGTGTAGCTAGTTTAGAACCCTCTCATTACAAGATGTTCCCGAAACTTCTTCCTCCCTAAACACACAATATTTCTACAATCCTTACATGGACACCGTGCACGAAACTGAACCATTTTTAGAGGCATGTTCAAAAGCTAACAAAAAATGGTTCTACAAATGGCATATAATCGAGTGATTTTCTAAGATCATTACTGATGATTTAAATTCGGCCCTTACGATTTGTGGGAGAAATTGGAAGGCCTTTACGAAACAAAAATGGTTCATATTGAGGCTTGTTTGATTAAGAAACTTGTTAATTTGAAGTTGAGAAGTGGAAAGTCAGTGTTTAATCACCTAAGTGATTTTCAAGATATTACTAACGAGTTTACTACTATGAAGATTGATCTTGATGATGAGTTGCAGGCTTGGTTTCTATAGAGTTCTTTGCCTGATAGTTGGGAGACTTTGGTGGTGACTATTAGCAACTCTACTCCCAATGGTGTGCTATCTTTGGATGCTATCAAAGAGAGCATGTTCAGTGAAAATACAAGAAGAAGTGAGATAGGAGTTGGGAGTTGGTAATTTTCAGGCTTTTGTTTTTGAAACTCAAGGAAAAATCAGCAGTAGCAGTCCAAAAGGGCGTGGCAAGTGAAAGAACAGGTCTAAGTCTAGAGATGTGAAAGAAACGAGAATGTGTCACTATTGCAAAGAGCCTAGTCACATTAAGAAGTATTGCAATCAATGGGAAAAAAAGCAATGGAAGAAGCACAACTCACCTAATGAGGGAGGTGATAAAGCAACTGCCACAACCGCTTCTCAAGGTGATGATGATATATCTTTGTTTTGTGCTATTGGGGATTGTCATCATGTAGAAGGTTCTGAAAAATAGTGGTTGATTGATTGATTGGGGACCTCCTTTCCATTGTTTCAATAAATAGGAGTACTTCATGACTACAAAGCTGGAGATTTTAGTAGGGTCAAAATACGAAATAAGAGCACTGCATGTATTGTTGGTATGGGTGACATTTGTGCAAAGATAAGTGTTGGATGCAGACTTATTTTGAAGAATGTGCATCATATGCCTGACTTGCGCCTTAACTTGTTTCCTGTTAGTACTCTTGATCAAGAGGGATATAGACACTTCTTTAAAGATAGCAAGTGGAAGTTGTCGAAGGGATCAATGACAGTTTAAAATTCTTTGAGCATGAGATTGGTGCCAATCTTCTGAGTACAATTTACAATTCCAACTCACGTTCATCTTTTGATTTCAATTATGTTTATTCTACTTTTACTTTTGTTTATCAGCCACCAAATGAAAATGTTGAGGTGACCCACACTGAGGTTGAGGATGTGTAACCTGATATTGATACAACTGAAAATGGTGGGTTCCTCGGGATAAGGATGAAGGGGATCATGAGCAGGGGGAAACCTACCCCTAAAGTAGAGGAAGTTGAGCCTCGAAGTTCCAATTGAGAGAGGATACCTTCAAATAAGTATTCAAGTTCAGAGTACATTCTTGTTACCGCTAATGAAGAGCCTGAAAGCTTTCAAGAGGTATTGTCACACAAAGACAAGAAGTTGTGGCTTAAGGAAATGAAAGAGGAGATGGATTCCTTGCATAAGAATGATACGTATGATCTAGAGGAAAGAGAGTCCTGAGAAACCAATGGGTTTACAAGCACAAGAATGGTGGTGATAAGATTGTGAAGCATAAAGCTAGATTGGTGGTTAAAGGATGCAACAAGAAGAAAGACGTCGACTATAATGTAACCCTTTATAGACTGGTGTTGGGTTTTTTACCTAATTTTTTCACAATAAGAAGGAATAGGGTTAAATCATGCAATTCTCATGGTTTTACTCTTCACACTGAAGATATTTTCAGCGTAAAAATCGTTATGTGTTGATTGCCCTCTCTACTTTCTTGTTGGCTGATTTTATCTCAATCGTTGGTTTGTTTTGTGATTGTGTTTGAATATTTTGTTGGTTGCTTTCATGTGGTCTTGTATGGGTGTTTGAGATTTATCCCCCTTGGGTCCCCAACAATGACATCACTAATGCAAAAGCTTACAAAAACTGGCTTTTGACATCAAAAGATGACGCATTATCAGCTTACATAAATATTGAGCCCAAAGTAGTTAGGGAAGTTTATTATAAGATGGATGAAGTAATTTCCTATGAAAACTATCATATAGCCTAAGCATACAGAGGGGTAAGCTGGGAATTTTACTTGAATTCACTGATTCTCTCTTCCTTACTCTTTTGTTTCTGCCAATTCTTGTATCAATCTACAGAATTCAATGAGAAATCACCCTTTAATCTTAGTCTCATTAGTTGTTTGTAACAAATTGGTATTAGAATTCAATGAGAATTCAATCTACAGAATTCAATGAGAAAATACACGTCTAAAAACCATTGAAAAAGACCTCAAAGATCAAAATGTTAGGATATCTGATTTTACCTTGAATCTGAACTAGAAGTTCATGGAGTACAAGTCTACTTGGCATTAGAAGAGAAGTTTTACGCTATGAACAAAGCTATGGAAGATCAGATGGACCGTAGATTGTATGAGTTTGAAGAAGGAATCACAACATGTTTCAGAAGAACATGGAAAAACTGAAGGGGGATGATGAAGCGGAAACGAGTGAATCTACATTATACAGTTCACCTTATAATCAAGTAAGTTCTCAGGAGGCGCAACAACATGGCAGTTATTCTACGAGTAGATCCAATTTTAAACTCAAGGAGGAACTACTTAAGCAAGATGACAACAATTTCTTATGGAAATAGAAGATAAGAAGAAATTCTGGTAATCAGTATCCTAGAATTGAGCTAGCGGTGTTCAATAGAGAGAGGCCGGGAGTGGCTTAGAAAATGTGAGAAGTTATTCAGTTTCTTTCACATTCCAGTTTCTCAGAAGGTGGAATCGATAAACATATATCTACAGAATAAGGCAGAGATTAGGTTTCAAGGGGAAAAACTAATCAAGGTGAACTGGACTTGGGTAGATTTCAAAGAAGCTGTGGTGAAGAGATTTGGAGAATTAGGAGGGAAAGGATGAAATTGAAGAGTTCAACAAGCTGGTGCAGAGAGATACAGTTAGGAATTATCAAAGGTCTTTTGAGGAGCTCAGAACTACCACAATGAGTAAGAATCCCACCTTACCTGAGTATTATTTCTTATCAAGCTTTATGACTGGACTGAAAGAAGAATTATAACCTACAATCAAGTTGTTTAAGCCTGAGACTTTACAAGAAACTACAGAAATTGCTTTGTTACAAGAACAGAATATTAATCTGCTATACAAGAAAAATAAAGGTTGGCTTCCTAATCAATTTGTGGTGAATCATGGTTCAAATATGAAGTTTAATTCTGAGAAAACTTATGGGAAGAATACTGATCAGGGTGTGGAATTCAAAGATGATAAGAAGCTTAATAATGGTGGATTAAAAAGAGTGCCACCACAAGAAATTCAGTTTAGGAGGGAGAACCATTTGTGTTTCAAATGTGGGGAGAAATTTGGAGTAGTTCATGTGTGTAAGTTCAGGCAGATTAATTGTTTGAATGCCAAAGATTTTGAAGAAAAATGGAGAAGTGTTTGTGAAGGAAACATTATTGGGCAGTAATAGTGACAGTGAAGAATCAAAAAAGAATCCAGAAACTACTTTTTTTAGAGCTCTATATGGCCACAACTCACATCAGAATTCAATTATCATTTATGGGAGATTGCAAGGGATTTCTGGCAGCGTCCTATTAGACACTAGGATTAATGACAACTTTATCAATCCCATGGTAGCAAGACAATTAAAATTACTTCAGGAATTCACTTCAAGACCATTCATGGTGGAGGTTGTAGATGGTAGCAAAGTGCAGGGAAGCTCTTACTGTCCTAAAGTGGTGTGGAGCATCAATCTCTCAAGTTTCTTCTTAGTCAAAAGCTTAATAATGCATTCCAGCATAAATGGACTGCCAAATTGTTGGGACTTATTGTTTAGATCCATTGCAAGAAGGGTAAAGAAAACATAGCCGCAGATGCTCTTTCAAGGAGGTATAATGATTCCTCGGCTACTGATCAGTTGCAAGTTAATGAAGAGGATAAATCGGATTCAATTAAAATGGTGGAGAGTTAAAGCTATGTCTCTGAGTCAGGGAGATCATAAATATTATGATGATCATATTGACAAAAAAATGAAAATGAGTATAGAAATTAAGGATGGTGAAAAAGGTCATAGACAAGATGGAATTGAATATAAAGAGGAGTTGATTCCTAACAGTGAATATCAGTATTCTTCTAGAGAATATGTAATCTATAAACAAGTAATTGACGGGCGATTTAACACTGCGGGCGATTCATAGTGCGAAACACACACTATTAACACTGTTCATCTCTCTTAGGCTTCACTTACTTCTTTAACGGTCATATTGGCACTCGTTGGTGGCCGTTGCCACCTCCGGTGGTTCGACCATGGCGTCGCAGACGCACCTCTTGTCTACTGATCATATGCATACCATGCCTAATCTTCAATCTAACCCCCAAAATCCAAAAAGCTTTGCTCAGGCTCTAAATTCCAAACCATCGCCCCTTCTGTCGACACTTCCCGATACCCCCAATCTCCACCCAGTTACGGAATTCAAAGGGAAAGTGGCTTATATTCTTCCCCAGGAAGAGGGCGAGCTTTTAGCAATGCATTACCAGAATGCTCTTGTTGGGAAATTTCTTCGCGGGAAGCCAAACATGGAGGCTCTCCATAAAGCCTTTAAGTCGATTGGTTTTAAGTCGAAATTTCAATTAGGTTCCATCGATTACCGACATGTACTCATTCGTTTTCAGGAACAAGAAGATTACCAACGTTGCTGGATCAAAGGGCAATGGATGATTAACGGATTCACCATGAAGGTTCAAAAATGGACTCAAGACTTTTCACCATCAGTGGAATCATCAATAGCTCCGGTTTGGGTAACTTTCCATAAACTTCCTATTATGTTTTATAATAACTCAGCAATTATGGGAATTAGCAGTCAAATAGGTCGTTTTCTTAAGATGGATGCAGCAACAATTGCTTTAACTAGGCCATCGGCTATTAAAGTATGTTTAGAAATTGACCTGTTGGCATCGCATCCTAGTACAATAGTTGTTGGAATCGGAAACAAGGTGGCTGAGTATCCAATTGAATACGAAGATCTGCCTACATATTGTTCACATTGTAAGATAATTGGCCATAGTAACAATAGGTGCAATTTCCTGCATCCTGAACTAAGAAAAAAGATGGAGAGAAAGACTGATGATAAAGAACATAAGGTGGTTAAAGGTCTAGAAGCTGATACTCAGAATGACTTATTTAACCTAGAAGGATCTTCTGCCTTAACTGTAGCACAAAAAGAAAAGGATGTTCAGAAACAGAAATTTAATTCAGAGGGAAAGAATGACTTGAACACTGATTTTGCTACAGTGAACACTAAGAAAAAAGTTTCCTCTTTTTACTCTCTTGATGACATCTCTAAGCCAATAACTAATACCTTTTGGAGAAAAAAAAAGACACATTCTGATATAGTCCCAATTCAGGAACAAACTGTTAAAAACAACACGGTGTCAATATCCAATGCTTTCACTTCTTTAGAAAACCTCATTGAGGAGCAGGAAGGGGAGATCTTAGAGATTTTTCATGAAACTTTGGAAACTCATGATAATCCTGTAATTATAAACGCTGATGAACAGACACACATTAATACAGCTTCAGGGTCAACAGCTGAGAAAGACATAATAAGGAATGATCAGGATATAGTCACTGGAATTATACGAGATCTGAGTAAGAGTTATGTTAGTTCTGAACAGATCACTTTGGAAACTCATGATACCTCAGCAATTATAAATACTAATGAGCAGATTAACATTAATACAGTCTCAGGGTCTAATGTTGAGAAAGATAGAGTAGAAACTGATCAGGACATAGAAATGCTACGAGATATGAACCAGAGTTTTGTTGATCCTGATCATACCACTTTGGAAGAGGATAATTTAAGAAATAAGTACAAAGATTCGGATCTAAGCCCTGTAAGTGGGAAGAATGGAAAAAGTTCTAGTAAATCTGGGAACAAAGATAAAAATGCTGTAAGGATTGGCAGGAACCTTAGATCCACACAAAAAGCCACTCCCAAAATTTTTAAATGATTAAACACACAATAATAGGAAACATACTTGTTTGGAATGTTAGGGGAATAGGTACATCAGTGGATAGGCTTAAGATCCTAAAAAACAAACATAAATTAGATATTATGTGTTTAATAGAGCCTTGGCAGGATAAACTCAAAATATCTGAATTTAAACATACTCTCGGTTACAGTAATGCATATCCAGCTCAGCATGCTAAAATATGGATATTATGGAATCAGGCATTTAACATCACAATTTTAGGTGAAACAGATCAATTTGTAAATGTTAAAATCTTTGATTCTGTTTCTTCTTGCACCTGGAACTGTTTCTTCATTTATGCTAGTGTTCACAGGAAACTTAGGGAGCTTTTATGGAGGGATTTAAAAGCAAAACAAGATAGTCTTTCATTATATGTAGGGGATTTTAACACTGTAACATCTGTAAATGAATATAAAGGAAGAAAGTCTACTCCTAAAAAAAGCATGAAACAGTTTAATGATTTTATCTGCTATATGGACTTGCATGAAATCCAAGCTGTAGGTAACTCTTTCACTTGGAGTAATAACAGATTTAAAGATAGATGTAAGGATCTAATGTTTCAAAGGCTTGATAGGGGGGTTGTAACTCTAGATTGGATAGACCAGTTTCCTAACAGCTCTATTCAAGTTTTAAATAGGATGTCCTCAGACCATGCTCCTCTTATCTTATCAGTTCAAACTTCTGAGGAACAAGCTCCTAGGCCTTTTAGGTATCAGGAAATGTGGTCAAATAGAAAGGAATTTCAGGAATTAGTAGTCTCTAACTGGACTTTAGATATCCCTCTTACTGGTATGTGTAGGTTAGTTGCTAAATTAAAGAGGCTTAAGCTGGAAATCAAAAACTGGAATAAATTACAGTTTGGTAATGTGGACCAAAATTTGGCACAACAGGAACGCAGTGTCAATGAATTGGAAATTGCTTTTCAGCAAAACCATGATCAATCTACACTAGCAGAACTTAATAGATCTAAACAAAAGCTGATGATGGCTCAGAAAGAGAAAAATATATTCCTAAGGCAAAAAGCTAGGTTAAATTGGTTAAAATATGGTGATGCTAACACTAAATTCTTTCATCATGCTATTAAGGAGAAGAGAGCTAAGGCCAGAATTTGCAAAATCATGGATAATCATGGAAAATGGATCACTGAGCCTTCCTTGATTAAAGAAGAGGCAGTGAGATATTATTCAGAACTTTTGAATGAGGATGTGTCCCAAAAACAAGGAACTTATTTTAATCACTTCCTTAATGAGATTCCAAAGGTGATAACTGAGCAGGAAAATTTATCTTTGTTGTCTCCATTCACAATTCAGGAACTTCAAACTTCAGTTTTTGAACTAAACAGAAATAGTTCCCCAGGTCCAGATGGTTTCCCTAGTTCTTTTTACACTACTTTTTGGGATACGATTAAAAATGATCTCCTGGATGCATCTAATGACTTTTTAAGTAATGGAAACATTCCCAAAGCTATTTCCAGTACTTGGCTATGTTTAATACCCAAAAAATTAGTTCCAGTAGATTTTTCTGACTTCAGGCCAATCAGTCTCTCAAATTTTGTGAATAAGGTTTTTTCAAAGATGCTAATGGACAGAATTAAACCGCTGATGGCACAAATAATATCCTTGGAACAGAGTGCATTCATGCAAGGGAGAGATATTTCTGATAATACCATAATGATGCAGGAAATGACCAGAATCTTAACTAGAAAATCTAAAGCCTCAAATATTATTGTTAAATTAGATATGCAGAAGGCTTTTGATAGGGTCTCATGGTCTTTTCTTAATTCAATACTTCTGAAATTTGGTTTTCATGGCACCTTTGTTCACAGAATTATGCAGAATATATCTTCAGCACATTTTTCAGTGTTAGTCAATGGATCAGTTTCAGGATTTTTTGCCTCTAATAGAGGTATCAAACAGGGAGATCCTTTATCTCCTTTTTTGTACAACATACTCTCTGAGGCCTTCTCCCGAGGTTTAAAGAAGCTTTTTAGTTTAGGCTATATAAAATATTTTAGCTTGCCTAATAACTGCCCCCAGATTACACATCTAATGTATGCGGATGATACGGCTGTTTTTCTCAATGGACATAAAAAAAACTTGGATAGGTTTAAGAGGTTTCTAACAGCATACGAACAAACAACGGGACAAAAAGTTAACTTTGCAAAATCAAATTTTTTTGTGGCTCCCAATACATCCTTGGATAGAATACATGCTCTGACCAGGAATTTAAGTATGACCAGGGGTAGTTTTCCTTTCACTTATTTAGGAATTCCCATTTTTCCAGGTAGGAACAAACAGATCTATTATTATCCTATCTTAGAAAGAATGGAAAAAGCAATCTGTAACTGGAAGAATAGGTGGTTAACTACTTCAGGAAAAATCATTCTTATTAACCACTATTTTCTTTCAATCCCTACTTACATGTTTTCAGTTTTGAATCCACCTAAGGCAATCTTAAGGAAAATGGAGACTTTGGCCTCTGGTTTTTTCTGGGGTGGTAGTGAAAATACTGAAAACAGGAAAAGATGGAGGTCATGGCATAGAATGAGCTACCCAATTCAAGAGAATGGAACTGGTTTCAGAGATCTACAGGCCATAGTTAATGCTTTCTCTTGTAAATTGTGGTGGAAGCTACAAATTAATAACACCCTTTGGGCACACCATCTATGGACACTGCCAGATTCCTATAAGAATTCTAATGTATGGAACAGAATCTGTAAAATAACTGAACTAGCTAATGGATCCTCAAAGGTTATCTATGGAAAAGGAGAGTGTTCATTTTGGAATGCAAACTGGACAGGAAAGGGTGCACTGATTTATGAATGGCCTATAGAAGATGAAGTTCCTTTTCCTGATATATCTCTCAATTGTTTTATATTGAATAAAAACTCTTACATGAATATTTTGGAGCCATATTTGGCTACCAGTACAATCTTGATCTTGCAGGAAGCAAAAATCACTCATTTACATGAGGATAGACTGATTTGGACAGCATCAACTGATGGAGAATTCACAACTGCTTCTGCCTACAAGATTTGCAGACAAAGAGCTGTAACTGTAAGACAATTACATAAGGTATGGTCACACTTCATTCCTGCAAAAATGTCTGTTGTTGTCTGGAGAGCATTAAATGGAATTCTACCTTTTGATAATATCATTTGTAAGCTAGGCTTTTCACTGGCTTCAATTTGCCCTATGTGTAGGAACCATTCTGATTCTATTAACCACTGCTTTAACTCATGTCCTTTTGCTATTGCAATCTGGAATAAGGTGAATTCTCTGTTGCATATTAATCAACCAACTTTTGGGAGTTTTAAGAATAGAATTGACTTCTATTTGTCCATCAGAGCTGAATCTTTGATCTGGTCCAACTTGATAATTGCTTATATAATGGTCACATCCTGGACAATTTGGACATCTAGGAACAAGAAACTTTTTGAAAATTTATCTCTTTCTGTGGAATCATGTTTTCTGAATATTAAAGATCAGGTTTACCAAATCTTTCAGGCCTATCCACAAAAAGGTAAACTTGATAAACATAGATACTTAATCCAAAATGGAATCATTCCCCAACCCCATCAGAAAAATAAGAAATTGATCTCAGTAGTTAGATGGGTAAAACCTACTGTTGGTTTTAAACTTAATACAGATGCAACATGGAATCCTAACTGTGAATCAACATGTGCGGTTATAATTAGGGATTGGAGGGGAGATGTGATTAAGTTAAGAGTGAATCATTTTAAGGCTGAGTCACCTTTATATGCTGAACTCACTGGTATCTACCTTGCTTATCAATTAGGATTAGAACTTAATCTGAATCCATTCACAATTGAGACTGATTGCCTAACAGCTGTTAAAGGAATTCAGAACCCAAAAGGAAGTCCATGGAGAGTCTTTTCAATCTGTAGCACTCTGAATGAATGGAAGAAGGGAGCAATGATTAATTATATCCCCAGGGAGGCTAACTCAGCAGCAGATTTTATGGCTAAACATGCTAAGGAAAATAAACTTTCTGGAGATCTAGAACTGAGAACTTTACCTCCTTTTCTTAGAGGCTTGCTATTGTTGGATAAATCTGGGATATGTGGTATCAGAATAGGAACCTAATAGAAAATAGCAACTGTGTATACCTCTTTTTCAATGGGATACTGCTCTCTTTCCAATTGTTTTCTTGCAGATGAGGTGGACATGTGGATACTCAGCTAAGGATAGCATCTTTAGAACGAGAAACTGATCAGTGGAAGTAACTGGAATAGGGACTGCAAAGGTAGTGGAAGAAGGATCACTTGAAGCAATGGGATACTGCTCTTCTTTCTTTTTTTCCTGCAGATGAGGTGGATATGTGGTTTCTCAGTTAAGGACTGAACACAGGAATGCAAAGTACTAATCATAAGGATTGATCATAGATTGAGCAACCTTACATCATCCGACTTTTGAAACGGCCACTCCGGAAATGATCCCCACTCAGTAATCTATCATCTTGGCTGGCACATCGTTGACAAATAGGAGTCTCGTTTATTCGCTTCTTCGACCTGTTCGCGATGCTCTAGCTAGATGGTTCATTATCACCTAGGTTCTTTTATTTTTGGAAGAGCTTAGGATCTGCTTTGCATCATGAGTTATCACTTAGTTCTGGGAACAACTATAGGATGATTTTTCTTTAATAATTGTGTTGTACTACGACAGTTAGCGCCTATTTTGGCTCATTTGAAAGGTTTGGGGAGCCAATATATTCCCCCCATCCCAGGATGGCTTTAAAAAAAAATATCAGTATTCTCAAGAAACTATGGAGACTGAAGGTTTTGCTAATCAGTATCAGTTGCAAGAAGAGAAATTGGTTCCTGAAGAGCAAATGAATGTTAAAGATTCTAAACTGAAGGTGATTACTTCACCACAGCCACATTGGCCTACACAAATCATTGAAAGCTATAAAGAAGATTTGCAGGCTCAGGAATATATCCTTCAGGCCACTTTCAATCAGAATCAACAAAGCAACAATGAATATCAGTATGTCAATGGTATTCTAAAGAAAGGTAAAAAAAATTTCATAGGAGACTCTCAAGAAATCAAGAAAACTATTCTACGAGCCTTACATGCCTCGGCTTTGGGTGGCCATTCAGAAAAAAACTGCTTCTATCAAGAGAACTGGGTCTCTTTTCTACTGGCCTAGTGGTGTCAATTCGGGTCATCGTGTTGGATTCGGGTCGGGTTGAAAATAGTTCGTGTTAAAACAGGTCGGGTTATAACGTATTATATTTATTTTTGGATCGGGTCGGGTTGAGTTGGGTTCCTATCGTGTCGGGGTAAAACGTGTCAGATTTTTTTCTCGGGTCGGGTCGGGTTCGATTACACTCGTGTTCGATTACTATCGTGTAATTTCTTTACTCGGGTTAGGTCGGGTTGAGTCTAGTGGTGTAAATTCGGGTCATCGTGTCGGGTTGGGGTCGGGTTGAAAATAGTTCGTGTTAAAACAGGTCGGGTTATAACATGTTATATTTATTTTTTGGATCGGGTTGGGTTGAGTCGGGTTCCTGTCGTGTTGGGGTAAAACGTGTCAGATTTGTTTTTGGGTAGGGTCGTGTCGGGTGATTGCACTCGTGTTGGGTTACTATCGTATAATTTCTTTACTCGGGTTAGGTCGGGTTAGGTCAGATTACAGTCAAGTTTGGTCTGTTCGGGTTATATTCAGGTCGAGTTGGATCATGTCGGGTTTTTTACAGGTCTGGCCATTTCTTGTAGGTTTTTGTACTGGAGTTTTATTAAATTTCATATTGGATTTGGGTATATTTTGGATCAAGGCATTATACTACTCGACTAAATTTAGGTTGATTCACATTCTTATAGTTACAATATGATTGGTTTATGTTCATTGTAACATGTAATTTTTATTTATAATTTATTAAAATCAATTTTTAGTCGATCTTCTATATTACTTACTCAAAATCATGATTATGATTAAACACATCTCTTTATCTTAATATTATTCATTGACTTTATAAACTTAACCGTAATTCTGCATTTTATTTTTATTTTTTTTTATTAAACCATCCATAGATGGGGGAAATTATATTTGGCCTTCCCAAGCCGTGAAATAAACAGAAAACATAAAAAAACAGAAGTAAAATGAAGCCATAGCTTAGTTGTGATATACAATAGTGAGCAATAGGCTCGTGAAGCAACATTTGTTGCTTCCAAAAGAATGATAGTAATCCAAAAAATAGTTAGAGGATTACAAAAGCTCTTAGTCTATTTAGAGATCATCAAACTTATTAGTGAGACGAGTTAACGAAACACAAGGCAGTCCAAATCACTCCACATAGGCTAAAAGTGTATCCTCTACTAACAGAGAATGCAATAAGTGCACCAAAATTGTTGTAGCAGTAGAAGCCGTCCAAACAGTGAATCCCTTCCTCAAACATGAAGAGCAGTGTGAGTCCCTTCCTTAAACATGAAGAGCAGTGTGATACGTATTGGTTTATGAGCATGAGAAGCATTGTGATGCTGCCATCCATAGTACTAGCAGCAAACCAGCATAAATCCGTACACCACAGACCTGCAAATAACAGTCAGTAACAGCACAAATCAGTAGCATTCATTCATTGAACCATCCTTAATGAAGGTGTACCTAACTGATCTAGCCTAATTAAACCTTGTATAGTATAAGATAACATTTGGAATCTATTCATGTAGGAACTAGACTGAGCTCGGAGACAGGCTTTAGCCAATGAATCCGCCACCAAATTAGCTTGTCTGTGAATATGTAATAATATGATATCACCCAGAAGTTGGTGAATATCATCAGCCATTTGGTACAACTTCCAGTTTACATGGAGGGGATCAAGCACACTTTTAACAGCATTTAAACAATCAGATTCCATGTAAACAGGGGAAGAGAATTCTACACAAATATCCAGAGAAAATTGAATTGCTTTCAACTCAGCTTCCAAAGGGGAAGTAGCCTCTGTGTACTTAGTGTGAGCAGTAATGAAACTACCCCTAGAATCTCTTATAATCATTCCAAGTCCACACATCTTAGAGTAACAACACCAAGCAGCATCAACATTAATTTTGAAACCCTTACAAGGCCTTTTCCAAGCAATTTTGAAAATTTTTGGCTTTGGAATGGGTTTAATCAAAGGTAAGAAAGAATGATCTGCAATGCTTAAGCCTCTGTGTAATTCTGCATTTTAAACTTAACTTTGCGCGCTAAAATTTATGATGAGATAAATTTATGTAATTATATTTGTAGATTTTTAATAAACATAAATCTCACTTTATTCTCATAAATATGTCCAACCAATTTATTAGCCTAACATATAACCAAGTTTATTTAGTTCCATATTAATGTCAGTAGACTTTAGTTACATTGTTAATGAGTTTTACACACTAAATTGTATCCCTATATAAATATATAAATTGTGTATAACTAACAGAAATCACAAATCAACACTTGGTTATATATGTATATATATATATATATTATTTTTCACATAACTATATATTTTATCTAACAAAGCATAAGTTTCATTTGTATAAACACTAATTTAAATTTAATATCTAATTTAAAATAGAGTCCGTCTCTTGAAAGACGGTCTTTCCATAAGTTATGGAAAGACCAAGGTTTAAAGTGTAAATTAGAAGAGATTAAGATAAAATTTTCGGGTTGCATGAACCAGGTTATAAATTTTATAACTACTACATGTTTCATACTAAAACTTTAATATTGCAACTAAGACCTTTTACCTTTTATTATTCTAATCAAGCCCCGTCTTTCCATAAGCCTATGGAAAGACCGTCTTTCCCAATACTTTGCCTTTAAAATAATCATTTAATTATGGCTTTTTGTAATAACTCATAAAATGGTTTATATACATCAATTGTCTTTTACATTTGTACATATGTCTAATGATTATTACATTCACATATAATAATAACTAATGTAACTTTTTATGACTACTGTTGTCTTCATAAGTGAAAATATTATTCAAAAGTAACATATACGGTGATTTTCCGGTTATAAGTACATATAAGGTATATATATGATTTTCCTTTGAACTAGATGTTATGATTGTAATGCAATAATGCAATGATATGATAAGGTATAGATGTTACGATTCTAATTAGCATTCTTAATCATTTAGCTGCATTCTTACATGAGAAGTTGATTGAATTTGAATAACTACATTTATATCTACACTGATTATCCTTTATACCTTTTTTTTTATAAACATTTCCATTTATAACTAGTTTGGCACTAATTAATTAATCATTAGTTGATATTTCACAAATAAAATAAATAATACTTTATTTCAATTTTTACAGTTTAGCATATTATTAATTAAATAAATTTATGATTGGGAATTCATAACAAAGCTTAAATAATTTTGAAAAAAAAGAAAGATAAAAAGCTGAATTAATTAGAAAACAAATAAAAAATAAATTAAATTAGGTGAAAAGGTATTTAAAAAATGAGAAAAGAAGAATAAAGTAGAGCAAAATAATCTCAGTCGTTCATTTCAACTAGGGTTAATCTGTGGCGTTAATTCTTTAGTCCCTTAGTATAAAACCTTTTCAAGAGTCTCTCCCTGAAACCCTATTTCTATCTCTCTCGAACTCCCTGAAACCCCATCTCCCTCTGCTCTCCCTCTGCTCTACTCGAACTCCCCCTGCTCTCCCTCTGCTCTCTCTCTGCTCACCCTCTGCTCTCTCTCTGCTCTCCCTCTTCTCTTCCTCTGCTCTCTATCCCATCTCTGCTCTCCCTCTGTTCTCGTATCTATATCTGCTCTCCCTCTCTTTTCTTTTCTTTTTTGCTTTGTGCTATTGTTCTTGTCGGCTGATTTATTTAGTTGATCATATCTAGACCGATTTGTATGCTGGGTCCGAAGATCAATTTATTCTGATTGTACAGTTGTCCGAATCTTCTTTTCTTGTTTGCTCTTTCCTGTTTATGTTAGGATCTGTATATTGCATGTATATTACTTGGCTCAGATATGTTTGCTTTTTAAAAATTTTTAGAGACATGTTTAGTGGTCGTGTTCATGCTGTTTGTTGGTGCCCTAGTCAGATAAGTCTGTATGAATTGTGGTTATGGAGTTTGGTGCTGCCCTGTTTAATGAATGTCTTACTAATGTGTTGTTAGGATTTCTAAAAATATTATTGTCTCTTTTTTGGCTACTCCCTCGTCTTTCTCCGTGTAGATATCAAGTCTGAAATTTTGGTTGATTTAGAAGTAATGTAATTAGGGTTTTGTTGGAACCTGTTACAATTGTGGTTCTTATGCACTCTGTTCTCGTCTCTGCTCTCCCTCTGTTCTCGTATCTGCTCTCCCTCTCTTTTCTTTTCTTTTTTGCTTTGTGCTATTGTTCTTGTTCGCTGATTTTTTTAGTTGATCATATCTAGACCGATTTGTATGCTGGGTCCGAAGATCGATTTATTCTGATTGTACAGTTGTCCGAAGCTTCTTTTCTTGTTTGCTCTTTCCTATTTGCTTTCTAAAAAATATGGCTTCTTTATTAACTTGCTCAGATCTATGGGTTACCTGTTTATGATAGGAACTGTTTATTGCATGTATATTACTTGGCTCATATCTGTTTGCTTTTTTAAATTTTTAGAGACATGTTTAGTGGTCGGGTTCATGCTGTTTGTTGTTGCCCTAGTTCAGATAAGTCTGTATGAGTTGTGGTTATGGAGTTTGGTGTTGCCCTGTTTACAGAATGTCTTACTAATGTGCTGTTGGGATTTCTAAAAATATTATTGTCTCTTTTTTGGCTACTCCCTCGTCTTTCTCCGTGTAGATATCAGGTCTGAAATTTTGGTAGATTTAGAAGTAATGTAATTAGGGTTTTGTTGGAACCTGTTACAATTGTGGTTCTTATGCACTTTGTTCTCGTCTCTGCTCTCCCTCTGTTCTCGTATCTGCTCTCCCTCTCTTTTCTTTTCTTTTTTGCTTTGTGATATTGTTCTTGTTGGTTGATTTTTTTTTTAGTGGATCATATTTAGACCGATTTGTATGCTGGGTCCAATGATCGATTTGTTCTGATTGTACAGTTGTCCAAAGCTTCTTTTCTTGTTTGCTCTTTCCTGTTTGCTTTCTAAAAAATATGGCTTGTCTATCAACTTGCTCAGATCTGTGTGTTACCTGTTTATGTTTGGATCTGTTTATAGCATGTATATTACTTGGCTCAGATCTATTTGCTTTTTTAAAATTTTTAGAGACATGTTTAGTGGTCGTGTTCATGCTGTTTGTTGTTGCCCCAGTTCAGATAAGTCTGTATGACTTGTGGGTATGGAGTTTGGTGTTGCCCTATTTACTAAATGTCTTACTAATGTGCTGTTGGGATTTCTAAAAATATTAATTTCTATTTTTTTGCTACTCTCTCGTCTTTCTCCGTGTAGATATCAGGTCTGAAATTTTGGTTGATTTAGAAGTAATGTAATTAGGGTTTTGTGGGAACCTGTTACAATTGTGGTTCTTATGCACTCTGTTCTCGTCTCTGCTCTCCCTCTGTTCTCGTATCTGCTCTCCCTCTCTTTTCTTTTCTTTTTTGCTTTGTGATATTGTTCTTGTTGGCTGATTTTTTTAGTTGATCATATCGAGACCGATTTGTATGCTGGGTCCGAAGATCGATTTATTCTGATTGTACAGTTGTCCAAAGCTTCTTTTCTTATTTGCTCTTTCCTATTTGCATTCTAAAAAATATGGCTTGTTTATCAACTTGCTCAGATCTGTGTGTTACCTGTTTATGTTAGGATCTGTTTATAGTATGTATATTACTTGGTTCAGATCTGTTTGCTTTTTAAAATTTTTAGAGACATGTTTAGTGGTCGGGTTCATGCTGTTTGTTGTTGCCCTAGTTAAGATAAGTCTGTATGAGTTGTGGTTATGGAGTTAGGTGTTGCCCTGTTTACTGAATCTTTTACTAATGTGCTGTTGGGATTTCTAAAAATATTATTGTCTCTTTTTTTTGCTACTCCCTCATCTTTCTCCGTGTAGATATCAGGTCTGAAATTTTGGTCGATTTAGAAGTAATGTAATTAGGGTTTTTTGGAACCTGTTACAATTGTGGTTCTTATGCACTCTGTTCTCGTCTCTGCCCTCTCTCTATTCTCGTATCTGCTCTCCCTCTCTTTTCTTTTCTTTTTTACTTTGTGCTATTGTTCTTGTTGGCTGATTTTTTTAGTTGATCATATCTAGACCGATTTGTATGCTGGGTCCGAAGATCCATTTATTCTGATTGTACAGTTGTCCGAAGCTTCTTTTCTTGTTTTCTCTATCCTGTTTGCTTTCTAAAAAATATGGCTTGTTTTTTAACTTGCTCAGATCTGTGTGTTACCTGTTTATGTTAGGATCTGTTTATTGCATGTATATTACTTGGCTCAGATCTGTTTGCTTTTTTAAAAATTTTAGAGACATGTTTAGTGGTCGTGTTCATGCTATTTGTTGTTGCCCTAGTTCAGATAAATCTGTATGAGTTGTGGTTATGGAGTTTGGTGTTGCCTTGTTTACTGAATGTCTTACTAATGTGCTTGTGGGATTTATAAAAATATTATTGTCTCTTTTTTTGGCAACACCCTCGTATTTCTCTGTGTAGATATCAGATCTGAAATTTTGGTTGATATAGAAGTAATGTAATTAGGGTTTTGTTGGAACCCTTTACAATTGTGGTTCTTATGCACTCTGTTCTCGTCTCTGCCCTCTCTCTATTCTCATATATGCTCTCCCTCTCTTTTCTTTTCTTTTTTACTTTGTGCTATTGTTCTTGTTGGCTGATTTTTTTAGTTAATCATATCTAGACCGATTTGTATGCTGGGTCCAAAGATCGATTTATTCTGATTGTACAGTTGTCCAAAGCTTCTTTTCTTGTTTGCTCTTTCTTTTTGCTTTCTAAAAAATATGGCTTGTTTATCAACTTGCTCAGATCTGTGTGTTACCTGTTTATGTTAGGATCTGTTTATTTCATGTATATTACATGGCTCAGATCTATTTGCTTTTTTAAAATTTTTAGAGACATGTTTAGTGGTCGGGTTCATGCAGTTTGTTGTTTCCCTAGTTCAGATAAGTCTGTATGAGTTGTGGTTATGGAGTTTGGTGTTGCCCTAGTTCAGATAAGTCTGTATGAGTTTTGGTTATGGAGTTTGGTGTTGCCCTGTTTACTGAATGCCTTACTAATGTGCTGTTGGGATTTCTAAAAATATTATTGTCTCTTTTTCAGCTACTCCTTCGTTTTTATCCGTGTAGATATCAGGTCTGAAATTTTGGTTGATTTAGAAGTAATGTAATTAGGGTTTTGTTGGAACCAGTTACAATTGTGGTTCTTATGCACTCTGTTCTCGTCTCTGCCCTCCCTCTGTTCTCGTATCTGCTCTCTCTCTCTTTTCTTTTCTTTTTTAATTTGCGCTATTGTTCTTATTGGCTGATTTTTTTAGTTGATCATATCTAGACCAATTTGTATGCTGGGTCCGAATATCAATTTATTCTGATTGTACAGTTGTCCGAAGCTTCTTTTCTTGTTTGCTCTTTCCTGTTTGCTTTGTAAAAATATGGCTTGTTTATCAACTTGCTCAGATCTGTGTGTTACCTGTTTATGTTAGGATCTGTTTATTGCATGTATATTACTTGGCTCAGATCTGTTTGCTTTCTTAAAAAAATTTAGACATGTTTAGAGGTCGTGTTCATGCTGTTTGTTGTTGCCCTAGTTCAGATAAGTCTGTATGAGTATTGGTTATGGAGTTTGGTGTTGCCCTGTTTACTGAATGTCTTACTAATGTGCTGTTGGGATTTTTAAAAATATTATTGTCTCTTGTTTGGCTACTCCATCATTCTTCTCCGTGTAGATATCAGGTCCGAAATTTTGGTTGATTTAGAAGTAATGTAATTAGGGTTTTGTTGGAACCTGTTACAATTGTGGTTCTTATACACTCTGTTCTCGTCTCTGCTCTCTCTCTGTTCTCGTATCTGCTCTCCCTCTCTTTTCTTTTCCTTTTGGCTTTGTGCTATTGTTCTTGTTGGCTGATTTTTTTAGTTGATCATATCTTGACTGATTTGTATGCTGGGTCCGAAGATCAATTTATTCTGATTGTACAGTTGTCCGAAGCTTCTTTTCTTGTTTGCTATTTCCTATTTGCTTTCTAAAAAATATGGCTTGTTTTTTAACTTGCTCAGATCTGTGTGTTACCTGTTTATGTTAGGATCTGTTTATTGCATGTATATTACGTGGCTCAATTCTGTTTGCTTTTTTAAAATTTTTAGAGACATGGTTAGTGGTCGTGTTCATGCTGTTTGTTGTTGCCCTAGTTCAAATAAGTCTGTATGAGTTGTGGTTATGGAGTTTGGTGTTGCCCTGTTTACTGAATGTCTTACTAATGTGCTGTTAGGATTTCTAAAAGTATTGATGTCTCTTTTTTGGCTACTACCTCGTCTTTCTCCGTGTAGATATCAGGTCTGAAATTTTGGTTGATTTAGATGTAATGTAATTAGGGTTTTGTTGGAACCTGTTACAATTGTGGTTCTTATACACTCTGTTCTTGTCTCTGCTCTCCCTCTGTTCTCGTATCTGCTCTCCCTCTCTTTTCTTTTCTTTTTTGCTTTGTGATATTGTTCTTGTTGGCTGACTTTTTTAGTTGATCATATCTAGACCGATTTGTATGCTGGGTCCGAAGATCGATTTATTCTGATTGTACAGTTGTCCGAAGCTTCTTTTCTTGTTTGCTCTTTCCTGTTTGCATTCTAAAAAATATGGCTTGTTTATCAACTTGCTAAGAGCTGTGTGTTACCTATTTATGTTAGGATCTGTTTATTGCATGTATATTACTTGGCTCAGATCTGTTTGCTTTTTTAAAATTTTTAGAGACATGTTTAGTGGTTGTGTTCATGCTGTTTGTTGTTGCCCTAGTTCAGATAAGTCTGTATGAGTTGTGGTTATGGATTTGGTGTTGCCTTGTTTAATGAATATCTTACTAATGTGCTGTTGGGATTTCTAAAAATATTATTGTCTCTTTTTTGCTACTCTCTCGTCTTTCTCCGTGTAGACATCAGGTCTGAAATTTTGGCTGATTTAGAAGTAATGTAATTAGGGTTTTGTTGGAACCTGTTACAATTGTGGTTCTTATGCACTCTGTTCTCGTCTCTGCTCTCCATTTGTTCTCGTATCTGCTCTCCCTCTCTTTTCTTTTCTTTTTTGCTTTGTGTTATTGTTCTTGTTGGCTGATTTTTTTAGTTGATCATATCTAGACCAATTTGTATGCTGGGTCCGAAGATCGATTTATTCTGATTGTACATTTTTCCGAAGCTTCTTTTCTTGTTTGCTCTTTCCTGTTTGCTTTCTAAAAAATATGGCTTGTTTATTAACTTGCTCAGATCTGTGTGTTACCTGTTTACGTTAGGATCTGTTTATTGCATGTATATTACTTGGCTCAGATCTGTTTGCTTTTTTGAATTTTTAGAGACATGTTTAGTGGTCGTGTTCAAGCTGTTTGTTGTTGCCCTAGTTCAGATAAGTCTGTATGAGCTGTGGTTATGGAGTTTGGTGTTGCCATGTTTACTGAATGCCTTACTAATGTGATGTTGGGATTTCTAAAAATATTATTGTCTCTTTTTTGGCTACTCCCTCGTGTTTCTCCGTGTAGATATTAGGTCTGAAATTTTGGTTGATTTAGAAGTAATGTAATTAGGGTTTTGTTGGAACCCGATACTGAATGTTAACTTGTGTCATGATATTGAATGTTACTCAATCTTGTTACTGAGTCTTTTTATATAGGTGGTGATGGATGAAACTTCTAGATCCTTTGAAGTTAATGCTGAAAGTTTCGTGGACTTAAATTCCCAGGTAGGTAACAATTTTGTGGAGGAAATACCAGTTGATGACAGTGATCGAAAGATTTTACTAAAGCGTTTAGAGGTATGGGCCCACTATAATTTTTATAAAGAAGTTAAAGATGGAGTAACTCTATTGCGTGCTCGTTGTAAGTTATGTTGTATGACATACCCCGCTGAAGGTAAAGATGGTACTGGAAATCCAAGAAAGCATATACAGGTTTGCAAAGGTAAAGGTTCATTAACTGAAAAAGGGTGTTCAAATTCAGCTGCATTTGATCAAAAAGTCTCTTGTGAATTATTTGCACGTGTCATTATTTGTCATGCATATCCATTGAGAATAGTCGAGCATGAGCACCTTAGGAAAATGCTTACCTATTTGAACCCCAATGTGATACATGTGTCTCGTAATACGATGCTTAAGTATTGTATTTCAGAACATGAAAAGTTCAAATGCAAGTTGCTTAAGACTTTGACTACTGATGTTCCCGGTAAGATTAGTTTTACATGTGATTTATGGACTGCTTGCACTAGTCGTGGTTATCTCACACTTACCGCTCATTATGTCGATAAAGATTGGATTCTTAGGACTAAAATACTGAATTTTAGATATTTTGAGCCTTCTCATTGTGCTGCCAATATTAAAAATTTTGTGCTTGATTTATTAAAAGAATGGAAACTTGAAGAAAAGTTCTATCTATGACACTAGACAATGCCCGGTGTATGGATAATATGGTCAACTCTTTGAAAACTAAATTGAATAATATGACACCTCTACCTTGTGGTGGAAAATTTTTTCATATTCATTGTTGTGCTCATGTGCTGAATCTTATTGTTCAATCTGGTTTGAAGTGTGTTGATTCTAGTGTTTGTAAACTACGTAATATTGTGAAATTTATTGATGGGTCTGATTCTAGGATTACATCATTTGAACGAGCTATGGATGAAGTTGGGTCTAATTTTTCATGTAAATTAATACTTGATGTGTCAACTCGATGGAATTCTATATTTTCAATGCTTTCTAAAGCTTTACAAGCCAAGGAACCATTAAACTATTTTGTTGTCCGTAATATGAATGTTGTGGATAGATTGGATTATGAGGAATGGGAAACTATTGGAAGTATTTGTGAGTTTCTTGAACCTTTTTCTTTTATAACTAATTTATTTTCTGGTTCCTTATACCCTACTGCTAATCAGTATTTTTTTAACATAATTATAATTGAAGAAAATTTAATGCGATGGCACTTAGATCCAAAACTTAATGAAATGGCTAAATCCATGCTTGATAAATTTCAATCTTATTGGGATAGTTATTCTGTAATTCTTTCTGTTGTTGTTGTTCTTGACCCTCGTTACAAGTTACAATTTGTTGCTTCTATGTATATGTTGACTCAGAGTGTCAATTAAAGGTAAATCAGGTTAGGCTAGCTTTAAAGGATTTGTATGATTATTATTCATCTCTATCATCCACTTTTAATTCTTCTCATCAAGTTTCATCTACTTCTCCAACAAATGCATCGATAAGTTCTTCTCAACCCTTTAAAAGGGCTACATACTACAGGTTTAAGTTTTTCCTTGTGAATTATTTGTCCAGGTTTGGGTTTTGTACCATGTACTTACTTAAGTAACTTTTTGTTGTTGCTACCAGGAATTTCAAAATAGTTTAGCCGCAACGATGACCTCTCAATCTAAATTGAGCATTTTTTGTTAACTCCACTTGAGCCTAAACCTGTTGATGTTGATCATGATGATTATGATGTCCTTAAAAATTGGCAAAGTCAACTTGTTAGTTATCCCATGCTTGCTGTTTTGGCTAGAGATGTTTTGACTATTCCGATTACTTCCGTTGCTTCCGAGTCAGCTTTTAGCATGGGAGCACGTACTTTGAACAAATACAGATCTGCTCTCTTACCGAAGAATGTGGAAATTTTGGTTACAACTCAAAATTGCCTGCATGGATATGAGGAAATCGAAGAGAATGTTCTCGAAATAGGGAATGAGCTTGAAAATGAGTCTTCTTGAATCTTGATCTATGTTGTCATTTGCAATTTATTTGAAGTCATTTCCCTTACATGTGATGGTGACTCTTCATTTTGAAGTTGCCCATATTGTATTTGCTGGTGATGACTTATCTGCATAGTGACAACTAATGGTGGGTGGTTTGGTAGGTCTCTTGTGCAAAGATTACTAATATGTTATCATTTGCAATTTATTTGAAGTTATTGCCCTTACATGTGATGGTGACTCTTCCATTGTGAAGTGATGCCCATATTGTATTTGCTGGTGATGGCTTCTATATTTGCAAATTGTCAACTAAGAACTCTATGATGAACATTCTTGTAATAAACCTAGGAAATTTTCCTTATGGTTAATTACCGGATCTGAGAGCTTCATTTTAAACTACTAAAATTAATCATTATTAATTTGTTGTCCACTATAATTTTTCTTTCTTGTTTTTGTAGGTGAAATTGTGGGCTATTGGAGGTCATTAATGAGTTCTGCGGTGATAAAGGGTTCTAGAATTCTTTGTTATGCGACACAGCGTTTGAATTCTTTGCTATGCTCATGTTTCCTTGCTTTTTGTTTCCAGGTTTAGTTAATTAATGATTGTTCATTATTGACATTTATGAATTCCAAAGTAACTATATTTGGTTAATATGAAGGGAGGATATATCTGATGTATCTTTTACATCAATTATCTTTTATATTTTGGTTAACTACATTTGTACAATTATCGGTTCCTAATGTTCATAAGGGAGTATATATTTGAACTGTTAGTTTTCCAATAACTATACTTATGTGGTTCGCGCATCATCGCAGATATGCGTCCTATTGTCAGTTCTTACCTGTTCAAAAAAGTGGTCCAATATACAATTCTAAATCACAAAAAAGAGGCTAAATATGTTCAATTTAGAATGCAAAAAAGAAGAAGATCCAATATACAATTATACATCATAACAAATCGACCCATTAATTAAATTCATTATACATAAAAGCTTTCTTATATATAATTTTAAATCACAAAAAGCATCCCAGTATGTTAATTTTAGGATGCAAAAAACCGTTCTAATATGTTAATTTTAAGATGCAAAAAACAACCCAATATGTTAATTTAGGATGCAAAAAAGCATCTCAATATATTAATTTTAGGATGCAAAAAAGCAACTCAATATGTTAATTTTAGGATGTAAAAAAGCGATCCAAAAGTATATAATAGGACGCATGAAAACAACCCTAAATCTTATCTATAGGGTCGCTTATAGTTTTATAGGGTTATTTTGTTGATTTATCGGGTTGAATATTGTTCAGGTTGATTGTGAGCCAAGTTGAATCGTGTTCAGGTTTAGATTGGGTTTCGGGTTGAGTCTGATCGTGTAGGGTTTGAGTGCGGGTTAAGTCTGGTCGTGTCGGGTTCGGGTTCGGGTTAAGTCTGGTCGTGTCGGGTTTAGGTTCGGGTTAAGTCTGGTCATGTCGGGTTCGGGTTAAGTCTGGTCGTGTCGAGTTTGGGTTTGGGTTAAGTCTGGTCGTGTCAGGTTCGGGTTCGGGTTTGTGTTGATATCTCTCAGGTTGGAATTGGGTTTCGGATTGAACGTGGTCGTGTCGGGTTCATGTTGGGTGGATCTTTCTGGGGTTATAATCAGGTTTCAGGTTGAGTTCGGTCGTGTCGGCTTAGGTTCGGGTTGATATCTCACAGGTTAAATTTGTTTTCGGGTTGAATCGAGCGTTTCGGTCCGTGTTGGGTTTTTGATTCGGGTCAGAGATTGACAACTCTAGGGAGGACATAATCTAATATGTGAGGCACTGTGAGGTTAGTCAGAGAAGTAACATGAGAACATTCATCATCCAGGTTTACTCCAGTTCTTGCATATTCCAACCAAACCATGGATACACGTTACCATGGACTTTACTGGAAAATTGCCTAAATCACATAACTGTGACACCATTATGGTGATGTTTGACATATTAACAATGTATGCACACTTCATTGCATTAGCACACCATTTCACAGCCTTACAGGTCTCCAATATATTTTTGGCTGAGATATATAAGGTCCATCATATACCTGAATCGATAATAAGTGATCGTGACAGGATATTTACTAGCTAATTATTGAAGGAGCTCTTTTCTCGATTAGGAGTTA
Organism: Rubia yunnanensis; assembly: GCA_037428765.1. Classification (NCBI taxonomy): domain Eukaryota; kingdom Viridiplantae; phylum Streptophyta; class Magnoliopsida; order Gentianales; family Rubiaceae; genus Rubia; species Rubia yunnanensis. Next base: position 74,732,496 of record CM075063.1, on the reverse strand, counting down.
AACTTCAGTTAACCAGTGTATATCACCCTGAAACTGATGGACAAACTGAAAGGACCAATCAGATTCTGAAAAACTATCTATGATGTTTTTGTGAGGATAAATATGATACTTGGAAGGAGGGGTTGAGTATGGCTGAGTGGTGGTATAATACCGCATATCAAACAAGTAATAAAACGATACCTTAAAGCATATGCGATGGGAATTCCAAAGCGGTTCCAGTTCAAAATTTGAACCGCTCTGGAACCCAACTCAAACTTTGGAACCCCACAATGGAGGTTCCAAAAGGGTTCCCCAAATATGAAACCGGGACATCCACGGGTGTACCCCAGCGGTTGGGACATGGGTGGGATTGCCAGTGTTCCCAGGTTCGATCCTCGGCAGCGGCAGTGTGGGGAGTGCTTGCTTTGCAAGTGCTCCCTTGTGCGCACCGAGGCAATGCCGAGCCCATGGGTCCTGGCGCTGGACTACCGTGATTTACATCTCATACGATGGTCTGGGTGTGGGCTGGTATGGGCCACTGAGGGCGAGCGGTGATCGCCTTTTGCCAAATATGAAACCGGGAGGCGATTGGCCAATTCCAAAACCGCTCCCCACTGTTATAATGTCAGGCCACGTGAAGCAATCAACTTTTTTTCCTCTATTTTCCTTTGTTTGCCTTTGTTTGCATTTGTTTTATTATATCATTGTATTACTTTATGAAACAATTTTTACTAAAGAAATTTAATTTTGTATTACATGAGATTAGTTCCAAAGTTCTTTGGTCCTTATACCGTTTTGCAGAAAATTGGCTTAGGGGCTTATAAGTTATAGCTTTCTATTACCTCAAGAGTACATCAAGTCGTTCATGTATCATTGCTTAAGCCGCATCATATACCACCACATGCTGTTATTACTCATATACCAAGCACTGGTCAAGAAGAGTTATTTTGCTTAGCTCCTGAAGAGAGTTTGCAGAGAAGGATTGCAAATTCATAAACTGAGCAGAAGATCCAGTGGCTTATACAATGGCAACAACTTTCACCCGAGGAAGCCTCTTGGGAAGACAGTTCTTTTATCATCAACCAATTCCTTAATTCAGATATCAAGTTCTCAGCTTGAGGACAAACTGAAACTTGAGGGGAAGACTTTGTCATATAGTCCAAGCAAACATAGGGCTAAACTATGTGCGATACATAGTGCGAAAAACACACCTCACATACTTTTCATTCCCTGTTACTGTTTTTCTTCTACTTTTCTTCGTTTTTCTGCCTAACGGCTCTTTTGCTCTGTTACCGGTCGAAGGTCATGGCGTCTCCGACGCCTAACCAATCTTCTGATCACAACCCACCGGTTAACAAAAGCTTCCTTCAAGCTTTGAACACAAAGCCATCTCCACTAATATCCTCTCTTCCAGACACGCCCAATTTGCACCCAATTACTGAATACAAGGGCAAATTGGCTTTCATCCTTCCTCCTGAGGAAGGCGCGATTCTGGCATCTCATTACCAGAATGCATTGGTCGGAAAATTTAACAGGGGGAAACCCCCGATGGAAAAAATTGTTTCAGCTTTCAAATCTATTGGATTTAAGGCAAAGTTTCAATTGGGCTCAATTGATTATCGACATGTTCTTATTCGATTTCAGGATATCGAGGATTATCAACGCTGCTGGATGAAGGCCAATGGATGGTCCAAGGTGCAACAATGAAAGTCCAGAAGTGGACTCCTAATTTCTCTCCTACAGCCGAATCTTCAATAGTTCCAGCATGGGTAACCATTCATCAACTGCCCTTACATTTTTACAATATATCAGCAATTATAGGCATTAGCAGTCAGATTGGTAAATTTCTCAAAATGGATGCTGCAACTAATTCACTATCTAGACCTTCTGCAATTAAAGTGTGTGTAGAAGTGGACTTACTGTCTCAACTCCCTAACTCCATTGTTGTGAGACACACTGTACCTTCCTGCATCCAGAACTTAGAAGAAACAATATGAACACATCTAAGTCAAATGTTGATAAGGTTAGACAAGATATAGTTAAGGATGATTCTCAACCTGCTGCTATTCAGATTAACACTGGTCTTGAATCAAATGCACCATTGGAAATAGAAGGTCACTCTAAATTGACAGTTTCCCAAAAGGATTCTGATTTCCAGTTTCAGAACCTGAGATCAGATCCTATCCTGGAAAATAACGTTCATAGAAAAGAAACTCAAGACTTTCATGTGAAAAGAAATACACCCTTCTATTCCCTGGATGATATCTCCAAACCTATCACAAATTTCTTTTGGAGAAAAAAGACTCAACAACCAGAACTCATTCCTATTCAAGAAGAGATAGTTAAGCAGAAAATGGTCTCTATATCAAATGCTTTCCAGTCTCTAACTAACCTACAGGATGATGATATTGAGGCACAAGAAGATGATGCTGTAGACATCTTTCATGAATCATTGGAAACACAGGAAACTCTGATAACTCAGACAGGAGCTGATAAGGTAGACATGGTGGTTGTATCAACCACTACTCAAACTGCTCGGAGTGTTCCAGAAGATCAAGCCCCTGAAGAAGTGCAGTGCCCCCCTGAAGATAAAAATCCAGATGCTGAGCAGATCATTCCTGAACTACAAGAACACTGCTCTGGACCTCAAGACTCAATCATTTTGGAAGATCATAGCACTAATGCAAAACAAAGTGCTCAACCACAGGTAAGTATTTCCTCTGTAGATGTTTCGAAGAAAGGTGAAGATAAAAAAGGAAAAAACACAAACCTCTCAGTAAATACAATAAGGAAACTAAGATCATCACAAAAGGCTACCCCCCTAGTTTTAAATGATTAAATACACCAAAATTGGGAAAATAATGGTTTGGAATGTTAGGGGTTGTGGCACTTCACTGGATAGATTAAAAACTCTAATCAGGACACATAAGATTGACATTCTTTGTCTAATTGAACCATGGCATGAAAATCAGAATTTAAATGTCCTGAAACATGTACTCGGTTATAATAATGCTTTTCATGCTCATACAGCCAAAATTTGGCTTCTATGGAATCAGGTTCTCAGTTTGACAATTGAAAACGAATCTGATCAGTATATAAAGGCTAGAGTAACCGATAATGCTACTTCTGTCCACTGGAATGTTAACTTCATTTATTCTAGTGTTCATAGACAGTTGAGAGAGAATTTGTGGTCAGACCTACAAAGTCCCACACTGGATCCATCAATTTATATTGGAGATTTTAATACAGTAGCATCTGTCACAGAATATAAAGGTAGGAAATCCACCCCTAGGAAGAGCATAAAACAATTTAATGATTTTCTTACTAAGATGGAATTACATGATATCCCTACGGTTGGTAACTCCTACACTTGGAGCAACAATAGATATAGAGAAAAAGGAAAAGATTTACAGTTCCAAAGGTTAGACCGGGGAATAAGTAATCTAGAGTGGCTAGACCTTTTCCCTAACAGTTCTATCCAGGTCTTAATTAGGATTACATCTGACCATTCTCCTCTCCTTTTAACTATTCAATCTGCTGTAGAATTTTCTCCTAAACCATTTAGATACCAGGAAATGTGGTCAAACAGGGAAGATTTTCATGATGCAGTAGAATCTAATTGGAAAATACCATCCCCTCTGTTTGGAATGAAGAAATTTGTACATAAGTTAAAGAGGCTCAAGATAGTAATAAAGGATTGGAACAAAAATAGTTTTGGTGATGTAAATAAGAATCTTTCACAAGCAGAATTAAGAGTCAATGAACTGGAAATACTACACCAACAGTTTCAGGATGAGTCAGTATTAGATGAACTTCTGAAAGCAAAAGTATTACTGCTAAGATCTCAGAATGAATATAACACTTTTCTGAAACAAAAAGCTAGGTTAAACTAGTTAAAACAGGGTGATGCAAACACAAGTTACTTCCATCATACAATCAAGGAAAAGAAAGTAAGATCTAGAATTGTTAAAATTAAGGATGGTGATGGAAATTGGAAAACTGATCCAAGTTTGATTAAAACAGAAGGTGTAAGGTTCTTTCAAAATTTACTGAATGAGGATACATCACAAAAAGAAGGGAAATATCTGAATCATTTTCTGCAGGAAATCCCTAATGTAATAAGTGATCAACAGAATACACTTCTGCTTAATCCCATTGACACACAAGAACTGAAAACTGCAGTTTTTGACCTTAATAGATCTAGTTCACCTGGTTCTGATGGATTCTCGGGAGACTTTTATATCACTTTTTGGGAAATTATTAACCAGGATTTGTTAGAAGCTGCTAATGATTTTTTAAACTCTGGTTATATTCCCATAGCTATGTCTAGCACTTGGCTCACATTAATACCAAAAAAAGCTATTCCAAATTCTTTCGCAGACTTCAGGCCAATAAGTTTATCAAACTTTGTAAATAAGGTTTTTTCAAAAATATTAATGGAGAGGATTAAACCACTACTGCACTTAATGATCTCCCCTGAGCAAAGTGCCTTTTTTAAAGGTAGGGATATTTCTGATAATGTGATTCTTATGCATGAAATGACCAGAATGCTATCCAGAAAGTCCAAGATTTCAAACTTGATTATTAAACTAGATATGCAAAAGGCCTTTGATAGGGTCTCTTGGTCTTTCCTTAATTCAGTTCTTTTACAATTTGGATTCCATGGCAATTTTGTTAGAATTATCATGCAAAACATAGCTTCTGCCACCTTTTCTGTTTTAATAAATGGTGGCATACCTGGTTTTTTCTCTTCCTTAAGGGGAATTAAACAAGGAGACCCTCTCTCCCCATTCTTATACAATATATTATCAGAGGCTTTTTCTATGGGGCTAAAGAAATTGTTCAGCACTGGGTACTTACAGTATTTTAATCTCCCCCTTTCATGCTCTCCTCTTACTCACTTAATGTATGCAGATGACACTGCAGTATTTCTGAACACTAACCCCAAAAATTTGAGGCATTTCAAAAATTTTCTGAAGGCTTATGAGCTCACTACTGGTCAAAAAGTAAACTTTGCAAAATCAGAATTCTTTGTCTCACATAACACTCCTCTGCAGCTAATACAATCTGTTAAAAGGCAACTAGGAATGGAAATAGGCTCTTTCCCCTTCAAATACCTTGGAGTGCCAATCTTCTCTGGTAAGAATTTAAAGGTGCACTATTTAACAGTAATTGAAAGAATGGATAGATTGATACATAATTGGAAGAATCGATGGTTAAGCTCGGCTGGTAAAATAATTTTGATTAATCATTGTTTCCTCTCAATTCCAACACATATTTTTGCAGTTTTAAAGCCCCCTAGGATAGTTCTAAGAACTATGGAAAAGATGGCATCTAGTCTAATTTGGGGAAAATCTGATTTGACAGATGGGAAAAGATGGAAGTCATGGAAAAGGATGAGTTATCTAGTAAATGAAAATGGCTTAGGTTTAAAGGATTTGAATGCCATAGTAGATGCCTTCTCATGTAAATTATGGTGGAAGCTCCAAAAGAATGATACTCAATGTTCTACACTTTTATGGACATTACCTGTGACCTATAAAAAATCCCATATATGGAGAAGAATCAGTGGAGTAACACCTATGGCAAATAGTTTATCTAGGATTATCTTTGGCAAGGGAGATTGCTCCTTCTGGAATGCTAATTGGATGGGAGAAGGGGCCCTCTTTTATATTTGGCCTGATGATATTGACATACCTTTTGAAGAGCTTTCCTTGAGGTCTTTTATTATGAACAAATCTGCCTTTTTACCAAGCCAGGAGCCCTACTTGGCTACCAATATTATTCATATTTTGCAGGAAGTAAAGCTGGAGCATCACCATGAGGATCTGCTAGTTTGGACCCTTGCAACTGATGGGAACTTTACAGTAAGATCTGCCTACAATATTTTTAGACAGAGGAACCCTGTAATACCCTACATTCCTAGAAAAATGTCAATACTTATTTGGAGAGCTCTAAATTGCATCCTTCCATTTGATAACATTTTGAGCAGGATGGGTTTTTCATTGGCTTCAAGATGCCCCCACTGTTTGGTCAATAAGGACAATCTTGATCATTTTTTCAATTCATGTCCTTGCTTCTGTTCTATTTGGCATAATGTTCACTCTCTTTTAAAGCTACCACAAATTGATTTTCTGAATCTAAACAGCAGGGTTGAATTTTACTTATCTTTCAAAGCTGACTCTAAGTTACACTCAAAATTGATAATTGCTGCTTTTATAGCTACTTTCTGGTCACTCTGGACTAGCAGAAATAGTTGTCTATTTGAGAATAGACCTTTTTCATTGGAGATCAGTTTTCAAAATATCAAACAAATGATTTACTCAATCTTCACAATACATAAACTGCAAGGTAATAGAGTTAGGCATTTTCACTGGATTCAGAATAAGGTCATTCCTCACATTTTACAAAAAAAAAACCTACAATAACTGTGGCTACATGGGAAAAACCACTATCTGGCTATAAAGTTAACACTGATGCTTCATGGATCTCTGGTGGTTCCTCTTCTGCTGCAGTAATTGTTAGGGATTGGAGAGGAAAGGTTGTCAAAATGAGAGTTAGCACTTTTCAGAGCTCTTCTCCTATAGCTGCTGAATTATTTGCAATCAAAATGGGATATAAAATCTGCTCTGATCTATCTTTAGTTAACTGTGTAATTGAATCTGATCCCAAACAGATGCCTCTGGAGAATTTTCTCCCTGTGTAATGCACTCCATATTGATCACTATTCACAACCAATTCAACACATATCTAGACAAGCTAACATGTCGGCTGATTTCTTGGCAAAACATGCTAAGGAAAACAACTTACAAGGTGATATAGATTTTAGATCAATCCCCACTTTCCTTAAAGGACTGTTATCATTAGACTCTATTGGTTTCCCAGCAATCAGGGTTGTTACTCATACGGATACCAATATGACATAGACGGGGATTTTCTCCTTGCCTTATGGTTCTTACAGCACTTTTACAGTGAGTTTCAGCCACTGTTTATAAGCTCAAATACTGCAAGTTCTCTCTTTTCTATTTTTTCAGGTACTTGGCCAGTCTGCTGATGCGGTGGAAACAGATACAGGGAAAAGGCTTCTTGACAAACTTAGAGAGCTCCTACGGGATAATTTCTTTCGCTTCTGATGCGGTGGAACGAACTTGCTGATTGGATTATACGCACATGCACAACCGATTCTATGCCATATTTTGGACAAGAACTGAAGACCCGAGATCCTACATCTTAAATTCACGCATCTGTATTGACTCCTTTGGCTGGAATACTGTTGACAAATAGGGGTCTCGAGTTTTCGATTGCCCATCCTGTTCGCGGTGTCTCAGCCATAGGTTTTTTTTTTCCATAGTTAGAATACTATTTCACTGAGTTGGCCAATTTTGACACTAGACCTTCTCTGGTAACTCACTCGATGTAATAGCCTCCACAACTACGTGGTCAATGTATACTATGAAACTTTTAGCGCCAAATTCGGCTATCAAAACGGCAAGGGGAGCCTAATAAACACCCCCCATCCTCGGATGGTTTAAATTAAAAAAAAAATAGGGCTAAACTGGGAATTTCTCTTGAATAAATGCAGCAGAGGGATGCAACACAGAGAGGGAAGGCTGAAGCTTCAACGTATTATCAGTTTGAGAATTTAGTTAACCGGTTGCTAAATTAATCAGTAATGAAAGTAAGCTGATTCATAGTTAGGAAAGGGAGATATTAATAGGGGAAGAAGAGGGATAATTGCCATGTATTTTTCAGTTGATAAACTTTCCTTAGCTTAGAAATTCTCTTTGATTCTATCTTCCTTTTTAAAAAAAATTTACATGCAAGCATTCAAATTACATATTAATATCCTAATCTATGACATAACTAGGAAACACCACCATCGAATATATTGAAACTCAGTGGAGCTTGAAACTCCATCCATTTGAATAGCTAGGGGCGCCTTCCTGAGAACACCCAAACGCTGAACCACCAACGAACCACTGCCACCGAAATTGGAACCACCACAATCTCACCATCATCGACCACCTGCATGTTAGGAAACTACAGAAGGGACCACTAACATGAAACATGACACTAGGTAATCTCCGTCAAGAAATTGCTCTAATATTCATCATTCTTGACAAGGGTGTGTTTTGGACTCTGGATCTCTCACTTATAGAGAGTGTGGATTACCACTGAACAAGTCCCAATTCACTGATTCTCTCTTCCTTACCCTTTCGTTTCTGCCAATTCTTGTATCAATCTCTTGAATTCAATGAGAAATTAACCTTTGATCTTAGCCGAGTTACTACTCACTTTGTCCCATAGAAATTGGCACATTTTGACTTTTGAAATTCAAACTACATCAACTTCGACCATTAAGTTATATTATTATATATGTAAGACTATTATCATATTATATGTTGTTGGATTTATCATAACCTGTATTTTTAAATTGCTGTTTTTTCTAAATTTTTTAATACACATAAATAAAAATATTAATTATTAAAAATTGATTAAATTTAATTTCAAAAGTTAAAATGCAACAATTTCTCCGGGACTACGGCCAGGAGCAGTTGTTTGTAACATAAACCCGCACGTCGTTAGCCTTATGATATATGGGCCAGACCCCGAAAGCGATCCATTTCTCTTTTTTTTGCTGAATTGCCGCAAACCCGGGTCTTAATTGTTGCCCGCATTTTCTAAACCCGAGAGTGACTTAATGTGGGAATCTCCAACGGTCATATTAATTATATTAAAAAATAAAATAATAATAAAACCCCTTCGTCCCCAACGGTCGCCACCCCAGCTCACCTCACCTCAAGCTTTTCACTATCAGTATTCACAATTCAGAATTCAGACAATCAACACTGTGTACAGACAAATTAGTCTTCAAGTTTTTCAAGCTCTCTTTCTTGGTCTGTGAGAGAAAAATGGAGGTTGCTGTAATTGATTGGAAGAGTTTGGACACGAGGTTCGTGCGAGACGATCTTTATGAGGATATCAATGCTCCTCAATGGGTTGATTTTAGTGCCCCCGATGCTGCCGTTGATGACGAGTCATGGTTCTGCAAACCAGGTAAAGCTCTGGACTGGTTCTATAGTATCTATGGAGTATATATCCGGTGGGGCTGTTTTCTTGATTCTTAAGAATGTATTTCTTGCAGATTGTAATCATCCGAAGAGATTCGAAGACTACTATAACGACAAAACGCCGGGCTCTAAGGTCTCTTCACTCTTCTCTACTTTGTTATTGTTTTTCATTTTTGTGTGGCCATTGTATCTATCTATGATCTTTTTATAGTTATTTGGGAGGGGAACTGCTAAATTGTTTAGGTGTTCAAGATTCAGTTTTTCCTTAGTAACATATCTTTTTCTTGAATTCTGCCACTGATTATTAGTTATCAGTTGGGCAGAAAACAATAGATCGGCTTCAACTAGTTATGTTCCAGTTTGGATGTTGGAATTTGAGAAGTGGGAAGGGGTAATTGAGGTTATTAAGGTTTCTTAGTATACTGTTTTGTTTAAGGGTATCGGAATGACAAATCGAAATTCCGGATTCAACCTCGACTTAGCATGTATAACAAGAAGAAATAGGATTGGATTAGCATGTTTTGAATTGTTATCTTTAACATGCTGATCTCGTATCATCTGTTGTGAAATTTCAGAAACCATCTATTTTATCAGAAATGCTTCCATTGAATGACCGAAACAACAGGTAAAGTTTGAGTCCTTGTTCTCTAAGTTTGCATTGTGTACATAGTGCATGATTTATCAAATATCCATTGTATCTTACAATTTCAGAGATGCAACATTGAAGAAAAGAGGGTTATTGCAGCCCATGAAATCCCCAGCTAAAGACTTGAAGCATCATAAAAGGATTACTGAAGATAGTGAGAATCATAACCCAAATTACTTGACACCTCCAAACAACAAAGCTAAAATCCTGAAATCAAGTGCAGAAAAGAGAGAATTCGATGAAACCACCTGCAGGAAGCAACAGCTGCGGAGTCTAAGAAACACTCTATCAGCCAAGAATCTTTTTGCTAGTGGGGACATACTAAGTAGAGTGACAGAGTTTTGCAATGAACTAAAAAAGTTGGCAACAAGGGCAAGAGAGAGAGAGACTCTGGAGGAGAACATGATTAAGGACAACTTCAGTGATGATTATGGGAACTTGAATGTGAAAGAAAAGGAGAGAAAACCATTGCCTCAGGTAAGTAAAGAGAAAAATATAACACCGTTAAAGACCACCAAATCGCAGGAGAAGCAGATAAGGAAGAAGTACGTTCTTTTTATCCCTGCATACTTCTTATGTTGTGAGACTACTCTGTGAATGTTCCTTGTATCTTTCAACCATAGGTTCATTGATCGGAATAGCCTAAGTATCATTTTAGGAATAAACCATCTCACATTATTTGCATATCATTTTTAGCAGTATTTCTGGGAGGAAGGAAAGGGCCAGAGCCATTTGTGTAAAATGGCCCCTTCAGTACTCATCCTTCTGTAATTCTAATTTGTTTGGCCTACTTCAATTAATGCAGGAAATTTGATGATGCTGAAAACACTCCAGTCACTGGCAATTCAGAGAACATTCATAAAGAACTAAGGGTGTTGCAAATCCGAACTTGCCCGCCTACCCCTCAGTGCTTCTCAGCCAGTCTTGGAACATCTAGAGCAGCCTCTACCGCCCCCACCCCACTGCAACCATCCACATCTAAAACACTGGTAAGAATGATATTTGAAATCAGTTTCATCTCCATTTTGCATATAGAATATTCTATGCCCAACTGAAACAGCAAAAGAGATGGCGAAACCTTTGATTTTCTTTAATTCCATATAGGAATAGTAGATTTGTTTTACTCTCCCCACCATCTAACCATGCACCATTTAAAGTGAAGAAATTTGTCTATTCTCCCTACATTTGGCATAACTTGCATTAAGTTTTGCATCAATGTACAATGGTAATGATGTTTTATGATTTTTGTTGACGTATTTTTTCACATTTTCTAGCAAAGGAGAGGAATACTACAGGAGCTGCATCAAAGGAATGTGATCGTCGATAAGATGAGTCAAGCTGAAAACCAGTCGCTTGTCTCAACAGCTGTTGAGAAGGGAGCCAAGACTTTGGATGTATTTTGGTTCCTAAAGCCTTGTGCACTTTCAAGTTAGAAAGTGTATGAGCTGATGAACCGGGCATGCATCATGTAGAAATAATCTGAACAGAATCTGTTCTCTTCATTCTTTCATTGGTTCTAGTTAAATCTTCCCAACAGGGCATGCATATAGATATGTAGTCTTACATGTTCATGTGGAAAGTCTGAACTGTTCTATTCTTTCATTGGTTCTAGGTATATCTTCTCAATAAGGCATGCATATAGATAGTCTTACATGTTCATTTATTCTTTTTCCGTTATCTATTGGAAAAAACCTGCATTGTACTCATATATTGCAGCTAATAAAATGACCTATCTGTGTCTTTATATCTTCCTTTGCTATGTGTTTTTTTATCTGTGGGTAAACTATCATATTAATGAGTTTGTAAGTATATAAAATATATACTTCCTTCCCAACTCAATTTCCACTATTTTCTCTTTGGAATGTCGGTTCACTTTTTTACCAACGGTTTTTCTAACGAGTGCACATGGGCACTCGTTAACAACTTCAAATTCCATCGAAAACTGTGTTATTAAATGCAGATAGAGTTAATGATTAATGACATCCCTCAAAAACTTACACTTTCTACTTATAATCATTAACTCTACCTGCATTTAATAACACAGTTTCGATGGATTTGCATTTAATAACACAGTTTCCGATGGATTTGCATTTAATAACACAGTTTTCGATGGAATCTGAAGTTGTTAACGAGTGCCTATGGGCACTCGTTAGAAAAACCGTTTTACCAAATTGGCTATATTTAAATTGGGGGTGGCCCAACACCGTTTAAACTCTCAACACACTAATTTTACCCAAATTCAGCGCACTTAAATTGTCCTAACCCAACCGTATTTATCATATACAATATTTATTATTTTCCCAAACGTATTTTTTAACATATCAAAAGCTTTTCTTATCTCTTCCGTTCTTAGAGCAAGTGCAATGGAGATTTTTTAAATTTACAAAATCGCTCTAGAAACTGAAAACACCCATAGTGGTAGTTTCCAGGTCAGTTTCTTAACCGGCCCTTGGTTGCCATGGTGGGAACCGGTTAAGAAACTGGTTGTGTCAGTGTGTCACATGGCTTGGGGGGCCGCCTGCTGTGGCCAAATCTTTTTTCAGCATGTGAGTCACGTGTCCCGCATGCAGGGTTTTATTATTTTTTAACAGCCACTGACACGTGGCGCCATCTGGTTGGGCCACCAGTCAAACGGTCAAAAAAATTCTAGCTCTGGGTCGATGAAAATGAGTGGGACACGTGTCCCACTTATATGGCGACACGTGTCCCATATGAACGATAATTTCAGTTGTGCCTTTTAAATGGGACACGTGTCCCAACCGTATGGTGACATGTGTCCCAACAACTATATTTTTTAAAAATTTCCAAAAAAATTCAATTCTTTTTTGCAGAGGTTGAAATTTTCTGAAAAAAATTCCAGCGGATACATTCTCATCCCTTACCTTTTTTTACCTATAAATAGAGCCAATTCACCCAATTTAACAACACCACTTTCAATTCCAACACTTCTACCTCAATCTTTCATCACCCAATATAAATACAATATGTCTTATTCTTTATTCTAGATGACAAAATATTTAACAATTTCATGACAAGAAAAAATAAATTTCATTTCATTTTTGAATAATAAAACACGAAAATTATTTTAAAAAATGAATTATTTTATACTTTTTAAATAAAAAGATATTCTATTAATAAAAATTATAATGTATTATTAAATTTCACATTCAACTCATTTTGGGTGAACAAATTAAATTAAATTAAATGTTAACGGTAAAATTAATGAGTAGGATACAAAAAATTAAGTGAGATCAATGAATAGTCAAAAGTGATTTCTTACCATTGTGGAGATTAAAAAAAAGGGTGATTTCTTAAGTATTTCTTAAGATTAGATGAAAGAGAGAGAACGAGAGAAATAATATATTTAATTGATAAGAAAACAAAAGCGATTTCTACCACTGCACTTGGTCTTATCCCCTCAATGGGTATTTTCTGCTTTCCTCGAGCTTTCGCACGAGGCTCTGCATTTATGTCCCCCACTTTCGACCTACAACTTTCTCCTTCGTTAACCATTGAGGGTTTTCCCTCAATCGTCTCACAAAGCTCTCGAGCTTCCCTCTCTCTGGTCTTGATGTTCCCTCTCTCTCTGCTCTCCTCATTTCCCGTCCCTAATTCATACCCAATTTAGGGTTTCTTTTCACTGATGGGTCGTGATTCCCTGTGGGAATGTGGGTTTAATTGTGATGGTTGTTGTCCCCGTTGTTACGCCTCGGCACCTGGTCCATCTACTAGATCAGTAGATCTAAGGGCCTCCCTCCGATGGATTTGCAGACACCGGAGAAGAAGAGCAAGTGGCAGCGATGCTCGGTCTCAGCGAGGTGCTGAAGAAACTGAAGCAGTGTTCATTCTCAACTCAGCAATCTGCTGCACTAGGAGAAGCTGCAGAAAATGTCACTAAGTGAAGAATAGCGGGTGTTCTTGGTTTCAAATTTTGGCGCCAGTTCTTGATGTTGCACAAACGCAGCTCTTCCATGTCGTTTTACTTTCCTCAGATTGTTTGGCATTAGCATGTACACGTGTCTTCATTCTATAGGTAGAACATTTTTTTGTTTTCTGTTATAACAAACTTCACAGCTCATTCTGAGCTGTGTACGATCCATATGAATTCTGATCAATGAAAATATGTTTCCTCTGTTCTTCATTTCTTCTTCTTCTTTCTGATTAACAAAATCTTCATGGTATCAGAGCAAATGATCCATTGATTGATAACATCTTAATCAACACATTACCAGATACAATTTAAGATCCATTCATCATGGCATCAGACAATGAATCTGTCAACTCAGCTACGAATTCTTCTAGATCCAGTTCTAGCCGAAGCTATCATAGGAAGAACGAAGCAAATGATCATTTTCATCTGCAAGGCATAGATAACTCCAGTCTTGTGCTTGTTGCAGAACCATTGAGTGAATTCAATTACATAACATGGAGCAAGGCGATGGTGAGGGCAATCAGATCCAAAAGGAAACTGAAATTTCTGCTGGGTGAAATTACAGCACCTGAACTTGATGATCCGATGTATGAGCAGTGGGATAAGGTAAATTCTACCATAATCTCATGGATTCTGAATTCAATCAGCACTAAAATAGCAAGAGGTTTTATGTTTTGTGATGATGCTTATCTGTTATGGAATGAACTTAAGGAAAGATTTGGTGAAAGTAATGGTCCTTTGTTGCATAAATTGAGAAGAGATATATGTGACTTGAAACAGGGAAATGATTCAGTTGCAGTTTACTTTACTCAATTGAAAAGTCTTTGGGATGAATTTTCTTGTTTGAGACCTAGAAGGAGATGTAGAGCAGACCGTGTGAATTACGATTGTCTACCTGCTGAGGAAGGGGATGATAAACTCAGCCAGTTCTTGATGGGATTGAATGAAGAGTATGATGCCATAAGTCATCAGATCCTGTTGATGGATCCCTTTCCTAGTGTCAGTAAAGCATGTTCTATGATATCTAGGATTGAAAGATAGAAAGTGGTTCATGGTGGATATCAAGAATCATCAAACAATGCAGCTATGGCAGTGAGAGTGTACAAAGACACTAAGATTCCTTATCAGATGAGAGAAAACTCAGCTGAGCAGTATGATAATACTAGAATCAGAATGAAGAATGTCAGAAGAACTTATTTGAAGTGTGATCACTGTGGGAAGATAGGGCATGTGAAGGAGAATTGCTTCAAGATAAAGGGATATCCAGAATGGTGGGATAACAACAGAGAACCTGAATCAAAGGCACAGCAGATACTGAAACCACAATTTGCACCTCAGTTTTTTCAAAAACAGCAACAGGTGCAGCCTGCTCAGAAGTTTCAAAAACATAGTGCATATGCAGTTTGTGAGAATGAAGAGACACCACTCAGTGTTGGAGATGCCAAGCTACATGCTCTTATTGCTAAGCTAGTTGATGCTCAGCTTGACAGAAAGCAGAAAGGAAAAGAGCAGATACAGGAATCACATGCAGGAATCAGTTATGAACACTACCATGATTTTGCAGGTAGTGTGATCACTTATCTCTCTCTTAGTGTTATGACTTTGAATGATGATAATTGGATAATTGACAGTGGAGCTTCAAGCCATATGTGCAGTAATATGTCAGTTTTTTCTTCCATGTCTCCAGTCCATGACATTACACCTGTATACATGCCAGACATACAACCAAGTTTGTAAAGGCCCTAGGATCAGCCATACTCAGTCCATCAGTCACTCTTCTAGGATGCTTTCATGTTCCTGATTTCAAGTATAACTTGTTGTCTGTGAGCAAACTAGATAAGACCTTGCCATTGCACTTCCGTTTTTCATCACATCTTTGTTTGCTGCAGGACCTCAAGATTAAAAGAGTCCTTGTAGCAATCAATGAAACAAATGGTCTTTACATACTTGATAGTCAGTCTTTCAAATCAGATGTAATACAGTAAAGGATCCATTCAGCTTCAGCAAACTCCATAACTAGACATACTTTTGCTTGTAATAGTCATATAGCTATTTCTCCTAAACTTTGGCATCTTAGATTGGGCCATCCCTCCTTAGATGTTCAGAAACACATTGATGTAACTAAAACCATTTCTGATGATGACAATTTCTGTTCTATCTGTCCTTTAGCTAAACAGCATAGATTGCCATTTCCAGTGAGCAATGCTGTTTTTGAATCTCCTTTCTTTTTTATTCATGTTGATCTATGGGGACCATACAAGGTCAATTCAGTTACAGGATGCAAATACTTTCTTACAATTGTTGATGATTTTACAAGATGCACATGGACTTATCTTGTAAAATTCAAAGATCAGGTTGCCTCCATGTTAAAATCCTTCATTTCTATGGTCAAAAATCATTTCAGTGCATCAGTGAAGTTTGTCAGATCAGATAATGGTTATGAGTTTGTCAATAATGATTTCTCAAAACTGTTTTCAAATTTAGGCATTTTACACCAAAAATCATGTCCCTACACTCCTCAACAAAAATGGTGTTGTGGAGAGAAAACACAAACACTTGTTTCAGGTTGCTAGAGCTATTTTGTTCCAATCTAATCTTCCTAACACTTTATGGGGAGATGCATTGCTCACAGCCACCTTCTTGATCAATAGATTACCCACACCTGTTCTTTCCTGGAAATCACCCTATGAAATCTTGTTTCAGAAGTTGCCTGATCTTGATAATCTCAAAAGTTTTGGCTGTCTAGGCTATGTCACAAACACTCAACCTCATAAGGATAAATTTTCTGAAAGAGCATTTCCTTGCATTTTCATAGGATATCCTTCAGGCCAGAAAGCCTACAAGATGTTTGATCTTCAAAACCATAGACTTCTGATTTCCAGAGATGTAGTCTTCCATGAATCTATTTTTCCCTACTCTTCTTCTGATCAGTTTTCTTTTCCACTCCCATTTCTTGATGATCATCCATCTTCTGTCACACCACCATCTTTCAGTTCCCCACCTCCTGCTACACCTTCACCACCACCTGAATCATCTGTCAGACACAGTACTAGAGTGATTAGAGCACCTATTTGGACAAAAGACTTTGTGTCTTCTGCTTTTCATTCCATAACACAGCCTCAGTCCATTATTCCTGCACACTTGGCTTGTTCTTCACAGGTTCAAGAACCTTCAAATTATCATCAGGCAAAGCATTCACCTGACTGGATCCAGGCTATGAAAGAGGAGTTAGCAGCTCTTGAGCAGAATCACACTTGGGACTTGGTCAAATTGCCTCCTGGCAAGAAGGGTATAGGCTCAAAGTGGGTGTACAGGGTCAAGTATAATGCTGATGGATCACTCTCCAAATATAAGGCAAGGCTGGTAGCCAAGGGGTTTAATCAGATTGAAGGGATAGACTTCTTTGAGGTTTTCTCACCTGTTGCCAAAGCTGTCACTATAAGAATGCTATTGGCTATCAGTTCAGCCTCTGGATGGCATATTCATCAGCTGGATATTAATAATGCATTTCTGCTTGGCCATCTTGATGAAGTTGTCTACATGAAGCTGCCAGATGGATACTCAGTTCCTGATACACAAATGGTTTGTAAACTTACCAAAAGTTTGTATGGTCTCAAACAAGCTTCCAGGCAATGGAACAAGGAGTTCACTCAGCATCTGCTCAGCCTAGGCTTTGATCAGTCTCATCATGATCACTGCCTTTTCTTGAAATATACTGCCACATATACACTGGCACTTGTTGTGTATGTAGATGATGTCCTGATCATGGGGAACTCACTTCCTGCAATCCAAATGATCAAAGACTCTTTGCATCAGAAGTTTACTATTAAAGATCTAGGTCCTGCTCATTATTTCCTAGGTTTGGAACTGCTCAGATCTTCTTCAGGTCTGTATCTACATCAGAGTAAATATATTCAAAACATTGTGTCAAATTGTGGAATGACACACTGCAAACCAGCCTCAACCCCTTTTCCATCATCCTGGCTTGTGCATGATGAGGCTTCTCCTCTCATGACTGATCCCAGTGTATTCAGAAGGTTGATTGGAAGGTTACTATATTTGAACTACACCAGACCTGATGTAACTTTTGCAGTTCATCAGTTAAGTTAATTTCTGCAGTCTCCTACTCTTCATCACGTGGCTGGAGCCTTATACATTGTCAGGTATCTTCACCATCATTCAGATCATGGCCTTTTCTATGCCTCCACAAATGATCTTAGGCTTCATGCCTACTGTGATGCTGATTGGGCAACTTGCAAGGTCACCAGAAGATCAGTAACTGGCTATGCTGTCTTTCTAGGTTCAGCTCTAATCTCTTGGAAGTCTAAGAAATAATCTACAGTCTCCAAATCTTCTGCAGAGGCTGAATATAGAAGTCTTTCTACGACATCTTGTGAGCTTAAATGGATCAGCTATATAGCTAGGGATCTCCATCTGCATGTTCTTTATCATATTCCTCTTTTCTGTGATAACAAAGCAGCTTTGTATCTCACTGCTAATCCTGTCTTTCATGAAAGGACTAAGCATTTGGAAATTGATTGCCATTTGGTCAGGGATTACTATCATGAGGGTTTTCTGCTTCCCTCTTTTGTTAATTCCATAATGCAGCTTGCTGATGTTCTTACAAAGTCTTTGCCTCCTGCTCCTTTCCAATCCAATTTGTTCAAGCTCAGCTTCTGTTCTTCATCTGCTGATCTTGAGGAGGGACTGAAGAAACTGAAGCAGTGTTCATTCTCAACTCAGCAATCTGCTGCACTAGGAGAAGCTGCAGAAAATGTCACTGAGTGAAGAATGGCGGGTGTTCTTGGTTTCAAATTTTGGCGCCAGTTCTTGATGTTGCACAAACGTAGCTCTTCCATGTCGTTTTACTTTCCTCAGATTGTTTGGCATTAGCATGTACACGTGTCTTCATTCTATAGGTAGAACATTTTTTTTTTCTGTTACAACAAACTTCACAGCTCATTCTGAGCTGTGTACGATCCATATGAATTCTGATCAATGAAAATATGTTTCCTCTGTTCTTCATTTTTTCTTCTTCTTTCTGATTAACAAAATCTTCAGGTGCCTAGGGTTTTCTCCGTCGGTGGGTCCAACAGTAGCGCCGCCATGGTGAAGGGCCGAGCTTTGCGCTCTGTTATGGTAACTCCAGAGGGCCTGGGGTTTTCTCCGCTGGTGGATCCAACGGGGTCGCCGCCATGGTAAAGGATGGAGATTTGTCCTCTATTGCGGTGACCTCTGGCATGCCATGCATCCACCGTGGGTGCATTACGGGTGTTAGCTGGGCTCCTATGACTAGTCTTCAGTCGATAATGGCCTTGACTGGTGAAGCTGGGAGGAGCCACGACTTGAAGAGTTTGAGTAGGCCGGCTCTTCGACTTACGGTTACAGCCAATGTCCCCTTTCATCCAAAGGGTCTCTGGGTCACCCACCGATCATATGTCGGGCTGGGAAAAATATTCCACCCTGAGAATTGACCTGATTGATTCGGTCTTTCTCATGGTTGTGATGCAGCTTCCTGGACTTCGAGAGGTTCTGCTTAAGCATAACCAGAGAGGAAAAAGGGAAAAGGATGTCCAGAAGCCCCCAGTCCAGGAAGCTTGTCAGTAGACGGAGAAAATTTTTCTCCTTAATTCCGCATTAATCTCCGTGTGTGATGTCCATCTCCATGGAGCCGATTATAGCTGGTGTCCCTCAAAACTACTAGCACATTTACTAAGTCTTCCTTCCTTTCGGTGAAGTGTCTGTACCCATATCATTATCATAATCAAGCAGATATGCTCCAGCCCCTCTTGTCGCAATCTCCTATAACTTGCCTCATTGATAAGGGGCATTTTCACTTGTTGTCATTCCTCTACGCAAACTGGGAGCTGGATGCCAAACTTGTGGTGCAGAAAATGCCCAATCATCGGGTACACCAGCACTGCATAGAGGAGAGGATCCTTTGTGTATAGGAATGACAAGTGGAGATGCCCCTAATCTGGCAAGTTATAGAAAATTACAACACGAGGGGTTAGAGCTAGAGCTGTCAATCTCTGACCCAAACCGAGAACCCGGCCTGGACTGATACGAACGAATCAACCCAAAATCCAATCTGATCTGAGAAATATTGACCCGAACCCGACCTGACACAACCACACTCAACCCGAAACCCAATTTTAACCCGAGAAATATTGACCTGTACCCGAACCCGAAACGATCGAATTCAACCCAAAACCCGAATATGACCCGATAATCTAAACCTGAATCCGACCTGAATACGAACCCGAATATGACCCGATAATCTAGACCCAAACTCGACCTGAATACGAACCCGAGATCAACTCGAACCCGATTTAACACGAACCTATTTCAAGCCGATAAATCAACTATATAACCCTGCATGTAATCAACCCAAAACAGATGCAGTTATAAAGTCAACTAACATTTAATATGGAACCAAGTCAAGTTGGTTGTGCGTCAAACTAATAACAAATAGGGTTTTTAGCCATATGATTACTAGTACGTAAAGTCAATTCATAACAAATGTGAATACACAATCTTAAGTTAAAAATGCACACGACTAAATATATAAATCTAACGAATAATAGTCAAATAAAGAGAGATGTCTCATTAATACCGTCTTTCCATTATTCCATAGGCTTATGGAAAGATATGGTTTAATTATAATAATACAAATAGATGGGCATATGATAGTAATCTTGGGGACACCAGATGCGATGACAGGGCTATAATTGGCTCCATGGAGATGGACATCATAGATGGGCTATAAATTGTTCGTGAAGGGAAGGACAGCAGCAGACGGAGAAAATAATGAAGAATTGTTAGAAGCTGACGAAGAATCCACTGCTCGCCCTGTCTACAGCATATTGGCATATTTTTTTATCAACTTTTTCGAGTCAGGTTTGATTATCGATAATTTTTTGTGAGTTCGTCGTTTGAAAGACGGTCTTTCCATAAGTTATAGAAAGACTAAGGTTTAAAGCGTAAATTAGAAGAAATGAAAATAAAATTTTTGGGTTGCATGAATCGGGTTATAAACTTTATTACTATTATATATTGCAGACTAAATTTTTAATATTGCAACTTAGACCTATTACCTTTTATTATTCTAATTAAACTCCGTCTTTCCATAAGACTATGGAAATACCGTCTTTCCCAAGATTTTGCCATTTTTTATACATAGTTTAATAGTGTATTATAATTTAGATTTCATCTCTTTTCATAAGTTATGGAAAGATCATTAGAAGAAATAAAAATAAAATTTTTGGGTTGTATGAGTCGGATTATGAACTTTATAACTATAATAGGTTGCATAATAAATTATTAATATTGCAACTAAGATATTTTACTTTTTTTATTATTATGATTAAATTCTTTCTTTTTCATAAGCTTATAGAAAGATGATCTTTCTTAAAATTTTGCCTAAAATTTAATATTTAAAAAATATATTATGCATAAAATCTACATCAAATGAATATATACTAGTTAAAATTCATGATCAAACGTGACTTTAAAAAATTATCAAAAATGTTTAGATATGACCGGAATAGAGGGGTGTCGTTTTAATGAATAAATTAAATATGTTTGGTTATGATTGAATTACTGGATTTTGTCTTCAGGTGCTTGTGTTGCATGCTTAAAAAAATAGCCTCCTGATTTGGGATTGAACTCAATAAAATTAGAGCTGTCAATCTTTGACCCAAACCGAGAATCCGACCTGGATCATAATGAACGAATCAACCCGAAATTCGATCTGATCCGAGAAATATTGACCCGAACCCAACCTGACACGACCACACTCAACCTGAAACCCGATTTTGACCCGAGAAATATTGACCTGTACCCGAACCCGACACGACCGAATTCAACTGATGTGTCCATTTTAGATGGTTATTTTAGGCTTTTTAGGATTAGGTTTTGTGCAATTTTGTGCTCTACATGTGGCATTTTGCCTTGAAATCATCTAAGGAGGGATAAAGGTGGCTTTGACGTTTATATCACTTTTCAGATGATTTTGTGTGACAAGGTGATTTGTTTGAAGACTTTGAAGATTTGAAGACTTTGAAGATTTATCTTTGAAAATTTGAAGACCTTTACATTTGAGCTTTGTGAAGATTTGAAGAAGTGAAGAGATGAAGAAAGGAGAGCAAAGCAACGGATGAATGATGATCCAGGGTTCTCAGAATTTTCCGAGAAGAATCAGCCCTCAAGAGTGGCACCATTGGATTTCTCTTCTCGAGCACTATAAAATCGACTACAAGAACTCCCGAAACGGATCAACGGTTCACCCGGAGGAAGCAAAACAAAACAGGGCTGGATTTCACTGCTGGTCGCGACTCGCGATGGAACTGGTCGCGACTCGCGACGACAGCACGAATCCAGCTCTGCAGCAGCGTTTTTTTCTCCCCTTTTTCTTCCACTATAAATACCTCTTCACCCCTTCTTCTCCACAACTTTTGGCCCCTGTTTTGGGCCAAAACCCTAGGTTTTATCTTCTTGTTTTCTTAGTTTTTATGTCTTTTGTTGTTCTAGAGTAGTTTTTGTACTTGGGAGCAAGGATTGAAGCTTCCATTTCTATGTAGTAAGGAGCATTTATATCTATCTATTTGGTGTTTTTGCTATTGTGCTTTTATTGTGCTTGAATGTTAATTGTTGATGCCATTGATGTTGTTGAAAGCTTGAATGAAATACTTGTATGAATTGCTAGCTAGGGTTTGGGGGATTTGGGTCAATTTCCCCCCTTTTCTTGTTAGGAATGTATGAGTATGATTTAGGGCTTTTGATTGTGTTGATGGATTGATAATGTGCTAGACGAATGTGATTGATGTTGAACTCTTCGTCATGTTCGTTTGTGTAGCAAACGAGAGAGTTATATGCTCTTGGATGAATGTGTGTTGCACGTTCATCCAATCTCGTGTAATTGCATGAATTGGTTAAATGCTTAGTCACGGTGTAGTGGTCTAAGCATTGCCAAGCTTGTTGGTTCTTCGTGATTAAATGCCACCAATGATACCTTGAGTCGTGGTCGCGACAACGGGAGTCATTGGTGAGGTTTGACAAGAGATGTCGAACTCACTCTTGCAAACTACGAACTAAGAAGGATAGGAGTTTAGTCTCCACAACAAGTAGTTGAAGTATTGAATAGATGATTTTAACTCATCCTTGAAGCATTTTTTATTTAGCATTTGTGTATTCTTGATGGTGTGTTTCACTTCACTTGTGCCATGAGTTGTTTGAGCATAGGGAGTGCTTGTATGATTGAATTGGTTAGGTGTTAGGAACGTGACGAATTCCGTAGCTCCTTTGCATGAAAATCTATGAGCATGAACTTAGAACTTCTTGTGATTTATGTGTTGTGATTCTTGCTAGATGGGTATGTTGATGTTGAGTCATGTAATGCTATATGATAGAATGAGTGAATGATTCAATGACCTACATTAGATTTGGAAGTGGATATCCATTGCCCCCAAGGCTCTATCTTTGTAGTTTAAAACCCCTTTTCTTTAGTTTTGTTTGATGATTAGCATAGTCACTTGACCTTGCTAGTTATCTTGTCTTTTTACTTTCGTAACTTAGGAACAACCAACCACCCCCCCCCCATTTACATGCTTTTATGTGTGTGTATATATATCTACTCCTAGCCTAATATCAACTATTGTGTGCTTAGACGCTTAGGAAGATCCCTCTTCTCCTTGGACGACCCCGATTTGCCGCTATCTACCTAGTTGTAGAAAGTAAGCAAAAAGGGCTTACAAATTATCTTTTGCACGGAGGGCGCAACGACCGCCCGACTGTCAAAAATGCGCCGCTGCCGGGGAAGAGGCATTTATTCTTAAGATTTAGGTGTATTTGGTTGTGTATTGGCTAGTTGTTTTTATTTTCCACTACTTGGTGGTTGTTTTTGTTCGGAGTAGGTATTGCTTGAGTTCTTGATAATTTATTTTATTGAGAATCCTTGCACTATGATTCCGAACTTTTGAAAAATAAAAAAAAATTTGTAATGGAGCGTCTCACCTTGAGGGAACTCATAATGAGAAGAGAGGCTCAACAAGTAAGGTTTTGTAGGATGTGTCATTTCGACCATCCTACCGAATCTTGCCATTTGTTGTGGGAAGAGCACTATGACCGAGAAAGAACCCGTGGTTTCCAAAACCATGGGTACTATGAAGAGTGCTACCAAGAGGTAGGAGATGTTGGTTTTCAAGGGCAAGAAGCTCATGAATGCTATCCATACCACGACTCTTACAATCCGGAATGGAGTGGTAATCCGGATTGGTGGTATGAGAATGAGCCGGAAAACCAACATTACGAGCAACCTAGTTGGCCATCACCACCCTATACCATACCCCAAAACCAAGCCCAACAAGGAAGTTCAAGTTTGACACGTGAGGATGTCTTAAATACCATAGCAAACTTGAACTCCTTTACTAGTGAGGAGCTGGATACCCAGCTCTCCTCTAGTGTTGAGGCCATTGAGGGGCATGCGAGGAACATATTAGAGGTATTGGCCTGCATGGAAGCTCGTGATTCCGAAAATACACCATCCCAACTTGAACTCGATGACTCGGTGAGTGAGGTCACCAATAAAAATGATTTTGAGTTTGAAAGGGATGAGGAGTTGGTTGTAGAGGATAGAAAAATGGAGGAAGAGGTGATAGTGCTACATCCATTAGCATCGTCACTCCTTCTCCCACCTAGTGAACCAACTCCACCATTTTTGGAAGTTTTGAGGGAACCGAGAGAGGAGCCGAAAGATTATCCCAAGCTCCCTAACCACTCAATTCCCTTTGAACCATCTCCACCTCCACAAAACTTTCCTCTTGAAAGTTTTGTACCCCCACCTCCCGACTTTTGGAAGCTCATGGTGAAGGGGTTCAAGCCTTCACCATACGGATAACATTAGGGTCGTGCCGACGACCTTAAAAATACGGAGCTTCGTCGTGCCGACGGCGTTAAATAAATTCGGCATTTCTTTTAGTTTTTGTTTCTTAGTTTGTGTTTCTTAGTTTGTTTTTGTTGTTTTTTTGTTTTGTTCTTTTTATGGCATGTTTTTCTGTGATTTTGTAGCAACATGAAGTGCATTGCAATGAAGGAGATGAAGGAACGAGATCAATGAACGAGGGAAGAAAGCTTGGACAGTTGGTAAGAAAACGAAAAAAATTTTAAGCCTGGGATACCCTGCCGTCGCGATGAGCTTCGTCGCGAGTCGCGACGAACAGGGGAGAAAAATCCACTCCCAGCACCAACTTTCCGCGAGTCGTGATGCTCGTCGTGAGTCGCAATGAGCTTCGTCGCGAGTCGCGACGAGCTCAGAATTTTTGGGCTCTCGGGACCAACTTTCCGCGAGTCGCAACAGACTCGCGATGGGCCATCGCGAGTCACGACGAAGAGGTCGCGAGTCGCGACGTAATCAAAAAATTTTTCCAAAAATTATGCTCCCGGCCTCTACTTTTCGCGAGTAGCGACGAACCCGTCGCGAGTCGCGATGAAGTCCGTCGCGAGTCGCGACCACTTCAGTCGCGAGTCGCGATAAAAATTCCAAGTTTTCATTTGATCTTAAACATTGCATGATTCTTCCTTCTTCTCCACCCAACACTCCCAAGAACCACCACATCTCCACTCATTCTCAACCATCCTACATATATTAGCATATGAACATTCTTGCATCTTTATAGTACATTTGTTGATTGTAGTATGCCGACTACATCATTGTGATCGTAAATGCATATCCTATAATGACGCTTGTATACATGTCAATATATGTTGGATATTTTTCATGATTATTCTTATAGTGTTGGTTGAGTGTGATTTGGTTGTTCTTTGAAAATACTATGGTTATTAACTCTTGATGCTAAACCTAGTATTACATATCCTTATGTACTTGTGAGTTTAATGTGTTCTTCGTGGTGTTCTCTTGATCAAACGGCGCCATGGAGACAATGCTTTTCTCGAGGGGTGAGTTCTTCTACGGCATCTTTGCTCACCCGTCCGGTTCCGACACCTATTTCGGGACCATACAAGTGCTTGGATTGCGCCATATCACCGGCGAATTGCGGAGACACGGGTGTCATTCTACCCCCTTACCTTGATTTTTATTGTTCTTGCCTTATATGTTTTCATTGAGGGCATTGTAATGTTTTAAGTGTGGGGAGAGGTTAGAGGATTCACATGCATGCTAGATAGTTTTGGAATGCTTTTTGCTACTTTTCATTGGAAAAACATGAGAAAAGAAAAAAAAATATAGAAAAACAAAAAAAGAAAAAAAATAGAAAAAGAAAAAGAAAAAAAAAGAAAAAGAAAACCCGCTAAGTTGAAAACCCGAGAGGGCAACTTAGGCAACATTGGGGGCCCGGATAGGTCGAAAACCCGAAAGGGCGGCCTAGGAAAAAATGAGAGGCTAAAATGTGCGGAAAAAGGTGAGATGTGAGCTAAAGAAACATGATGTGTGGCTAGGATGAAAACTCGAAAGAGCTCCTAGGCAAAATGAGAGAAAAAGAAAAATTCTAAGATTTCACTCATTTGCCGGCGTTGGAGTCATAAGGTTGCAGTTGTCACATGGATGGATCGGGTAGCTCAACATCTATAGACCTCTTGGGATTGGGTAGCTTAGTGGGTTAGGAAACGAAGTGTGGTTATGAAATTCCTTATCTCTTTCTACTTCGTTTTTGGTTGATATATTGGCATTAGGTGAAGCATGTGTTTGAACCTCTTATATGGCTTTAGCTTCATTTTATGTCATTGGATTTTGGTGGATATATTGGCATTAGGTGAAGTATGTGCTTAAACCTCTTAAATGGTATTAACTTCATCTTGTGTCATTGGACTTTGGGAATATCAATTCTGGGCTTTGAAATATTTTTATGGGTAGTGAATTGATAAGTGGTAGGTTTGGTTAGATTTAGGATTGGGGATGTGTGTGTGAAAATTTCTCATGTGCGCTTTTATTTTGGGATTTATGATATTGAGAGTTTTTGTGAGGCTTTGTTTGGGGGATTAGCTTAGGATATGGCCATATGAATTCCTCCGTGTGCTTGGATCTTTTCTTACTCGAGGGCGAGTAAGGTTTAAGTGTGGGGAGGTTTGATGAGGCCATTTTATGTGGTTATTTTAGGGTTTTTAGGATGTGGATACGTCATTTCCTCCGTGTGCTTGAATCTTTTCTTACTCGAGGGCGAGTAAGGTTTAAGTGTGGGGAGGTTTGATGTGTCCATTTTAGATGGTTATTTTAGGCTTTTTAGGATTAGGTTTTGTGCAATTTTGTGCTCTACATGTGGCATTTTGCCTTGAAATCATCTAAGGAGGGATAAAGGCGGCTTTGACGTTTTTATCACTTTTTAGATGATTTTGTGTGACAAGGTGATTTGTTTGAAGACTTTGAAGATTTGAAGACTTTGAAGATTTATCTTTGAAGATTTGAAAATTTTAAGACCTTTACATTTGAGCTTTGTGAAGATTTGAAGAAGTGAAGAGATGAAGAAAGGAGAGCAAAGCAACGGATGAATGATGATCCAGGGTTCTCAGAATTTTCCGAGATGAATCAGCCCTCAAGAGTGGCACCATTGGATTCCTCTTCTCGAGCACTATAAAATCGACTACAAGAACTCCCGAAACGGATCAACGGTTCACCCGGAGGAAGCAAAACAAAACAGGGCTGGATTTCACTGCTGGTCGCGACTCGCGATGGAACTGGTCGCGACTCGCGACGACAGCACGAATCCAGCTCTGCAGCAGCGTTTTTTTCTCCCCTTTTTCTTCCACTATAAATACCTCTTCACCCCTTCTTCTCCACAGCTTTTGGCCCCTGTTTTGGGCCAAAACCCTAGGTTTTATCTTCTTGTTTTCTTAGTTTTTATGTCTTTTGTTGTTCTAGAGTAGTTTTTGTACTTGGGAGCAAGGATTGAAGCTTCCATTTCTATGTAGTAAGGAGCATTTATATCTATCTATTTGGTGTTTTTGCTATTGTGCTTTTATTGTGCTTGAATGTTAATTGTTGATGCCATTGATGTTGTTGAAAGCTTGAATGAAATACTTGTATGAATTGCTAGCTAGGGTTTGGGGGATTTGGGTTAATTTCCCCCCTTTTCTTGTTAGGAATGTATGAGTATGATTTAGGGCTTTTGATTGTGTTGATGGATTGATAATGTGCTAGACGAATGTGATTGATGTTGAACTCTTCGTCATATTCGTTTGTGTAGCAAACGAGAGAGTTATATGCTCTTGGATGAATGTGCGTTGCACGTTCATCCAATCTCGTGTAATTGCATGAATTGGTTAAATGCTTAGTCACGGTGTAGTGGTCATAAGCATTGCCAAGCTTGTTGGTTCTTCGTGATTAAATGCCACCAATGATACCTTGAGTCGTGGTCGCGACAACGGGAGTCATTGGTGAGGTTTGACAAGAGATGTCGAACTCACTCTTGCAAACTACGAACTAAGAAGGATAGGAGTTTAGTCTCCACAACAAGTAGTTGAAGTATTGAATAGATGATTTTAAGTCATCCTTGAAGCATTTGTTATTTAGCATTTGTGTATTCTTGATGGTGTGTTTCACTTCACTTGTGCCATGAGTTGTTTGAGCATAGGGAGTGCTTGTATGATTGAATTGGTTAGGTGTTAGGAACGTGACGAATTCCGTAGCTCCTTTGCATGAAAATCTATGAGCATGAACTTAGAACTTCTTGTGATTTATGTGTTGTGATTCTTGCTAGATGGGTATGTTGATGTTGAGTCATGTAATGCTATATGATAGAATGAGTGAATATTCAATGACCTACATTAGATTTGGAAGTGGATATCCATTGCCCCCAAGACTCTATCTTTGTAGTTTAAAACCCCTTTTCTTTAATTTTGTTTGATGATTAGCATAGTCACTTGACCTTGCTAGTTATCTTGTCTTTTTACTTTCGTAACTTAGGAACAACCAACCAACCCCCCCCCCCCATTTACATGCTTTTATGTGTGTGTGTATATATCTACTCCTAGCCTAATATCAACCATTGTGTGCTTAGACGCTTAGGAAGATCCCTCTTCTCCTTGGACGACCCCGATTTGCCGCTATCTACCTAGTTGTAGAAAGTAAGCAAAAAGCGCTTACAAATTATCTTTTGCACGGAGGGCGCGACGACCGCCCGCCTGTCATCAACCCAAAACCGGAATATGACCCAATAATGTAGACCCGAACCCGACCTGAATACGAACCCGAATATGACCCGATAATCTGGACCTGAACCCGACCTGAATACGAACCCGAATATGACCCGATAATCTGGACCCAAACTCGACCTGAATACGAACCCGAGATCAACCCAAACCCAATTTAACACGAACCTAATTCAACCCGATAAATCAACTATATAACCCTGCATGCAATCAACCCAAAACAGATGCAGTTATAAAGTCAATTAACATTTAATATGGAACCAAGTCAAGTTGGTTGTGCGTCAAACTAATAACAAATGAGGTTTTTAGCCATATGATTACTAGTACGTAAAGTCAATTCATAACAAATGTGAATACACAATGTTAAGTTAAAAATACACGACTAAATATATAAATCTAATGAATAATAGTCAAATAAAAAGAGATGTCTCATTAATACCGTCTTTCCATTATTCCATAGGCTTATGGAAAGACAGAGTTTAATTATAATCATACAAAGTAAAAGGTCTTAGTTGCAATATTAAAATTTTATTATGCAACGTGTAGTAGTTATAAAGTTTATAACTCGATTCATTCAACCCAAAAAATTTGTCTTCATTTCTTCTAATTTGTATTTTAAACCATAATATTTCCATGACTTATGAAAAGACCGTCTTTCAAGAGATAGACTCATAATAAATTCAACAAAAAAAAGTAATAAAATTAAAAATTTTGAAATGAATTTTGCATGTGAAGGCGTGATTGTGAAGCCGTGAATGCTGAAGGAAGAGCCAAGTAGGGGTGGGCAAAAAAACCGAAAACCGAACCTAAAATCAAATTATCCGAATTCGAATAACCCAAACCGAATTTAATATACGGTTTTTGGATATCCAAATTGAATAGACTGATTTCTGTATACGGTTTTTGGTTTGGTTTTGGATATTAAAACTCAAACCAAAACCCGAACCGAATACCGAATTGTAATTAATTAAATATATATAATAATAAATAAAATTTAAAAATACAAAACTAAATTTATAAGTAAATATAAGTGGGAGGACTAATCTATAAATTTTAAAAAATTACCCCTAACATCTTAACATGAAAATGTGAAATGGATCAAATAGACAATGGACTGATATTCAAGTGTTTTACAATCCATATTCATTATAAAAAAAGTTTAATAAATTAGTTCGTTTAAATTTCTTATAAATTTAAAAACAAGTATATATATATTCTTTTAAATTCTTATTGGAATGAACGTAAACGGAAAGTATTAGCTGTAATCAATAAATATTCATATCTAAACTACAGTGATCTTATTAATCACAGTGATAAGGTGCACGAATAATTAATTCTTCAGCAGTAATCTTTCACTAGACTAAAGCATTCCTCAAACAATGGACATTTTCATCTGGTCTAAAAAATTAACAAACTACAATGGACTCATAAGAAATTACTTGGTGAAGAGATGAAAACAGTGATTAGCCAACCGAGAAACATAAACAAGTGAGGATGTGGATCGTTGTGTAATGGTTATGCTTCCGGTAGCATGAAAATGAGCCTATTTCAATCTGATTCGTAATCTCCAGTCTCCAGTCTCCAATCTCCAATCTGATTCCGGTAGCATGAAAATTATAATTATTTATACATTACTGTACATTTTAAAAGTTATAAGAAATTTGTTGCAATAAATAAAAACAAATATCAAATCAACTTATTAGTTATATCAGTTATAAAATAACCTCGTATAATGATTTGTCAGTCTAAAACAAGATGTTGTGTTAATTTAATAGTGGAATTTTTGTTTCACCCTCTAAATGTATTTAAATTACTTATATAAATAGAAGAGAAAGAAATCATAAAATATATTATAAACACATCCATCATGTATGGAAATGGTAAAACATAAGTCAAATTAACAGGGTAATAATAATAAAAAGGATTTGAGATCAAACGGTATTAAATAATCTTCAGTCACAAAATACTCCTCAAATTAAATAATGTAATAATAAATTGCAAAATCTTGGAAAATACCGTCTTTCCATTATTCCATAGGTTCATGGAAAGACAGAGTTTAATTATAATAATACAAAGTAAAAAATAATAGCTGCAATATTAAAATTTTATTATGCAACGTGTAGTGGTTATAAAGTTTATAACCCGATTCATTCAACCCAAAAAAATTGATCTTCATTTTTTCTAATTTGTATTTTAAACCATAATATTTCCATGACTTATGAAAATACCCTCTTTAAAGAGATAGACTCATAATAAATTCAACAACAAAAAAAAGTAATAAAGTTGAAATTTTGAAATTAATGTTGCAGGTGAAGGCTGTGAAGTGAAGCCGTGAAGGAAGCCAAGGCAAAGCAGTGAAAGCACTACACTCATTTAGTCCCACATCGGAAAACTCTTGGAGACTTAGCCTATCTTGCCATTATAAATACTAGACTCACTCCTCCTTATTCTCACAACCAAGCATCAGCTTTTAGATGCACTTGGTAATTGCCAATTGGGCCTCAAGTGATAAATTATTTGGCCTTAAATTATTGGTTTGACCCATAATTGTTGTGGGTAAAAACTTTGATTGAATTGAATTTGTTTGATAAAAATTAGAATAAATTCGGTTTATTCGGATGAATTTGGTTTTAAACCGAAATTGAATTTTTCATTTGGTTCAGATAATTCGGATTATTTAACTTGTTTGGGTCGGATTCGGTTTTTAATTTTTAGGGGAAAAAACTGAATAATCCGAATCGAATAGACCAAAAACTGAATAAACCGATCCGATGTCCATCCCTAGAGCCAAGGCAATGGCAATTGGCAAAGGCTGCAAAGCATTAGTATTACTACACATTTAGTCCCACATCGGCAAAAGGAAGGAGACTTAGCCTATCTTGCAATTATAAATACTAGACTCACTCCACCTCTTTTTCATAGCAAAGCATCAGCCTTTAGATGCAATTGTCAATTGGGCCTTAAATGATAAATCATCTGGCTTTGAATTATTGAGTTGTAATTATTTTAAAATTTTGGTCCATAATTATTGTGGGTAAAAAATTCGATTGAAGAATAAATTTGGTTTATTCGGATGAGTTTGGTTTTAAACCGAAACCGAATTTTGAATTCGGTTTGGATTATTTGACTTGTTTGGGTTGGATTCAGTTCTTAATTTCTAAGGGAAAAAACCGAATAATCCAAATCGAATAGGTTGAAAACCGAATAAACTGATCTGATGCTCACCCCTAGTTGTAACAATAGTATTATTGAAATATAACCTAAATCAACCCTAATTTAATTGGATGACATAAAACCCGATCTAAAATGAACCAACCCAAAATATATCTAAATTCAATGTGAAACATTATAAAAAATAATTGACATAATCAGATCCGAACAAAACTCCAGTACAAAAAATGAAACGACAATAACCCGATCCAATCCAACCCGACAATATTCTGACCCGACACGATCTAATCCGAGTATAAAAATTACACGACACTAACCCGATCCGATATTTACTCAACCCGACACTATTTGCTTCTCGTATCGACGAATTAGAAGAGATGTCAACCGGCAACCGTATCTGGAAACAACGATTAGTGGATATTGATACTGTCACTGCACAGCAAGCAAAGGATTGGGGATGCGAGACGACCCAATCTAAGAAAAAAACTGACACGTTTTCAACCCGACACGATAAGTACCAAATCTAACCCGACCCGACACGATAAATGAAATCAACACGATTCAACCCGACATGTTTCAACACGACACGTTTCAAACCCGATACGAATGTGACACGATAACCCGAATTGACACCACTAAATAGAATAGTAGATCTTCCCTGTTGTGGCTTCCAGATGTGTTTCTGTTCTAATAGGGAAGTTACTTTCTGACCACCCTATGCTTTGTTTTGTTGACCAACTTCGTGTTGGATGTGACTTTATCTTGTGCAGATGAGTCACTTTGCGTTGGTCGTTTAATTTTACTATGCAGATGAGCCACTTCGCATTGGCTGCATTTTAAACTTGATTGTTCCGCACGCATATACTGTCCTTTCTTGTTTACTTTGCTTTGATTGTATTTTAAGTTTGCTTTGATTACTGTTAACTTGAGTGTGAAGGTGTTTGTTGTTAACATAACATATGCATATGTTATGCCTCATTAGTGGCATGATTATTGGTGAGAATCATTCCCTCTTCTAGGTTCACTGAGGATGGCTCGCCATAAACGAGGTGCTACTCACAGTGGGGTTTCTTTCTTCTCTATCGAGCAATTTTTTACTTGATTTGTTGGGTTGGGATGCTATCTATACTTCTTATTTTGCATGATTATGGGAGGTGTATACCAATCACAATATAAATCAAACTGCCAAAAGATAATAGCTATCACATATTCTCTCTATCCCAACTAAATTTGTGCTCTTTTCTTTTTGGGACATCCTGGGAAAATTTACACTTTTTTACTTTTAAAGAACGTTTCAACACAAAAAAAGACTTCTTTACCCCTAAAATTCTCACTACTTACCTTCATCCTCAAAATAAAAATCAAAATTGTTTTCTCTATCCTTCAAACTAAAACTCGACACCTTCCACCTTCTACAGCGCTTCTAAACCCTTCCACCTTTTCCAAATCTTCTTCCAACCACTGTGAACTCACCTTAAGTCATCGCCCAAACAGAAACCTCTCACATTTTCCTCCAGAAACCCCTCACATTTTCCTCCAGAAACCCCACTGACCACCATCACAGTATTATCTGCATCCCCTATGACCTTCCGATGAGGTTTTTGCTTACCGGACTCAAACAAAGGTGTGGGGTTTCTGTAAAATAAAAAATGAGGCTGCTTCTACCGGTAACACCAGTTGGCACCGGCACTGATGTCGCTATGATTATGACCTCCAATGATCCAGCCAGCGCTCTCAAGCCCCACCACCACCATCTATCCATCTATTCTGGGACACCGTCACTGCCACAACTGTCACCTTCGATTATAAATACTCACTCCAGGTTTACCCAGGGGAAGTGCTGGATGGGAAAAAGCTAAATACGAAGCTAATAGAGGTGGTTGTAGTTTTTTCCTTATTGGTGTTTGTTGCTCACATAAGAGAAGTGCTTCTCTTTCTCAGAAGTAGCCTCATTTTTTAAAAATTTTATAGAAATTAAGGAGAAGAAGAGTATCGTTGTGGGTGATAGATGAAAGATGGGTGGTTCAGGTTGTGGGGGGTGGGTTGTAGATGAATGAGAAGGAAGGTATTGTTGGTACATTAGAAGATAATTTTTTTACTCCCTCTTTCACTCATTGCAAGAACAGCTGGGACGGAGGGAGTTATACCTTATCTATTTTTGTTGTATTGTTTTTTTGCTTTGACCACCGGCAACTTACATGACGACATATGTAGTTTTACTATGATGTCCTAACTTGTTCAGGTAACTTCTTTGCGGTTCACTTGTTTGAGTCTCTTTACATGCAAAAACAGTCCCAGGAGTGATTCTGGGAGAGCATCTCCTCTCTTAAAGAAATAGAATTTCTCTCAATAATAGCGCTTACCTTAGCTCCTACAGAGTTTGTTGTATTTATAGGCTAACTCCCTTTGCAGTTCCTTGTTCTTAGGAATTCAAGATCGTGGGCACACCACTCCTACCATGTTTTCAGTCATGGCCTTTGTGTTCGCTGCATGTCCCGTCTTTGGCGATCCATGTTCTCTGTCACAATTCGTGATTCTTGTGTTCGTTGTGTCTACACGTTTCTTGTTTTGGACCAAAATTCGGCAAGATAATGTTGGTCTGGGCCTAGCGACTCTCAGTCCTTTGATCGCGAGGCCACACGTACACCATATTATGGTGACAAAGTTAACTATTTAATATTGAGCAAAAAAGTGAGTCGGTTAGTTGTGGGGCGAAGGGAATACTATTTAATATTTTAATGGAAAAAGTGCAAAAATGACCCTATTAAACTGAGAAAGTGCAGATATAACCGTGTATAATCTGAAAGTTGAGAACTAACCCTATCTTTTAATTAAATTGTGCAGTTTTACCCAATTTACACTATTTCGACATTGACCAAACAAATTCAGGCATTGACCATTATAAAAAGATAAATATATCCCTACTCTTAAAATAAAAATTGAATGATAAAAATGCCCCTAAGTTCTCCTCCTCCATCATCAAACCCGCGGAACCAGCACTGCTGCCGTCCCCAGCCGCCGGGCCACCAACACAACACAGCTCAAATCGGGATTACAAAAAAAATCTCTGGCCTGGTATTTTAAATCAACAAAACTCCACCTGGTCTTTTGATTTGAGAAGCAGCAGCAAGAGCAGATGCTTCTTGTTGTTCACGGGCCACACTTTCCTCCGCCGCCACCGCCTCACTCTCCAGCTCAGCTCCACCGCCACCGCGAGAGCTCCAATTCTATCAGCCGCCGCCCAAGCGAACCACCACAACTTCTCCCTGGAAACACCCTATCTTTTCCCTGGGCCACTAGATCCGCCACTGCGCCACCACCTGACACCACCCACCACCTCACCTAGAAACACCACCACAGCTTCTCGCGCCACCAATTCAGACACCGCACCCACCACCTCACCTCACAGTGCCCGTCCTCTTCACCCACCACTTGCGAATCTGCCACCGTGCTCGTCTAGAAACCCATCGCCACCACATCCCATCCAGAAACCCCGCCCTTGACCCCACCCTAAACCCTAGCCCCGATATCCCGTCCAGATCCGCCGCTCGAAACCCTGCCTCTCTTCGCCACCACCACACCACCTGGCCCCACCACCTCACCTCCATGCCCTGTCTAGAAGTTTAGCGCGAATCATTTATAAAGCGAAGAAAACATAGGTGAAAACGGAAAAAAATGGAGGTGAAAACAGAGGTAGGAAAGGGTGAAACAGGGAAAACAGAGGTTGGAAATTGAGGTTGGAAACAGAGATTGGAAACGGAGGTGAAAGGATGAAATGAAGAAAATGGAAAACAAAAAGAAAGTAGGGTTTTTTTATAAAGCAGGGGTATTATTGTCTTTTACTAATTTTTGGATTTTAATGTTTTTAACAAAACGGTAAAATGGCTATTTCAACGATTTTCGGCCATTTTTGCTGTAGACATTTTGGTTGACGAATTGCAGGGTTAATTTTGCACTTTCAGATTTTTCAAGGTAATTTCTGCACTTTCATGTAAAATATAGGGTTAAAAATGCACTTCACTCTATTTTAATCACAAAATTTATATTTAAAAGTACGTTTTAGTGAAAGCGTGCTATTGAAATACAACGTTGTGAAATTCCTCAGTTCTAGACTACACATTACACAACTATTTCTTTTATCAACGTTATCTTTTTTTTTTATTAAACCATCCATAGATGGGGGAAATTATATTTGGTCTTCCCAAGCCAAGAAATAAACAAACATTAAAAGGAAGCCGAAGCTAAGTTCTAATATACAACGTCGAGCAGTAGGCTCATGAAGTAACATTTGTTGCATCCAAAAAATGAAGGAAACCCGGAAGATCGATAGAGGATTACAAAAGCTCCTAATCTATAGTAGAGATGTTCAAACTTATTAGTGGATCTAGTTAAAGAAACACAAGGCAGTCTGAAACATTCTACATAGGTTAGAATCATATCCTCTACTAACCGAGAGTGATGTGATGACGCAAAGCCAATTGCAACTTTGATAGCCATCCAAGAGTGAATTGTATGTACATATAATTGCTCCCACCATGTGAGACTATCCAAACAGTGAAATTGCCGTGATCAACTGACTCCTACAGATGAGGGTCAGGCAGTATGGAGGAACCCAAGACCAATTGAGCATGAGCCATCATCATGTGTGTTCCATCATGAGCCAGAGCCACAGTAACAGCTTCTGTGCACTCAATCCATATGTATTCGATGAGGGACAGTTGAGGCATCCAATGGATCAGGAACTCATCAGGAATCCCCCATCCTAATAGAGTGAACCTGCATAGAGAGAGTAGAATTCAGTAGCATCCGAACTAATTCACCATCCTTAATGACGGAGTACCAATTTGATCAAGTCTAATAAGTCCCTGGACTGAGTTAGAGAGCTCAGAGAAACTGAGAAAAACATAATTAGACTTATTTTTTAGACTGTTTTTTGCAAGGGTATGTGCAACAAGATTTGCCTGTCTATAAATGTGAACTAATTTAAAAGCACCCATAGATTGGTGAATCTCATCAGATAAGGTGAACAATTTCCAGTGAGCTCTACTAGGATCATTCACAAAAAGTACAACACTAAGACAATCAGATTCAATAAGAACAGGTGAGGAGCAATCAATAGATTCCTGAATAGCAAACTTAATTGCCTTCAGTTCTGCTTCCAGAGGGGATGAAGCTCTATCATATACAGTGAAGGCCCCTTTGAGACTACCTCTACTGTCCCTAATTATCATTCCAATCCCACACATATTAGTATAGCAGCACTATGAAGCATCTACGTTAATCTTAAAACCTGAGCAAGGCCTCTCCCATGCAATTTTAAGAATTTTTGGCTTTGGAGGCAGTTTGATCAGAGGCAGGAAAGAGTGTTGAGCAATACTGAAGTCAATAGTAGATCTAATGAAAACCGGTTTAGAACAAAATGAGTAAAAAATCTGATCCCTAATTTGATGAAGAACTAGTACTGTAGAAGGCTTTATAGAATCAAATAGGAATTTATTCCTCATCTTCCACAAGTTCCAACATGTTATTACAGCTGCTGTTCGGACCATAGTGGATTGTAATGAACTTAGAGTGGGAATAGTAATGTAGCAAGATAATCTCTCCCATATGGATGGGAAAAATCTATCCCTAATTCCCATAAACTGATGAACTATTTTCCAGACATTCACGGCAAAGTCACAGGAATTAAAAAAAATGGTCTAAGGAGTCTTCATGTACATTACACATACAACATTTGGAAGGTAAAGAGAATCTCAGATTTCTGAGGATGTTATCAAAAGGTAAAAATGAGTTTGTCATCTTCCACATGAAAACTGAAATTTTTTTCTCAATTTTATGATTCCAAAAATGTTGGACAGAAGCAATAGAACCTGGACTGTTGCTGAGCATAAGGTATGTCGATTTAAAAGAGAAATCACCATTGATGCCCGGTTTCCATATTAGCCTATCTTCCCTGTGTGGAGATAGTTTGGCTTCCTGCAAAAGAGAAGTGACTTCAGGTGGTAGGAAAGGACTAATTCTGCTGATGAAATCAGTGTTGTTAGATATAAATGCAGAGACTGTACAGTCCTCAGCAATATCAACCAAGTTCTGTTCACAATGGTCAATAAGGGGACCTATATCTAGCCAGTTAGATGTCCAAAAGTTACATTCCCCTTTTCCTATAATGACTCTAGAGTTAGCTTCTGCCCATGTGTTAACAGAACATATCCTTTTCCAATTTGAAGAAGACCTATATGAGGGAGGGAGTGCTGCCACTAAATGAGTCCACAGAGCATCTGCTTTTTGGTATTTCCACCAAAGCTTAACTAAGCATGTTTTAATTATGGTGGATATTGATCTGAAACCTAAACCATTTTGATTAGTTGGTAAGCAAAGAGCAGTCCATTTTTTCCAACGTCTTTTATGTTTCAACTCATTATCCCCCCAGAAAAAGTTGCTCAGTTTTTTTTCTGTGTGTTTTATGATCATTTTGTTCGGTTTCAAAACCGACCAAATGTGTTGAGGCAAAGAGTAGATGCAAGATTCAATCAGTATAATCTTACCCCCTGTAGAAATCCATTTATTTTTCCAATTACCAATCTTGCTGTCAATCTGCTCAAAAAGAGGTTGAAAATATATCTTTTTTGCTCTCCCAGTAAAAATAGGTACTCCCAGGTATGAAACTGGGAGAGTCCCAATTTTCATTCCCAAGATCCTTTTAATATGGTTAACCTTTTGAACCGAAGCATGTTTCCCTATAAAGATATCACTCTTATTATAATTAATTTTTTGACCAGTGACCTCTTCAAAGGTAGACAGGAATGCTTTCAATCTAATCAAAGTTAGGTTAGTCGCTTTAAAGAAAACAACAGTATCATCTGCATATGATAGATGAGAGATTCTAGGAGGATTATCTGGGAGGTCAAAATATGACAACTTACCACTGTTGAAAATGAATGTCAAGCTCCTAGAAAAAACCTCAGAGAAGATATTAAACAAGAAAGGAGATAAGGGATCACCCTGCTTAATTCCCCTAGTGGTTTGAAAAAATCCCACTGGTTTACCATTAATTAGAATAGAAAACCAGGCCTGGGACAAATTTTTCATGATGGAAAAAATAAACTTAGCATGAAATCCAAATTTAGCTAAGACATTATATAAAAAAGACCACCTAACTCTATCAAAATCCTTTTTAAGGTCCAGTTTAACAATACAGTTTGGATCCCTTCGTTTCCGATTTAGAAACCTAACCATATCCTGTAAATATATAACATTATCAGATATGTCTCTCCCTTGTAGGAAGGCTGTTTGATTAGGGGAAATAATCTTAGGTATTAAAGACTTAGTCTTTCCATAAGCAATTTAGAGCATATCTTATTTATCACATTAGAGAGACTTATTGGTCTGAAATCCTCAAAAGAGGTGGGGGTCTTTTTTTTGGGGATTATTGTGATCCATGTACTGCTAATACCCCTAGGCATATTATTTGCAGTACTAAAGTCCTGAACAGCCAACAGTAGATCATTTGCAATAATATTCCATGATTTTATGTAGAACTTAGATGTGAAGCCATCTGGACCTGGGCTACTCAGTTTGTTAAGACTTAGAACTATCCCTTTAAGCTCAGTTAATGAAACTGGTTTCAGTAGTTGTTCATTATCCTCCTGATTAATCAGTTTAGGGATGTGATTCAGAAAATGAGATAAGAAGAGAGAGCTGTCAGGGGAGCTATCGTCATTTAGAAGGTCCTGGTAAAAATTAATAGCTTCCATCTCAATATCATTTATATTGTCTAACCACTGGCCATTTCTGCTCTTAATTTTAGTGATCTTCAACCTATTATTTCTTTCCTTTACAGAGTTATGAAAGAAACTTATGTTATTATCCCCTTCCTTTAGCAATTTAATCTTAGCTTTGTGTTTCCAGAATTTTTTTTGTTCAGCCAAAGCCCTAACTACCCTAGCCTTAGCCTCCCTGAGTTTAATCCTTTTAGTTTCAGAGTCAATCTGATCAGATATTAGCTCCTGAGCCTGCATAGCCAGTTCAGCTTGCACTACATTATCTTGAATGTTGCCAAATTTTTCTTTGTTCCATATTTTTAGTTCCTTCTTAAGTCTAACAAGCTTAAGATAGAAAGAAAGCATTCCTGACTTATGTAGGGGAATCTCCCAACTCTGTTTGATTACCTCATAAAAATCCTTTCTTTTAAACCATGTGTTCAGAAATCTAAATGGTCTAGGATTGGATGGAATATCAGTACCAACAGTTAACATCATAGGGTTGTGATCTGAACTAACCCTATTCAAAATCTGAACCGAGGATGCAGGATAAGATAGGGACCAAGAGGAAGTACATAAACCCCTGTCTAATCTTTTAACTGTAGGAGTTCGTAGTCTATTATTAGTCCAAGTAAACAAATTACCTACAGTGTTAATTTCCTCCAATGCAATTGCATTTATAAAATCATTAAAATCCCTCATGGTCCCAAGTTTGGGAGTAAAAGGACCTTTATACTCATTTATAGATGTAATTGTATTAAAGTCTCCTATGAATAGGGATTCAGAGTGAGTGTATGACATGAGATCAGACCAAAGGGATTTCCTACCAGTTCTAGTTCTAAGTCCATAAATAAAAAATACATCCATAGCCTTGTGAAGATTAATGCAATTCAGATTAACTGCAAGGAACTGTAAATTGTCACATTTCACTATTAAGATTAAGATAGAGTTCCAAAAGATCCAAATCTGGCCATTATTTGCAGGGATGTAATTATCATAGTTCAACAGTTGTCTATATATATCGCATTGCATGTTATCATGTTTAGGCTCAATTAAACATATGAGGTCAAATTTGTGCCTGTTGATCAGATTACGTAGTCTTAACATAGATGTGTCCATTCCCCTGATGTTCCATACCAGCATTTTTATCTTAACTGTTGTATTATTCATAGGGAAACATTACTCGAGCTTTTTGATCTAGTCATGATAGTATTTTTCTGTGAGAAAAATGACTCATTTCTCTGTTTATTAGATTTCCCTAGTAACTTATCCTTTTTCAGCCTAGCAGGATTAGAAGCTGGAGAGCTAACCTTACTTACCTGATCAGCACCTTCATCATGGTCAGAATATGGAGCTGCTAAAGTGTCCAGTGTATCAGGAAAGTCTGCATTGATTGTATTATCACCATGGGTGACCTCTTCACTTGATAGTTCTTCATCAGCAAGAGGTAGAAATCTGTTCTCTTTGTGTTTATGCTGAGAGAAGATAAAGTTTTTTGCAGCAATGATAGAGTTGAAAGGTGAGAAAGACCTGCCACATTTGGTAGGCAAATCATCCTTAGCAAACACTGTCCTAAGGTTTGGAGGGGCAGAAAGCAAATGCCTAGGTAATTATCTTGATGTACTGGGATTAGGGGAAGGCTTTTGTGATATAAATGAACTGGTCAAGACTTTACCAGGTTAAGGTGACTGGGAATGGAGGAGAACTTCTCCTTCCATTTGAGTAACCATAGGATGGAGCTCAGAAACATTCTCAGTAACAGTTTCCTGGATAGCACCGGAGGTAGAAACCTCAGCCTCAGTTATTACTTCTAAGTTTTGGTCACAGGGGGCCTCAGGGGTCATTGGATCAATCCCTAGTAGGG
Source organism: Rubia yunnanensis (assembly GCA_037428765.1). Classification (NCBI taxonomy): domain Eukaryota; kingdom Viridiplantae; phylum Streptophyta; class Magnoliopsida; order Gentianales; family Rubiaceae; genus Rubia; species Rubia yunnanensis. The sequence continues at coordinate 74,690,915 of CM075063.1, read as the reverse complement.
CCTTGTCAGTTAAAATACCCCTTCTAGTTCCTTGTTCATTAATTGGGGTAGGTACCAACTGTTGCTTAGGGACATATTTGAATTTCTGAGCATGGAATGTTTTTTGTTTTTCTATCACTGAAACACCTGAACTCCCAGCTCTTGTGTTTCCATCCTGATTAAGATTTAAATTCATTCTACCATGATCTTCATGGCCTATTTGTTGAACTTCAGTTTGATCTATTAAGTTTATAGAGTTATGAGACACCTTTTCAATCCTCTGGGACTTTGTTCTCTTAAGCTCAGGATGCAAATAGATACAGGATATATCCTCATGCCCTATACATTTACAGTGATAGCAATAAGGTGGAATATCCTCAAATTCTAACGGGAGTTTAACCACATTATATTCATTTCCATCTTCCTCAATTCCAACTCTGATGAATAACGGAAGTTTTTTTTTCAGGTCTATTTCTACGCACATTTTAACACACGATGGCCTTGAGAGAGCCGCAGTTGCAGCATCTACTTTTATAAAGTTTCCAATTTGGTTTCCCATGATTTCAAGCATAGCAGAGTTGTAAAAATATACAGGGACATGAGGTATAGAAACCCATACCGGAACAATAGATGATTCTGCCTCAGGGGAGAAGTCAGACGTCTATTTGAAAACCTTTATTTGGGCGTGATTGAAACTCCATTGACCCTTCAGCCAAAACCTCTGGTAATCTTCTTTCTCTTGGAAGCGAATAAGCACATGACGGAAGTCAATTGAGCCAATCTGGAATTTTCCCTTGAAGCCCACCGAGTTGAAAGAATCGTTGAGCTATGCCGTGGATGGTTTGCCCCTGGAGAATTTGCCCACAAGAGCATTTCGGTAGTGGGAGGCGAGGATGTCTGCGTCTTTGTGGCTTACCAAGCAAGCTATGTCTCCCTTATATTGTGTTTTGGGAACAATCTCTGGGTTCAAAGGGAGGGAGTCACGTAGAGGAGGAGGCTGGTTTGCTAGAGCCTGGAGGAAGGATTTGCCTCCTCCTCGGCCAGACGGAGGAGCCGCCATAGCGGCGGAGGTGAATCCGGTCAGTGACCGTTATCAGTTAGAATGAAGAGGAAGAAGGAGGAGAAAGTTAAAACGACAGTTAGTGAATCGTTTTGGCTAAATCGCACTATAGTTCGCACAAAGCAACAGTAATAATCGCACTCTATTCAATCAACGTTATCAAACTTTGAATATATATATTTGAATATATATAACATTATTTTTATGTGTAATATTGTTGAATTCACCTATACATAAACAATAGTATTTCACATGTAATAGTGTTAGATTCGTAAAAAATATTTAATACGAATAAATTATATTAAAGATAAAATATTTATCAAAAATAATATTTTCTTGAAATAGTACTTCCTCTAAATTTAACTTTTAAAGTCAAATGGCTCAATGTTGAAATTTCAATATCTTTATTTATATATGATTTTCTTGAAAATAATAATACTTTTAAAATATATATTACGACGAATTCAACATATAATATAGTGTTATTATGCATGTAATAATAAATAATAACTAAAATTAGCTTAATTTGACTCAAACTGACTATACTCATAATCTCATAATGTTGTGAAACAAAGGTAGTATACTACTCCCTTTGTCCTATATTAAATTTGTGAATTGTTATATTACGTCATGTATTTTACTAACTACGTCATGTATTTATACCTTTAAAATACATGTATTTTGAATTTAACTAAAAACGATCTAAATTAAATTCTAAAAAGTAATTATAAATTAATTTTCAGAAATTGCATGCTAAATTTCCCGTGAAATAATCAGCCAATTCCCGATCATTTTCCTGATGAAATCTTGGCTACTTTTCATCGGGTTTTTTGCCCAGATCCAGCCAAAGTGGTGTCGGAATACCCCGGCATTGAATCAGTAGTTGAGCACTGCAATTTGGGCTTATTCTCGGAGGGTCCAATTACAAGTTTCCGTCGGAGGACCCGTCGTCGTTGGTACTGGACGACGGGAACAGAATCCATGGAGTCGGGACAACGGCGAGCGACGAGACAGGGGGCAGAAGTTCTGGCACGGTGGAGTCACGACTCTTTTCGGGATGGTTTGCGCCGGCAAGTCGTACCCCTAGTTTACGCCGGTGACTCGCGCCTCTGTTTGTGCCTGTGAATTGTTTCTCTGGTTCGCGTCAGCAAACCATTTATCTAGTTCGTGTTCAAGGGCGGAACTACCATGGCGCGCGGTAGGGCTCCAGCTCTACTTGAGATTCTGGCGTCATGGTATTAGTGGTTAAAAGCACTTCCCGACGGCAGAGCGGAGCTTTTCCGACGATTTTCACATTTCTCCAGCATAAGCAACCGGGGAAGAAGGCCGCTGAAGGCCCTTTTTTTGCCCATAATACATCAAAATGACATCGTTTTGGCTCAGGTCGAACGGCGTCATTTTGATTAGTGCACAACAAAAAAATAAAATCAAAATTTGGGTATTTGTGTTGGGCCAAAATCCAAAAACGAATGACCCAAATACAAAACACTTGCCAAATTTTTCCACAAACCAAAAATTTTCCACAAACCCAAAAGGCCAAAACACTCTTAGCCCGAGTTCCAAGCTTCCAGCCTCCAGCTCCGGCCGCCGCCGTCCCACCACCGGCCGGAGACTCCTGATTGATCAGCCCCACCTGAAAAAAAAATCCTGGTTCTGCCACTGTTCGTGTCGACGAATCGTGCCTGTAGCTCATGTCGGTGGTTCTCGTCTGAGCCACATACCATGTGGTTCTCGTTTCTTCCCATGCAGATGCCATGTGGTTCTCATTCTCTTCCGACACCACATGCCCCACGCCAGTTGACTTTTTATTTCCTTTTTTCTGTGGAAAAGAAGTGAAAGATATTTTTGGATAGAAAATTTAAATATTTTTGTTTTATATTTCATAATTAGTAATTGAAAATAAATAATCTTTAGACATTTCTTGTTTTGATATTAATACTTACTTCCTCCTTCCTATAACTATCGGCCACTTTTCTATTTTAATCCATCCCACAAATTTTGGCCACTTTTAAAACTTATTATTTTTGGTAAGATTATTAGTTGAGCCACATTAGGTTTCTTAAATATTGAGCTAGCCAAAAAGTGAGTGCACATCAACTTTGTTAAATATTGAGTCAAAAAGTAAGTGATCATTAGTTATGGGACAACGGTAGGCCCGTCAAATGGGTTAGTTGGATAAACCCATTATCCAAACCCAATGGATCATTATCCAATGAGTCATTATCCAATTAACCCATTTATTAAATGGGTCATAATGGGTTGGGTCATAATGAGTTGGTTCATAAATGGGTTGGGTCATTAAATGGATAACCCATTGGATAACCCATGAGATATTCATATGACCCAATGGGTTAAAATAAGTCATTATCCAATAAATCATTATATAATTAACCCAATAAGTTATCATTAAACATCTTCTATCGATTTGGGTTACAAGTTGTCATTATCCAATGGGATCAGGTGTTAAATGCACATTATTTTTAGGATTTGGGATGAGAATAATTATGTTAATGGGAAATTTTGATCCAATGGGTCTCATATTATGTTAACCCAATGGGAACATAACAAATGCCCAATAAATATCCAAAATTACCCAATTAAATGCATGTGTATTATTTAACATAAATATTCACTACACATATTATACAAATTATAATTTCAAATTATTCAAGTTCAATATTGTACAATATTCGAGTTCGTACAGTATTCGAGCTTGTACAGTATTCGAATTCAATCTCGTACAGTATTCGAGTTCGTACAAAATTCACACTCAATCTCGTACAGGATTTGAGTTCGTACAATATTCGAGTTCAATCTCGTACAGTATTCGAGCTCAATCTCGTACAGTATTCAAGTTCATACAATATTTGAGTTCAATCTCGTACAGTATTCGAGTTCGTACAATACTCGAGCTCAATCTCGTACAGTATTCGAGTTTGTATAGTATTCGAGCTCAATCTCGTACAGCATTCGAGTTCGTACAATATTCGAGCTGAATCTCGTACAGTATTCGAGTTCGTACAGTATTCGAGTTCAATCTCGTACAGTATTCGAGCTCAATATTGTACAGTATTCGAGTTCGTACAATATTCGAGTTCAATCTCGTACAGTATTCGAGTTCGTATATATTCGAGCTCAATCTCGTACAGTATTCAAGTTCGTACAGTATTCGAGTTCAATCTCGTACAATATTTGAGTTCATACAGTATTCGAGTTCAATCTCATACAGTATTCGAGTTCGTACAATATTCGAGCTCAATCTCGTACAATATTCGAGTTCATACAGTATTCGAGTTCGTGCATTATTCGAGCTCAATCTTGTACAGTATTCGAGTTCGTACAATATTCGAGTTCAATCTCGTACAGTATTCGAGTTCGTACAATATTCGAGCTCAATCTCGTACAGTATTTGAGTTTGTACAGTATTCGAGCTCAATCTCATACAACATTCGAGTTCGTACAATATTCGAGTTCGTACAGTATTTGAGCTCGAGCTCGATCCCAAGTAATATTGTTCGTTAGTTTTGTCGAGTTTATAAAACCAACATATTTTTTTTATTAAATATAATATAGTATAATACATAATATTATATTACATAATATAATATTATGAACTCGAATATGAACGAAACGCAGACCCATTGATGAACAAAACGCGGACTGATGAAACAAAACGTAGACTGGGAAGTGAGAACTGAAAACTGAGAAAGAACAATGACTTGATGGGTAATTCACGCTTCACCCAAATAAATGACTTATACCCAATGTGTCATTTAGTTTGATCCAATGGATAATTAGTATAGACCTAATGGATAATTAGTATAGACCCAATGGATAATTAGTATAGACCCAATGGATAACTAGTTTATACCCAATGGATAATTCAGTATATACTTGGGAGGCAGTCGCCGTACCTCTCAAAGTTAATATTTATAAGCCCTAAATGCTTACTATCTACAACAAAGTAGATAGCGGCAAGTCGGGATCGTCCACGAAGAAGAGAGATCTTCCTAAGCGTTTAGGCACAAAAGGTTGATATTATGCTAGGAGTAGACATATATACATACATATAAAAACATGTAAAAAATGGGGGTTTGGTTGGTTGGTTTTCCTAAGTTATGAAAGTAAAAATACAAGATAACTAGCAAAGTCAAGTAACTAGGCTAATCATCAAACAAAACTAAGAAAAAAGGGTTTAAAACTATAAAGATAAAAAAAGCCTTGGGGGCAAGGGATATCCACTTCCAAACCTAATGTAGATCATTGAACCATTCACTCATTCTATCACATTCATTACATGACTTAACATTAACATACCCATCTAGCAAGAATCACAACACGTTATGCACAAGAAGTTCTAAGTTCATGCTTATAGATTTTCATGCAAAGGAGCTACGGAATTCGTCACGTTCCTAACACCTAACCAATTCAATCATACAAACACTTCCTATTCTCAAACAACTCATGGCATAAATGAAGTGAAACACACCATCAAGAATACATAAATGCTAAATAACAAATGCTTCAAGGATGAGTAAAACCATCTATTCACTACTTCAACTACTTGTTGTGAAGATAAATCTTCTATCCTTCTTAGGTAGTAGTTTGCAAGAGTGAATTCGACATCTCTTGTCAAACCTCACCAATGACTCCCTTATTGCTAAGAGTATCCCAATGATGGTTAGCACGAAGAAGCAACAAGCTTAGCAACACTTATGAACACTACACCGTGCCTAAGCATTTAACCAATTCATGCATTTACACAAGATTAGTCAAGAACGATCGACGCTCATAGACCTCTCTCGTTTGCTACCTAAAACAAACATGACGAAGAGTTCGACATCATCACATTCATCTAGCAATCATCAATCCATCAACACAATCAAAAGCTCTAAATCATACTCATAGATTCCTAACAAGAAAAAGGGGAAATTAACCCAAATCCCCCAAACCCTAGCAAGCAATTCATACAAGTATTTCATATGCTCAAGCTTTCAACAACATTAATGATATCAACAAAAACATTCAATACCCATAAATGCATAATAGCAAAAGCACCAAATAGATAGATAAAAATGGTTCTTACTACATAGAAATGGAAGCTTCAATCCTTTGCTCCCAAGTACAAAACTAAGCTAGATAATCAAAACCCATACCATAGAACAAAAATCTACAAAGGAAGAAGAAGAAATGAAAGAAAATGGTGAAAAACTAGGGTTTTGGAGCCCCCAAGTCGGTCTTAGAGCTATGGAGAAGAAGGGGTGAAGAGGTATTTATAGTGGAAGAAAAAGGGGAGAAAAAACGCTGCTGCAGGACTGAATTTGCACTGACGTCGCGACTCGCGACCAACCATCAGTAAAATTCAGCCCTGTTTTGTTTTGCTTCCTCCGGGTGAACCGTTGATCCGTTTTGGGAGTTCTTGTAGTCGATTTCATAGTGCTCGAGAAGAGGAATCCAATGGTACAACTATTGAAGGCTGATTCTTCTCGGAAAATTCTGAAAACCCTGGACCATACTTCACCCGTTGCTTTGCTCTCCTTTCTTCACTTTATCTTCTACCACTTTGTGAGTGGCCTTCAATCTTCTACCATCCTTTCGAATGGCCTTCACTAAACCACTTCTAAATGCTCATGAGCAATCTACAAATTAAGCTCACAAAAAGGAACCTAGATGCTCATGAGGACCAAAAATTCCTTAGATTCAACATAGGTTACAAAAATGTAGGATTTAGATATAAAAACCGAAAATGGTCATCTAAACCCCTTATTATGTAAACCTACGTAAATCTAGCAATCTCACACCAAAAATATAACAAAAGTGATCCTAAATACTACTAAATAATGCATATAAAATGGACACATCAATACTTAATGGATAATTGGTATTTTCAACCATTTAAACTTTAAATGGATAAGCCACGTAACATTTTACTTGGAGTGAAAAATTACGATTAACTCTAATCATTTTTTGATATAGGCCGAATCGTGTACATAACTACAAAAGAGGAAATATTTATTCGAGTGGCAAAATGTGGGGATTTCATTTATTATTTTCTTATGTTCAATGAAAGAAAATATTTTTAAAAATATTCATATTTCATGGAGGAGATTTTTCAAATTTAGTAAAAGTTTCTTAAATACTACTTCTACTTCTTTCGTCAAGATCTTTTATCAATTTTTAATTGGTTCAAATTAAAATTGATTAAGACATGAACCGAAATCGATAAATATGATAAATCGAGAATTTGATCGTTTCTAAAATGATTATATGTGTTAGGGAAAAATTAAATCATTCGTAATCAAACTTGTGAAAATTTTATTATCTTATGATATGAAATTATCCACGGGTCACCCGTTACCCAACCCAACTCGACCCACCCAAAATTATCCAACGGATAATCCATTATCCAACCCAACTAAACCCAATAACTACAACCCAATTATATCCATTAACCCAATGGGTCATTATCCAATAAGTCTTATCCAATAAGTGAAAATAGTATATGGGTAACGGTTATCCAACGGGTCACCCGACCCATTTGACGGGCCTAGACAGCAGGAATATATTTGAACAATATTTTCAAAATATTTTCCTGTAATGATTAATAAATTATATTTATTTTAAAATGAATTAATTCAGAGCAATTAATTCATAGTAATTTATTTAGGTGAAGAAAATGAGTGGATGAAATTGAATGTAGAAAGTAAAAAGTAAAAAGTAGAATGAATTAATGAAATTGAAGAAATCTTGTCAAAAATGGAAAGGGTGCCAAATAAAAGAAAACATCAATTTATAAAAAGTGTCATAAATAACAAAATAGAGGGAGTTTATGAATTATGAAATTCTAAACGTATGCAGAAAATTTATTTATGCAAAAACATTTTATTTTAATTATTTTAAATATTATACGTATTAGGTATTAGGGCATAAGATCGTAAAATACAGGGCGTGATTTAGTAATACCCATAAATTTCTTTAATTTTTTGTTTAGCAAAGTCTTGGAAAAAACCGTTAATGTATCTTCGAACCCGATCCATCGACTCTGATCCAATTTGTCAGCTGTCAAACCTGTAACATGCAAAAACCAAGATCCTGGAGGTGCCCCGGGGGAAGAGCTCTGATGGTAAAATCAGTGCACAACCATTGATTAGAGAATAGTGAATGAATATAAATAAGTGACGTACCTCTTTACTTATACCTCTCTAGACCTAATTAGGGTTGCTCTCTCTCTTTTGCTTGTCTTTGTTCAAAGGCCCATTAAGGTCCACCTAGCGAGGTGCCTTAATAAGCTGTTCTTGGTTCTTTGGCGTATTGGGCTGGGGGTCGAATAAGCCTTCTAGGCTAGTCCTCCAACAAGAGCCCCCAGAAAAGCCAAGTGATCGGTTATCGAAGAGTCATGTTAACGAACGACTTTTCAAACTTTACCTTATCTGAAAGTTTGATATCGTGAGCTGGAACGAGACTTTGATAATACCTGGACACTTGGGTTTTCTTCAAATGATTTTTCCTTCCTTGTGCCTCTTTGAATTCTACGGGTCACGTGTGGATAAGGAGGAGCAGGAAAACTAAGCGCGTGAGGGGAATTTCTTTTCCCACTCTACACGTCGTGTCAGAATTCTCCCCTTTTTATGCGATTATCATTACTCAACCGCTGATTCTCCCTCATTTTTATTCTCTTCCACCCCATCACATTCTCCATTTAACTCTTTTTTGTTTGCAGGTAGAATTCCACTTGTAAAAGACTTCTTCTCGACTTACACTTCATCTCCGTTCTCGCTTCCACCTATATCTTCACGAGTAAGTTCTTCTCACCATGGCCTCTTCCTCTTTCAACCCCGATTTACTATTTGCTAATGTCTATTCTCCCCAATCTTTCCCCAAATATCCTTCTCCCTCTAATTCTAAAATTTGAGTTAGGTCAAAAGTGGGTTCCTCAGAGAGGACTTTCTCTAACGAGGTTGAATCTCATCTTGCGCATAGTGTTTCAAATTCCAGCAAGCTTCCGACTAACTCGGGTGACTCAGTGACGAGTTCTCCGAGGGATAGTCTTGTAGAATCTGTCCGACCTTTGGTAAGTAAAGGGTCAGGGGTGGTTACACCCTCCATAGGCAGAATTGGGGGTAATGGCCTTGTTAATCAATCAAGCCCCCATCCTCAGTTATTCTCTAGGGGTAACAAGACAAAGAAAATCATTTACGCCCCTTCCTGGAGGGATTTTGTTGTCGAAAATGCCACACGCTGGTTGACTCACGAGCGAGGAGAGATCGGAATCAGAATATAAAGTACCTAGCGAATTAGGTAAAATAATTGATGAGATTTTCCTTTATCAATGAATTCCTTTAGATGCTAAAATTACGGTTTTAGAGGCTAAAATTATGGTTTTAGAGGAAGATGAATCCTCTTCAACCTTACCTATAGGACGGTCGATCACTTATGCCCACCATTTTCGTTATTGAAGAGTTCAAAATTAACTTGAGTCAACTTCATCCTAATGCGATCGTCATCATAATGGCTCTTATGATTCAATGCAAGGAAGTCGGAGTTACCCCTCGTTACGAACTATTTCAAGCCTTATACATATTGTGTTCTAACCGGGGCATTCGAGGGTCATTTACCTTAACCAACAAGACCTCTGATGATCGATTTATTATTCATTTTTCCAACAATAAGGGGTGGTAACGAAAAGTGTTCACTTTTGATTGTTCTGAGACTTATCGAACCCCCCGCTGGAACTCTAAAGTAAACGTTGAGGTCCGGAAGCAGAGTGGGCATTCAATCCCCGATTATCTGCATGAAGATGTGGCGCTCCTAAGGGAACTAGATGCCTTAGACACCAAGCTCTATTGCCCTGAGGTAAAGGAACAGGGAATGAAGTATTTCATTTGGCTAGAGTGGTTGTATGAAGATATCCAAACGTCGATATACATTCCCCTTTGTTCACCAGATGATTTTGTGGAGGTTATGGATATGGATGCTCCGGATGCCTCAGAAGGTCTTTGGGGCTTAGAAATTTTTAATTTCGTTTATCTTAATTGTATTATCGAAACCTCTAACCTATTTGTTGCTATGACAGGTATGGGCATCTTCAATGATCTTCAGGAGAATCTTACTGATACTGTGAAATTAATTACCGTCCCTCCAGCGGCTACCGGTGCGGTTCCGACGGCTGAAATAGCAGACCAGTTCAGAGTTTTAGAGGAAAGGGCAAAAAATTGGAGGTTTGAAGATTCCTCTTATCAAGGGGGGTCGCTCACGATTGATAATACAGACACCTAAGTCTATTGAGTTTCTGGGAGGGAATGACAGGGAGCCTTCTGTAAGTTTTTGTGACATTCATTTGATTGCATTTCGATACTAGAAATTTCTCTTAATGATCTGTCGTGATGTAGGTTCTTGAGGCCTTCCAGCCCAACATGCAATCTAAGCGCATCTTTTCGGTCTGCTTGCCCTCTTTACTTGAGGGTCTGCTCAAAGCAGTGGTCGAAGCCGCTAGGAAAGAAGAGCGCTCCAAGCTAGAAGAGGAGAGTGCGGAACTCCAATCAAAGTCCAAGGAGCCAAGTCAAATAGGAAGAAGCAGAAAGAAAAGGAAGAAGGGTGTTGAAGAAATGCCAACCAGAAAGCCAACACGCTTTGCTAGCGTGCTTCGCTAAGAAGCTGATGGGTTCAACCGAACTCTACGATCTCTTCATGAGGATTTTGAAGTCATCAAAATAAATGGGCCAAAATGAACTGACCGATCACTTGATCCCCTTCCTTCTTGCCGAATATACCAAAGAACTTCAAAAGCTCATTGATGACAAAGCCAAGGAGCAAGTTCAATCTTGATGGGATGAGGCTAGTGCTGGGGGCATTCATTTCAAGCCGTTGGACTTCATCAAAGGTTTGAAAAAGTTCTTCACAACCGAGGAACTCCAAGTTGTTGATCCTAAGAACCCGCAGCTGACCAACTCTTCGAAGAGCAAAAATGGAGACTCCACGACCACTCAAGGTAATGCTAAGGAGACTACTAATGTCGAGAAACCTAGTGTAGCTCAAAATGATGTATGAACTCTAGTGCCTTTATTGTACTTGTTTTTAATGAAATGAATTTGATTTTGGGACTTAAATTATTTTTATTTTTCACCATAGTGTTCGCTCCTGCAAAAAGAGCTGAAGATAACTAAATATGAATTAGCTGGAGCTAAGGCGGCACTATCGAAGGCTTGCAACGAAATAAACCAACTTACTCGGGATTTGTCCTCCACAAACAGGGAATTGCAGTCCTGGCGTGACAACCACCACCCTTCAATTCGAAAACTCCTTGAGGAGGCAAAGAAGAATTCCTCCAGTAAAACTTTCGTGGCCCTTGCCGTCGTTGAAGAATCCTGCTCTCCCAACGAGATATTGTATCAAGAAGTTCTACTCGAAATGAGGAGAGAGTACCCTACCCTGGTGTACTATCTTACCGAAGCTAGGTTGTACCGTGCTTTGGGTAAGGGGAAAGATGTGGGTCATTACCAAGAGATCACAAAGTACAAGACTTAAGTCAACGAGCTGGTTGTCAGAAATTCTACTCTTGAAGCAGAGGTATCCCAACTTGAAAGACTATCGAGAGCAACACTCAACTTTATGGCAAGTTAACAACTCAGAATTCTCAGCTTCAAAGTCAAGTGTCCGAGAAAAGCACCACCATTTCGGTGTTCTCTGACAACCTTCGAGCATATGGTCTATCACATAGCCATTTTAACTTGGGCCTTATTGATGACATTCCTAAATTTCTCTATGATATCGAGATGTCTATAACGAGGTAGGGCTTGGATAGGGATCATGATCATACTGCGGTATTCGACACCGTTCTTTACTGGCTTGTTCGTGTTCGTCCTAACATTAATCATGTTCGCAAGAAACATGGACCAAAGAAAAAGTGTTGGAGCATTCAAGTTAGGTATCCTTTCGCTGTTGTTAGTGCTCAAACTAAGAAACTGTTGCTGAACGAACCGACTGCTAAAGCTAAGAAATCGCTTCCTAGCAAGACAGTTACTGTTGATGATTGCCCACCTTCGAAGGGAAAAGTTACTAAGAGATCAGTTGTGGGTGTTGGCACCCGATCTAAGAAACGTGGCGCTTCTACTTCAGTTGTTAACTATGGTACAATCGAAATCCCCATTGAGATTATCGATGGAGAGGTTTCGCATTCTGAGGACTTAATTCTGCGTCGGAAGCGCGTTCCACAAATCCCCCAGGCTGTAGAAGGCGAAGTTGATAGCTTGTTTGAGACGACGACGGGTATAAAACCCAATAGAATTGATTGGACTGATTAACTTGTATGGTTTCTAGCATAAAGTTGTAAGTTCATTTTTAAGTTGGACTATCGAATAGTCTATGTACATGGTCGAATAAGCAAATTTTCCTCTTTTATTCTATTTTTTTGATCATATCACTTAGTTAAAAACTTTCCACGTACCTTAAGTGAACCCTATCGAACTTGGCTTTATCCGCCGTGAATGCTATCGAACTTGACATTTTCAGCATGAACGAATGTATTCAACTTGGTCTTATCGAGGCAATGAGATTATCGAACTCAGTCTATCGATATGAGCGAATGTATTCAACTTGGTATTTTCGACGCAAGGAGTATCAAACCCGGCCTTATTGGCACGAGTGAATGTATTCAACTTGGTCTTATCAATGCAAGGAGCTTATCGAACTTGGCCTTATCGGCACGAGCGAATGTATTCGACTTGGTCTTATCAACGTAAGGAGATTATTGAACTCGGCCTTATCGGCACAAGTAAATGTATTCGACTTGGTCTTATCGATGCAAGAAGATTATCGAACTCAGCCTTATCAGCACAAGCAAATTTATTCGACTTGGTCTTATCGACACAAGGAGATTATCGAACTCGGCCTTATCTACACGTAGTAAGTCCAGGGTCAAAATTGATTTCTTTTAACAAAATCTTTCTAGAATCATACAAAAATTTGTGCCACAGGCGTACAATTCAAAGTTGGTGGTAACGACGGAGGTTAGCAATGTACCATCGTCGAGGTACCCGTGTTCCATCCCACTCCTCTAAGACATAACTATCCCCAGAGGGTGCCTCCAATACCCGATATTGACCTTCCCGGTTGGGAGCCAGCTTACCTTCTGGCAATTGCTTGCTCTTCTCATTACTCCTCATGACCAAGTCTCCTCCATTGAATTGCACCTTATGAACCCTCCGATCGTGGTACCACTTGAACTGTTCCTTCAACTTAGCCTCGCGAAGTCCAGCCAATGTCCTGGCTTATTCGACCAAGTCCAAGTTCAATCGACGTTTATCTGTGTTATCCTATTCATTGTTTGACCTTACCCTGGGGCTTGGTAGGGTGATTTTAGCTGGGATCATAGCTTCAATGTCGTAAACTAGGTTGTAGGGTGTCTCTTTAGTTGCCATTGAGAGGGTTATTCGATACGACCATAAAACATTTAGAAAATCGTTGACCCAATTGACAGCCGCTCCTTCAAGCCTCTTATTGATTCAATTAACGAGGGTACGATTAGTGACCTCGACTTGACTGTTAGCCTGTGGATGATAGACTGCCATCAACTTCAACTGGATCTTGAGTTCCTCACACCACCCTTTGAAAAGATCATTGGCGAACTGCATCCCGTTGTCAGACACGATGACCCTTGGAACTCCAAATCGACAAACAATATTCTTCCAGCAAAATGACACCACTAACTTCCCTTTTTATATTAGCTAGCAGTTAAACTTCAACCCACTTAGTAAAATAATCGACAACCATGAGGAGGTATTTGAGCCTACCTGGTGCTTCTAGGTATGATCCTACCAAATAAATTCCACACTTGTCAAAAGGTCGGGTACTGTATATGTTGATCATCTCCGTTTGGGGCACATGAAGCATTGGTGCATGTTTCTGGCACTGGAAGCAAGTTTGGATGTATCGGTTTGCATTATCAAACATAGTTGACCAGTAATATCATGCGAGGATCATTCTCCTAGCCACTAAGCGAGCTCCCTGATGGCTGCCACATATTCCTTCGTTGATTTCTCTGATAAAGTAACTTGTATCACAAGGTGAAACACATAAGAGTAAAGGTTGTAGATAACCCCTACGATACAAGTGGCCATCTTTTATTACGTACCTTGGTGCCGTTAGGCAAATTTTTCTAGCTTGGGTAGGTTCGAGGTGAAGGACGCCCTTCTGCAAGTAATTCATAATAGGGGTTATCCAAGTGTCTGACTCTTCGATCATCATCACACCTGTCTCCTGAATGCTTTAAATGCTCAATTCTTCGAACGAGAATTATTTTTTAGAAAGCCCCCTAAGGTCGAAGAAGATAATTTGCAGAGGACATCTACTTTCTGATTTTTCTCTTTAGGTACCTGCGTCAAGGTGATTGATCAAAAACCTTTCAGCATGGGCCTGATCACCTCCAAGTACTGCTGCAAGTTGGGCTCCCCAGCTTCGTACTCTCCTTTAAGTTACTGGACCACAATCTGTGGGTCACTAAACATATCTACGCTTTCCACTTTCATCTCCTTGGATAAACGAAGCCCCCATTATCAGAGCCTCGTATTCAGCTTCATTATTTGTGGCTTGAAACTTGAAGTGCAATGCATATGGGTAATCCTTGCCATCGGGGGCTGGTGAGCAACACCTCAGCCCCACTACCACCTGCATGCGAAGATCCATCAACGAAGAACTTCCATGACTCCTTTCTCTGTGCCTTCTTCTACCTCAATCATTTCTGTCGTTTCTAAAATAAAATTAGCGAGGGCTTAGCCCTTGATCGTAGTCCTGGGTTGAAACTGGATGTCATGCTCGCCCAATTCCACCGTTCACTTTATCATTCTTCCTGAAGCTTTGGGTTTAAGGAGCACCTGCCTGATGGATAGATTTGTTAAGACTATGACCCTGAAAATAGGGATGAAATCTTCGAGCGGCATGGACCAGTGAAAGAATTAACCTCTCGAGAGCAGTGTACCTCGTCTTGGGACACTGCAAAGCCCGACTAACAAAGTATATGGGATGTTGTTGCTTCTCTTTCTCTTTGATCAAGACTTGAAGATGCTCTTTCAAGGCCACAAACGCATTTTCACAATCCTCCGTCCATGTGAACCTCTTGGCTCCCTGCAATACATCGAAGAAAGGGAAATGCTTCTCAGCCCCCTTCAATAGGAAATGACTCAAAGCAGCTAAGCATCTTGTTAACTTCTGAACTTTCACCGTCTTTGGGCTTTTCATGTTCACCAAAGCTTCCACCTTCTTGGGGTTTACCTCAATCCCCCTTTAGGATACCATAAAACCTTAAAACTTGCCAGCCTCCACACTAATGACACACTTGGCAGGATTCACAACTCAACGAGCATCTCCCTTAGGTCCTCCAAGAACTTATCATAACTCCTGCTCTTTACCACCATATCATCCACATATATTTCTAAGTTCCTTCCAATATTATTTTTGAATAACTTATTGACCAACCCTTGGTAGGTTTCCCCAGCATTTTTCAAACCAAATGACATCTTTTATAGAAAAAAGTGCCTGCCTCCGTAATGAACAAAGTCTTGGCCTTATACTCTTCCTCCATTAGTATCTGGTGATAGCCTGTGTGTGCATAAAAAAAGGCTAGGATCTGGTATCCTGCTATTGCTTCCACGAGCTTGTCTATTACAGGGAGGGGATAACTATCCTTTGGACAAGACTTGTTCAAGTCAGTGAAATTAATACACATACGCCAAGTCCCATCGTGTTTTAGAACCATCACCGGGTTAGCGAGCATTCCGAATAAAGCACCTCCTCGATAACATCCGCTTCAAGGAGCTTCTCCACTTCCGCCCATATCGCCTTAGCCCTTTCTAGTGCAAACATTCTCCTCTTCTACTTAATGGGCTTTATCGAAGCGTCAATATTCAGTCTATGAACGGCCAACGCTGGCACCCTGTCACTGTCATGGTATTCCAAGAAAACACATATGAGTATTCATCGAGCAGGGTCTGCAACCGGCCCTTTATAACTCCTGGCATCATCTTGCCCACCGCAATAACTCCCAAAACTTGGATAGCGATCTATTCTGTATCAGCTGGTCCTGCTTCTCCGTTTACTCATGCTACATCACCCTTCTTTGCTCCTTTCACCGCCGCTAAGTTGCAACTTTTCACTACCACCTGATCTCCTCAAATGCAAGCTACCCCCCTATTCGTTGGGAACTTCATCATCAGGTGGTATGGCAACCACACAGCTCAAGTTTGGCACATCCAAGTTCTTCCGAGTATAACATTATAAGGGGAGTAGACATCGATAACTGTGAAGTTGCACTATATCGTCACCCCCTATCTCCATCTGCCACTATGACCGACAAAGTACTTCACCAAGTGAAGTGACCATTTTCCCAGTAAATCTCGACAGGGGGCAGAATGATTTTTCAAATTACCCAGACCAATACCCAAATGGTCAAAACAATTCATGGACACAATCTCCACCCCACTACCATCGTCTACAAATACTCTCTTAACCAACGAGGTCCCGATTATTGCGGATATTGCCATTGGATCCGTGTGGGGGTCTGGTTAGAAACTGCGCCTGCCTCCGAAAAAGTTATCGTTTCATCAGGTCGAAATCTTTTATGGGATAGTTCCTGATGTGGCCATTTTATGCGGGTATTTTAGGGTTTTTAGGATGTGGATATGTCATTTCCTCCGTATGCTTGAATCTTTTCTTACTCGAGGGCGAGTAAGGTTTAAGTGTGGGGAGGTTTGATGTGTCCATTTTAGATGGTTATTTTAGGCTTTTTAGGATTAGGTTTTGTGCAATTTTGTGCTCTACATGTGGCATTTTGCCTTGAAATCATCTAAGGAGGGATAAAGGCGGCTTTGACGTTTTTATCACTTTTTAGATGATTTTGTGTGACAAGGTGATTTGTTTGAAGACTTTGAAGATTTGAAGACTTTGAAGATTTATCTTTGAAGATTTGAAGATTTGAAGACCTTTACATTTGAGCTTTGTGAAGATTTGAAGAAGTGAAGAGATGAAGAAAGGAGAGCAAAGCAACGGATGAATGATGATCCAGGGTTCTCAGAATTTTCCGAGAAGAATCAGCCTTCAAGAGTGGCACCATTGGATTCCTCTTCTCGAGCACTATAAAATCGACTATAAGAACTCCCGAAACGGATCAACGGTTCACCCGGAGGAAGCAAAACAAAACAGCAAGGCTGAGTTACTGATCTGGTCGCGAGCTCGTCGCGAGTCACGACGGCAGCGTCCAGTCAGCTCTGTTTCAGCGTTTTTCTCCCCTTTTTCTTCCACTATAAATACCTCTTCCTCCCCTTCATTCCAAAGTTTTTTTCCCTTTTCTTCTTGCATTTTAGGGCTTGAAAACCCTTGGTTTTCTTCTCTTTCTTTTCTTAGTTTTTGTAGTTTAATTATGTCTCTTGTTATTCTAGAGTAGTTTTTGTTCTTGGGAGCAAGGATTGAAGCTTCCACTTCTATGTATTGAGAACCATTTCTATCTATCTATTTGGTATTTTTGCTATTGTGCTCTTATTGTGCTTTGAATATTAATTGTTGATTCCATTGATGTTGTTGGGAGCTTGAGGATATGAATGCTTGTATGAATTGCTAGCTAGGGTTTGGGGGATTTGGGTTAATTTCCCCCCTGTTCTTGTTAGGAATGTATGAGTGTGAATTAGAGCTTTTGATTATGTTAGTGTGTTGACAATGTGCTAGACGAATGTGATTGATGTTGAACTCTTCGTCATATTTGTTTTGTGTAGCAAACGAGAGAGTCATATGCTCGTGGATGAATGTGCTTGCACGTTCATCCAATCTCGTGTAATTGCATGAATTGGTTTAATGCTTAGTCACGGTGTAGTGGTCATAAGCATTGCCAAGCTTGTTGGTTCTTCGTGATTAAATGCCACCAATGATACCTTGAGTCGTGGTCGCGACTCGGGAGTCATTGGTGAGGTTTGACGAGAGATGTGGAACTCACTCTTGCAAACTACGAACTAAGAAGGATAGGAGTTTAGTCTCCACGACAAGTAGTTGAAATATTGAATAGATGGCTTGTACTCATTCTTGAAGCATTTGTTATTTGGCGTTTATGTATTCTTGATGGTATGTTTCACTTCATGTGTGCCCTGAGTTGTTTGAGCATAGGGAGTGTTTGTATGGTTGAATTGTTTTGGTGTTAGGAGCGTGACGAACTCCAGGACTCATTTGCATGAAAATCTATGAGCATGAACTTAGAACTTCTTGTGATGTATGTGTTGTGATCCTTGCTAGATGGGTATGTGAATGTTGAGTCATGTATGCTATATGATGGAATGAGTGAATGATTCAATGACCTACGTATGATTTGGAAGTGGATATCCATTGCCCCCAAGGCTTTTTATCTTTGTAGTTTTAAAACCCCTTTTCTTTAGTTTCGTTTGATGATTAGCATAGTCACTTGACCTTGCTAGTTATCATGTCTTTTTATCTTTGTTAATTTAGGAAACCAACCAACCAACCCCCCCATTTACATTCTTTTATGTGTGTGTATATATAGTTACTCCTAGCTTAATATCAACCATTTGTGTGCTTAGACGCTTAGGAAGATCCCTCTTCTCCTTGGACGACCCCGATTTGCCACTATCTACCTAGTTGTAGAAAGTAAGCATTTAGGGCTTATAAATTATCTTTTGCACGGCGGGTGCGACGACCGCCCGCCTGTCAGTTCCCCTGCAGGCCTACGTCTTGACTTAGTCTCCATCACGGTATTTGAAGACCTATCCCCTATGACTCCATTGATAACATTCAAAACTCTAAGAACGACCGACTCTTCATTCTGGTTGGGATTACCTGGCAGATTTTGCTGCGGCTCTTATCGAACCGCTGGGGGCAGACGATTAGCCCTAGGAAGGGGGCGCTTCTTCTGAACAGTCGACGGTCTCGCTCATTCCTCTGCCTTATTAGCCCCTCTTGGGGTGGACGAAAATCAGCTTCTCTCATGAGGCTCTCTCTTTCACACCTCTCAATCTCCATTCTGAGGGGACTACAATAATTTTTGTAGTGACTGAAGTCTCGATGGTGATCACAAAACTAGTTAGTGGTCATTCTCGGTGTTATAGCAGCCTCCGATTTGTTTGAGGGTGGGGGTACTCGGAAAACTCCCCAGTGGATGCCCCAAATTTCCGCTGGAGAACGCTGCATAGGCGCATACCTATCAAACCTTGGCCTCGAAGGTTCCGCCTGCCTTTGTGATAGAACGCAACCGTTAATTCTCCTGGCCTTTGCTTTGTTTGGTACAGCTCTGTCAATGTTTTCGAAAACTTCTTCTTCTGACAATATTGACTCAACAAGGCTCGACTGAAATCTCTATACGACTACGAAGACCCCTTGGGTAACTTGCGAAACAACTCTTGCACCTTTCCCCGAATGTAGCTGCCTACGCGCTTACATGTTATCTTCTCATCAAAATCCCTTGATATCATCAAACTTAGGAAGGTTTGAATGAATTCGCGAGGGTCTGAGTCTCCTCTATACGTCGGAAGTCCTTCCGGTGGCTTTGTATCCCCTGGCCAACGACACTCGGTTATTCCTTCATCGAAGGGGGACCCAGTTGATTGCCCCGTGGCTCTATCAACCTATCAAGCTCTCTACCGAGTGTATCTCCTGCTTCTAACGTCTCCCTTTTTTGGCCCTGATTCTGATGTTCTCCCCACGGAAAACCATATGGTAGCGCTATGGCTTGTCCTGGGTAGGGCCCCATTCCGGCGCATCCTGGGTAACCTAACAAAGCCACCCTCTGATTGTTGTGCCCTCATTGGCTGGTCATTGCTCTCCTATCCTCGAAGCCAACGAACGGTGGTCTTGTGTAATGTCCCAACATCCCTTTTGGGAACGAACGCTACGATCTAGGCTGAGCAGCCTCCTGATGCCCGAAGTACGGAATACCTATCATTCGATTTGCCAAAGGTAGGACTTTCATTTGCTCCCAAGTTATTGAAGGTACTTCCGCTCCTAACAAACCTGGAACTACCGGATGAACCACCTAATACCCTGTCGTTAGTAGTACTTGCGAGATCTGCTCGAAACCCATCTGCTGGTCTGCTGCATCTCGATTCTATTGAATCATCCTCTTATATGCTTCGATATAGGAGTCTCAGAAACATTCTGTGAAATGTCCATCACCCCCTCTCACCGTCATGTGAGGTTCAGAAATTGGGATATTCGTCCTGGGCTCGGGAGTCACCTCCAAGCCTCCTGAGCTCACACCAACCACGTGTGGCTCCCAATCGGGGACCACCGGACCCGGGCCTGATACTTCCATCTTCAAATCTGCCTCCCCGCTTTGTGCTGCTGGGGAGGCAGCCATCTGGCTTCCACACACGGATTGCACTTCGTCTCCAACGTCTGCTCCTTTCCTCCCAAGCTGTTCACTTCTCCGAACAGTAGAGGTGGGCATATACCAATAGATCTGAATCTGACTTCTAATTAGGCGATTGTGGGTTCAAGTCCCACATGGCGTGCCACTTGATGTATCTTCGAACCTGATTCGTCAACTCCAATCCGATCCGTCAGCTGTCAAACCTGTAACCTACAAAATTAAGACTTCGGAGGTGCCCCGGGGGAAGAACTCTGATGGTAAAGTCAGTGCACGACCCTTGATTAGAGAATGGTGAATAAATGTAAATAAGTAACGTACATCTTTACTTATACCTCTCTAGACCTAATTAGGGTTGCTCTTTCTCTTATGCTTGTCTTTGTTCAAAGGCCCATTAAGGCCCACCTAGCGAGGTGCCTTAATAAGCTGCCCTTGGTTCTTTGGCTTATTGGGTTGGAGGTCCAATAAGCCTTCTAGGCTAGTGCTCCATCAACCGTCTTTTTATAGGTTTATGGAAAAATAAGGTTTAACTAGAATAATAAAAAATTTAAGTGGCAATATTAAAAATTTACTCCCTCTGCCCCAGCGGCATGAAATCTTTTCACGGTCTCTAATAAACATGTTTGACTATAAATATGTGTTGCTATGGACAATAAATGATACACAAAAATTTGATATTTAGAAACTACATGCTACGACGAATCTAACCACATCTCATACGGTAAAATTATTGTTCATATACCTATTCAAATACGTGGTCAAAAGTTTGGCATCTT